>JAZFAU010000080.1:85000-482500 GCA_037178615.1 Dione vanillae
CTGACAGATTATGTTTTATTATTAAATTCAAATATAACTTATATGTTTAAATATATTAATCTATATAAAAGCACAACAATAACCTCATCCATCATAGTATATCTATCATCAGATTAGTAGCTACAAAGAACAACAAACAACTTCTCCAACTCCTCTTCTCCATTTCTCCACACTCACCCAATTTAATATATACTAAAACACAGTAAAAAAAACCAGTCTATACTCACAGGAGACCCAGTAATGGCGTTAAGCGGCGCGCGCAAGTGTCTTGTAGGGCCGTGGTAGGTGTTGTGCGCGAACCCGTACCCCTCGTACATGGACGGGGCTAGGACTTCCGTCTCTAATTCTGATCTGAAATTGTAAACATATATTGAATTTTTTATAATAAAATTTATTTAAATATATATGGGCGCCAATCAATATACATTTTATGATTTTATTGCTAGAAAGTATTAAAAATTGAATTTAATGTTTAACTATTCAAATCAATAAAACTTATTTGTAATATAAAGTTCTTTTTTTTTAGCTTCACGCTTTACCCCGCACATGGCAGGGTAGGCAGAGGGAACTTCAGGAATTATTGGAACCTAGTGTTAAGACACGCCGTTGCTTAGTCCCTGCTTTCCGATTGCGTGTTGAGTAGCGGAACTAAAAGCCGCGCTTTGCCTAGGTGCCAGTTCTTTATGATATTATTTTCAACATTTTGATTTGGAGTTATATTTAAGATACACAAACCTAAATAAAAAAAATCTATAAAAATTTAAAACTAATTATAAATTTAAATAAATTACCATATGTCGCCGGTCAACTAAATAAGATTTGGCGTCGGTTCGATTCCCACTGAACACTTATTTTGTTTTATTTATTAAGTTTACCAACGATTGTAACATTATTATCAGCATAATACATTAATTTTAATATCAAAAACAATTAATACACTACCACTTACAAGTAAACACTGCATGCAAAGAAAAGTTTTGTGTATTTTATCGTCTTGAATAGTCAGCGGAGAACGGAGAGTTCGGAGACTAGCTGCTATAATTAGGTCCAGATTTTCTGGAAGTTTCTCACCTATGCGGCTGTAGAGTAGGATGCAAAGGGCTGACATTAGACACTCTGACGTCATACCCGGCCGCCACGCCCCCCAGCAAAGCCGCCATGTTGTATAACACTAACTCTATTATGCTCGGCTTTTTGAATTTGTAACCTGAAATGTTAAAGTTAATTTTAAACATAACACAATATATGTACATTTTTTGTGTATATAATTAACATTTACAATAAATAATTAAAAAAAAAACATAATATTCCAAAGAAATAACATTTTTTTAAGCTTCCCACTCTGTCTCACAGACAGAAGAAATAAAAAAAAGAATAAACACACAGATTATATATATAAAAAAGCAACCTACCCTCAGTGCTGTAGAGCGTCGGCATCGGTATAGTATACCGGGACGGGCTACTCAGAGGGAACTCCGGCCCCCAGTCGTCTGGACTGAAGTCTGTGTAAGGAAGAAAACAACCTATGTGAGAAAAACATAGGTTAGTTACAACTAAGAGCTAGAGCTCGTGACAAGACAATGTATGAAGCGAACAAAATATCCGACATTTAATAAGCAAAGGAATATCCACGACAACATTAACCTGTAATGTAAAATATATACAAATATTACACGATTCGTTTAGTACAAGAGATTTCACAATACAATAATAAAAAATCAATATTTTAGTTGACAATCGAGTCTGAATCGATTTAGCATCGATCAAAATTACAGTTGTTAATAAAAAATAAACATGTTGACAGATTTAGATTGTATTTCACAACACTCGTGTATTGTCAAATTAAAAAAAATATATAATACTAATAAATACAAAGTAAACATAATATATATATATAAAAAAAGAATCTACGTGTCGATATTCACATGCATTGTGTGTTTGTATGGAGTTAACATACTAGAGCGAGACGGATATACTCTATGTCAAAAAATAAAAAAAATATATATAATTTTTTTATTAGCATAAAACATAATATATATCTGTCTTTATCCAACACTATCCGCCAAAAAGGGATAGACGAAATACATCCGCTCGAGTACATTAACCTAAAAGTCTACGCATGCCAAACAGTTCATACAAAACCAAAAAAAAAAGAAAAACATGAAAAAGCAACATAAAAAGCCAACATAAATAAACAAAACTATACTTACATTATGTGCAACTTTACGTCACGGCACTTAAACTGGGTTATGTTGTATTTAATATATTTATATATACGTTATTTAGTCTTCGAGTCGTCCCAACGTTAGTCCGGCGTGAAAAAGCGCAAGCTCCGTAGCTTCCTTCACCGGATATTGGTTTATTATTTATTTATTATTCATTTTAATTTCATTCATCATTTTAATTGTCATACAAAATAGTATTTCTCTCAATAATGTTACGGGGTAGTTAGTAGCTAAGTATTAGTAGACCCATGTTAAAAAAATACACCAGCGTCGATTTTATGGAAAAAGGTTTTATTTGATATATGTATATCGATATATATATATACGTATATAATTAAAAAAATACTAATTAAATCTATATAGAGAACCAGATCACCAAAGTTTTGAAGTCGCCGCTGCATTGTTTAACATCTGAGCCTCTCATGGGTTCCACCACCGATACTCTAACAAGTAATCTGTTAAATTTTTTAAACTTACACTTTGTACTGTATACGTTTTTAGCTAGACTCGCTATGGGAGGCTATACGAAGATATATTTAATAAAAATGTCATAAAAAACGTTTTTTTTTTTGGATCAGAAACGAATTTCGCGTAGACTCCCATACACACGTGACGTCACTTGTAAGACCATTGTAAACATTTGAAAGCGTGCCATAACAATGACAAGGTGAAGAGACGAAGCGAATTATTATACAAACTAACGAATAAGTAAGTACGAATATAATAATATATAATAAAATCAACTTATAGCATAACTATGAACTGAAAAGCATGCATAGCAACTTATCTAAATGTCCGAAAACAGGCTGAAAGCAAACAAATGCTTACAATTTACAAAAAAAAAAACAAATAATATAAAATAAAGTCAAACGAGTACAAAAAATTATAAAATAATAAAATTTACGATATCAAAACTCACAAATACATGACAAATTCGAATATCACACGACAATCGCATTATATAAAAGTCAACTAACTACTAGAATAATCTTAATTTAATTATAAACTAACTAACTAACGATAGATTCGTACAAATCTGCCATATATATATAAATTGTATTAAATTTTTGTGACATTGTCATATTGAAAATAATAAGAAAAAAAAACTATAAAGGTTAAAGGTTCAAAGGGGTAATTTTTTTTAAGTCATCATGACTTAAAAAATTGTAGATTACACACAAAAAGTACTTACAAGGATATGGCAGATTATCTTGAGACGTTCCTTTAGCAGCGAAAAAAAAAATAAACACAAGATTAATATAAATATAAAACACTGTAAAAGCGTATAAACATTTTTCTTACTGATTTTTTTTATAAATTTTCAATTAATGTCAATAATCTTTTACAACGGTTTACATTTTCTGGCAAGATGTAAGTTCACGCTAGGTCAGTCAGTCGTCCAAATTTTTAAAAGTCTTTTACAATCTTAGCGTATAACTTATTTTTCTTTTACTTTTCTTTATAATAAGAAGTTATAATAACCTGAACACATATTAAAACTAAAATTATTATAACAATATCAAACTAATGTTTACAAACTAGTGAGATAAATGCGTCATAAATCTAATAAAACTGATGACAGTTTAAAATACAGATAAAAAAATAAAAAAAAAAACCTTATAACTTGAAGAGTTTAATTAAAAAAAATATTCATCGAACTATTGAAGCTAAACGTATGTATAAGGAAGTAAAAAGAAAATGATATCAACACTGGTCATCTAATATATCTTAAAAAGTAACTTATCCAAGCTAACAAAAATAAGTCTTTTTTATTTCTTTTTTAAACTTAGAAAACTAACTTAAAATCTAAAATCAAATCCATGGAACTTTACGTAACCTATTTATAATCTATATACAACGCTCAGGGACGAGTATTGTCAAAGAAACGTCAATGTTTGACAGATTAAAAAAAAACGAAAGATATTTAAAATGACAGATGGAAATTCCAAATTCAAACGTAAAAACCGTTACAGTGACGCCTTGTGACGTCACAAAAACAAAATGCAATCGCGAGGAATGTTACTAAAATACAATCAATGATATGTAACCGTATGGCGTGACCTCAGTCATAACATAGTAAAAAAAACTTTATTGAATATATGAAAATTCCAATATGTTAAATATTACCAATATAATATATACAGTGTACCCTCGATATAACGATATATATTCAAAAACATAAAACATCATACTGTTAGTAAATAATAATATATAAGTTAATAAAATCATTAAGAACATTTATATATATTATCAATAATATTATCAATTATATAGTCAATTTGTAGTTTTTATGAATATTAATGATAAAAATAATAAAAGCAAAGTCCCCAAAATATCGCTACATAGAGTCTACACTGTATTCAATACTACTCGTCCCTTAACAACTGCGTTGTCTCCGAAGACAGATTGCTGGCTACGGCCAGGAGACCGGCCAAGCTGTTCGAGCGAATACTCTTAAGGAAGTTCCTCTTGGGGTCGGGCTTGGGGTCGCGGTGGGGGACGGGGTCGAACACCGTGTCGTAATGGTTCGGGGTCACCGGGGTGACCGGGGTCACGGGGGTCACGTCAGACAGGTCGGAGGCGAGGTCGGGTCGGAAGAGGGGGCAGAGGAAAAATCGATTTTTCCTCGGCTCGGTGACGTCGAGGAGGTCGTCGTGGCTTCCGCTCCTCTTCTTCGCAATGTCGCATTTCGGCGTTCGCACTTGTGATTTCGATTTGCGCGGTTTACGTTTCGTTTCGTCGGCGTTTATTGATATTAAACCTGTACGCGGGTTTTGGTTATATATACTTTTACTTGTGTGTGTTTGTCTTGTTTTAGTTATACGTCATGGTACATGTATACAATGTAAAAGCAATTCAATAGTGATATTTTTCGTGAATTTTTAAGTAAGTTTAGTAAAAAGTCAATGTGAATAGTTTAAAAATAGTATAAAAAGGTATATAAATAATAAAAATATAAATTTTCACTAATAAAATTGATGAAAAATAATTAAGTCAGGTGTAACACGTGTATATCACGATTGTATTCATTTTTAAATAATTACCAAATACATTTCGTTTACAACTTCACGCATAACCCTGCATTAAGGAGAAAAGAGAGAAAGAACCTAACGTTTCTTTCGTTCCATCCGATATTTGCTATTAATATTTAGTATTTATTTACTTAAAACTTTTAAAATATAAATAAAACAAGACGTATGGCATACAAAAGTAACTTACACTAATAATTATAGAAATGACGGTAGTACAAAAACACATACATACATACAATCCCATCAATAACAACGTAGTAACAAAATATTAATTACAAAGTTTTAATTTTTTAATCAGTAAATTAAAATAATTAACTAAATCAGGCTCCCTGGACTAAAAAATAAATAAATTAATCTCTCAATGCATATAAAATAAACATATGTAAAAGCTATTTTTAATGCACCTATCCCCCGATTTACACAGTACTTGTTTTACGTGTTTTCGCTTTTCAGTTTTCCAAATGAGTTTTTTTTAATTTTACCGAACTCTAGTAAATACTTCTGTGTTTGTAATTAAGTAATATATTGTAATTAAATAAAAAAAAAAAAACAGTGTTTTCGCAAACAGTATTTATATATTTTACCTAGTTGATGTATGTTATTTTCATATATGTGTACGCGTAAAATATTGAAAATACATCAATATTATATTTTATTTTATTTTTTGCAAGCTTTTCTATTCACGTTTTTCTCAGGAACGTATCTAATGTATAAAAAGGGGGATAGGTGAAGTATAGTATAGTATAAGACATATATTGATATCTTTATATATATATATATACAGAATGTATATGACGACAACGCGGCCTTTGTCAAAACTACCTATAGGGTAAAATGAAAGTTCTATACAAAAACTAGCAATAATTTAGGTACAGGATCGTTTTTCCCATTTCACGATATTTATACGTGCTGTGTAACGCATATGGTAGTCATGTTTAAATTTGTCAATTTAAACGTTGTCAATTTGTCACCTTTAATAAAAATTAATAAAATTAATTTAATTGAACGAGAAAGAGATATATCTCTATCTCGCTCTGACAGGATAGTGTACGCTCATGTTATACTTGATTTATTTTGGAACAATAATTTAATTGACTATTTTGAAGAAAAAAATGAAATTGTTAAAAATCTATTGAGTTTTATAATTTTACCAAGTTTATAAAGTTCATACTATGCTTTAAATTACACACGTACACAGTATATATATTGCACTCTCGTATTCCGTTATTGTATCATTCCTCTATAAATTTGAAACAGCACACTACGCGCGCTCTGCGTATCAATGTGGTTCACTCTACGTATTAATAAGGCCGCGGTGTCGTCACCGCGTGCGTGTGCGTGCGTACCTGCGGGCGGGTGCGCGGGCGCGCGCGCGTGCGGCGGCAGGTGCGGCGCGGACGTGGAGGGGCGGTGCGGGCGCGCGCGCAGCGCCGGCAGCGGCAGGTGCGCGCGCGCGCGCTGGTGCCCCGTCGACGGACCCCACGTCTTGCCCTTCACGCCGTCCGCCGGCACTGACGGCACATATATACAAACAATTCTATTAATAACAGTATAGTAACAAAAATAGAACAGAATTTGAAAAAAAAAAGTATAACTGACAGAACAAAATTTCCATATTAATATCTTAAAGCGAGATCATTTAGTCGAGTCACAGTTTATCCCGCACATGGCACAGTAGGCAGAAAGAACTGCATGGGGTTTTCCCCTAACGCCGTCCGCCGGTACCGGCCGATGAAATGCTTCATTATAATATCTAATAGAGAGATCATTTAGTCGAGTCACGCTTTATCCTAGAAGCTGCACTAAACGTTAAGTTGTTTACGTCTACTCGTGTACAAAGAATTAAAACAATATAATTGAAAATAATTGTAGACAATTTAATATTCAAATCACTGTTTATTGACTCACGATTGTTACATTTTTGGCAAAGAAATTCCAATAATACAAATGGTTACTCATTTTAAAAACATTTCAATATTTAAGTATTATACACAGCTTTACGCTTTATCCCGCTCACAATATAGTAAACAGAAGGAAGTGCAGAAACCGTGGGAACCTAGTGCCACACTTTCCGCCTTTTTGAGGCATTGTGGGTTGAGTAACAAAACCTAACGTCACGCTTTCGCCTAGGAACCAGAGCGAAGAAAATGGAAATGAAAAAGTCCATCTTCCCTCTTTCATCCATCCTCAAGAAAATCAAACCTAAAAGCTGTCGTATTTACAGGCAGACGCTGCCTATGCGCCACGACCCTCCTCGTACAGTCCTCATACATTACGCAAAAGCCTAAAACTAAATCCTACTCTAAAAAAAATAAAATCTAAACTTAATCCTTTAAGAGGACCATCAGAGGACCATCGTGGCGAAGAGGCGTAGCGTTTACTTGTAAACGCGACGGTTCGGGGGTTCGACTCCCACTCGGTAAAGATGGATTTTCTATTTCCATTTTTCTTCGACCTGGCATCCTTCCTATGGTTCCTGCAGTTCCCTCTGTCTACCCTGCCATGTGCGGGATAAAGCGTGAAGCTGAAAATCAAAGCTTAATCCTTCAAGTCAACTCACAAGCAATAGCCCTCATAATAGCAGGAGATCCGGGCGGCGTGTCTTTAGCGACTGCCACCAGCTGCTTCACGCTGCACTCGTCCTCCGAAGGCCGCACAGTGAGGGTGTGGCGGAAGTCCAGTGGAGAGGATATTGTGTCCTTTTTGAGCAACTTTATCTTGCTGAACTTGCCTGTTGAGTGAGAAATGTTGATTGTTAAAATGTGAATGTGAGATACCTTAATACAACGTCATTTTTTTAATTTTTTTTTAAATGTATAGAAATCGCGTACGTCAAAGGTCGTATAAAGTCATATATGATTATTATATAAGGACAACTATAATGTGTTACCTTTTCTTTTATTAGGCTGAGGCGGCTGACTATGAGACATGTTACTCGCAAATATCAATATATGTAATTCCCTTGCAGCTAAGTCAATCTCTCTCATCTCCAACTCTCTTTCCTTCTGCGCTAGATTTTGTTCTACTAGCCTCTGTTGGAGCTGGGCCCTTGTGAGTTCTTCTTCGCGGACATCTTAGTTCCTGAAAGGGATTGAAATTTTGATATATACACTATGATATAATAATAAAATCACATATTAGTAAGAAAATAATGAGCGAAACCTAAATAAATTATGGAAATCATAAAAAAATATTAATTTCAATATTTACTTCGAGCGGGAATCGAATTCACATCTATTGAACTTATACATATATAATAATAAAAGCCTGTCATTTTCAACATACACAAAAACTAAAAAATATCGCCTGCTACATTAAAATATCAATATAAAACAAAATTAAACCAAACACACATAAACACATTAATTCCAACTCTACAACGTGCACTAACCTCCTCTATAGTTTTGCATTCCTGTGAGCGTTTAAAGGAAAACAACTTTATATTAATAACACTAAATCATAATATTTTCATATGTAATATATCATATTCTAATAATATTACGAGAGGTTCAGTAAGCTTGTTATGAACTAGCTTTTAGCTGCGGCTTCATCCGTGTCGAAGTAATGGAATCTGTTTATATATATATATATATATATATATATATATATATATATATATATATATATATATATATATATATATATATATATATATATATATATATATATATATATATATATATATATATATATATATATATATATATATATATATATATATATATATATATATATATATATATATGAAGTGCTAGAAGTACCACTTAAAATGGAATCAATTACAATTGCCATTCATATCTTTCTTCGATAAGCCGATTAATTAACTGACATACACAATATTCAGTTCAGACTAGATGTTTCCGAGTTTAATGAGTTAAAACAAACAAATTCTTTAGATATCTATTAAAGGTGGATTTCAGTCAAATTATAATTACTTATATTGTTACTAAATCTTATTTAAAGATATAAAATACACATATATGTTTCATAATACATAATTTATAATAAAAAGTAACTCAGCTTAATTTGAAGGACACATTGTCTTTGGTACAATATACTGAAATCTCTTCAAAATACACGAAAAGTTGGCGTATATATAATTTTCATAAAAAAAAACTCTGAAAATTTACTTATTTATCTACCTACATCTCCATGAAGAAGTCAACCTACCTTTTCCTTTCTCCGCAAATCCCTCAAAACCTCCTCAATCTCCAGTCTCCAGCCGTCCTGCATGGTGTGGAAGGACTCGTGCGGCGCTCGAGTGAACTCCGATTGTCTAATACGCTCGAGCTTCTCCAATATGTCACGGAAATGAGGACGTTCCCGGGGATTAGAACGCCAACACGCTGCGAATTTTTTAATATATTGTACTAAGATAATGACCATATGTCGCATGTAGTGATGAAAGTGGAGAGCTAAGTGTCTTTACACTTTGTTTGTATTCACTCTGCATCACTAGAGAAATAGAAATACTCCCCGACCGATTACGAGAATCGAACCCATAACCTTTGCTTTTATAGTCAGAACCTCTTCAAGAAGACCCGATGTTCAGTGACTATGGAGCCTGAATTCTTAAAGACTATACGACGTTAATTAAAAGTAAACTATAATTAAGTTCCAAGTGTTATCATTGTACTGTGTTTAAAATAGATTTATTGGACGTTGTCTTATTATAAAAATGTAGGAACAAAGAATGGAATTCATAGGTATATCCTTTTAAAATGATTGTAAATTCATTGTAGTTATAAAAACACCCAATTACACTCATAAACGTCAATTAACTTTACATTACATATATACCTGTCGTAAGGATCACAACTGGTATGTAGATACGTTTAGGCGTATTATAACATTATATTAAGCGCTAATTAATCTCTTTGAGTTTAAATAATAAAAACATTTTAATCATCGACCGTCGTGGCGTAGAGACATGGTGTCTGCCTGTAAACGCGACGGATTGTGGATTCAGTTTCCACTCGGAAAAGATGAATTTTTTATTTCAACGAAGCTAAACACGACGGTGAGTTCCGCCACTCAACACGCAATATCCCGAAAAAGGCAGAAAGCGAGGAACCTAATATCTTAACACTAGATTCCCGCAGTTCCTGCGATTCCCTTTATATATCTTGCTATATGCGGGATAAAGCGTGAAGCTAAACAAGTAAAAGAAACATAGAAAAAAAATTAAACACTTCTTACCTTCCATTAAAACTCTCCAACTCTCCGGGCAAGTGCTAGGTATGGGCAGAGTGAGTTTGTTCACCGCCACGCCATAGGCCACTGCTAGTGCGTCTATACCTTTGTATGGTGTTTCACCCGTCAGCAACTCCCACAGCAGCACACCGTAGGACCACACGTCTGACGCGTGCGAGAATGTCGAATTCTTTATTACCTATGACAGAAATGTATATTTTGTTTATAAAAGGTATATCCCCAATTTCTTCACCCACTAGGCAAAGCGCGGCGTTGAGTTCAGCCACTCAACATGCAATACCTCGAAAAAAGCGGCAAGCAGGGATATAGGAACATTCCTATGGTTCCTGCAGTTCCCTCTGCCTACCCTGCTGTGTGCAAAATAAAGAGTGAAGGTACAAAAAAAAATAATTTAATTATTATTACTTTTTATTAATTCACGGTATAGAATATTTTAATATAATTAATTACTTTATTATTATATTATTTATGTATCTCAAACCAATATATCTATGAAAGCTAGGAAAGCTAGGCATCCTGAAATCTATTTTTATGTATGTTTATGTAAACGAAATATAGAGAACGAATTAGTGACATTATGCAACCTGCGCAGTTAGTAGCGAAGCGGCGTACAGCTTAATTAATATTAAGTAATGTTACAAGTATATACATTTTTATATATTTTTGCTAATAATTAAATCTACTTGACGAGTGAAATTTTTATAATTAAAATGTTACGCGACGATCAAACAAATATTGTACGCTTTTAAATGGCTTAACTTGTGGAATTATTGTATATCGATTAATTCAGGGGGAAAATATATAAAATAACGTTATGCCTAGGTTTTAAATATAGCCTAGGTATAAATACAAAACATATTATATTACTATACAACTAGTAAATAAACAACAACGTAAGACAAGGGAATGTCTTAAAATATTGAAAAATACGGTAGTTTTGTAAAAAATATACGTAAACCTATGTTGCAAGAACTTATACTTTAATTGGCTAGAGTTTTCAACACTCTCAAAAGTCGCATCTTCAAATTCAACACCGTCAAAAAGTAAAAAAGTAGTATAATTTACACTGAAAAACATATATATTTAAATATAAATATATAAGAATGTATAATAACAGTATAAATATTTACCTCAGGTGGCATCCAGGCGTACGTTCCCGCTGCCGACATTCTAGTGGTTTTATAAACTTCTCGGGCCAGTCCAAAATCCGTTATTTTGAGTGTTTTGTCTTCTAAGTTATCATCGGAGAGGATTGTTTCGCTAAGTAAAACTGTAAAAGAGAAAAAAGTCAACAATTAAAACATTTGAAGTTAATATGCGTTACTTAGAAAATTGACTCATAAAAAATCTTTTGTTAGATTATTATATTAGTGTTTGCGTTATTTTATACTAGACCTATATTAAAGACTCACACACCCACACACACACACACACACATATATATATATATATATATATATATATATATATATATATATATATATATATATATATATATATATATATATATATATATATATATATATATATATATATATATATATATATATATATATATATATTATAGATATATTATAGATATAACCATAGGTTAAATCTATAAACTATAATATACAGTCTTTACACTAACTAGCCTTTCAAATAACAAGCACACGATTGTTACATAAGTAACAAAAAAATCGACATTGACATAAAATAAAAGCGCAGACGTAGGTTTACTGTGGGTTGGACCTGACTGTGTGACCTAAATGACTGCACTAGGGTGTTTACGAGGTAACCACCTTGGATTGGATGAACTATTCGTTTACTTTAGAATTGTAAATTTTACATGTTTTCCGCAGGTGTAAAAATGTAAAATTATTCTGTACATTCTTTAATAGCAACTTAGGATGAGGTCTTAGTGTTGATGTATTTTCAGATATTGTGCGTTGAGTGGCGGAACTCAACGTCACGCTTTGACCTAAACATACTATTGAAGTGCTTATAATGAGACAAAAAGTAATACCTATGTACCAACTTTAAGTAAATATTTTTACATATTGATTTAAAAAAAATATATTAATTTTAATTTCTGTGCAATAGATATTTTAATAGTGTTTGCAATGAACTCTTAAACCAAGCTGAACTATTAATAACATTTAACCAATTTGGCTTTGAACCTATGTACTCACAGTATTAACTGAGTATATATCATGCCTTTACTTATTACTATGTCACATGTATATATCTCTTTTAATAGCCGAAACGATGTAGAAATCGATTTGACATATAGGTCAATTGTTCTGTTGGAAACAAACTTAGCCAGCCTAGAGAGGTCAACCACTACTTACAAACATTTGAAAGTTTTTTTCTCGAATTGCCTCATATTTTGAAGCATAGCATGTTGGCGCTTTTAGTTAAAATATATTGTAATTAACTAAAGAGCTGCAATAAACCTCGTTTCCTATAATAAAATTCTAAGTATGGTGCATAAAATGTATATAAATTTTATACGTTTAATCATTTGAATCAGTGAGTCTCGGTACTATGTAATGTGTGTAGATTTATAAGCTGATATATTACTTGTGAGAATAATCTAGCAGCAAAGCTTTTTGTAGTGAATAAATATATTAAAAAATTACAAAAAACGCTTACTGAAGCACTATTAAAGGAAATTGTTACTATTTGTATGTTAAATAATAATAACAAAAATATCCATTAATTTTTACTAATACCGAATCATTGATGCACTTTAAAGATTTAAAGATGGATAACATCATCATCAATCACATATTCATTTGCGTTGACACCATCCCAACGTCACATCGAAAGTAAAGTAAGTTTTTAATTCTCGTTAGAAGACAAAAGTGCTATTGATCTTCCCTAGTCAACACGCAAAGACGAAAATTTGGTAGCAAGTTGGTTATTGATAACGATATCAGTACCTATGTAGATATGTATATACAATCTTTGGATAGAAAACAATATATAATTTGGATAGATAACAATAACCAACTTGCTAAGCTGATAACCTACTATAACTAAGAGTATTACGTGAGCCATTTAAAAACCATAAGGCAATTCCAAGGAAAAGTGACCTTCGATAGTGTGGCGTATTTCCCGTACCGTATTGTTACGTGACCGGCAACGTAAAACATTAACGACCTGTCCGCTATCGCCTCATTGAAAAATTAAATCCTTTAATTCTTACCGGCCGCTATGAAGCTAGAAAGGACAGTGTGTATTTAAATTGTAGACAATTGGTATATAAATTTATTATATATACGCTTTTTGAATAATTTTTATAAGTGATTCTGTTTTATTTCAATAATTTTACTTATTTATTTAGAAAAAATTGTTATGCACATACAATTTATAATTATATAATAATATAAATATATAATTCATTACTTTGACATATGCTCCGACATACGTAATTAAGAAGTTCGACACTTTCCCTGGCTACTAAACGAAAAACATTATGCAAGCTTTTACTCGGAACCCTTCCAGGTGGAATTAGAAACTGCATTGCAACTGCTTTGCAGCACTGCAACTTCATTAAACACTATTTTCAATATTTCTGGCAACAATTCTACTTGTTTTTCCTCAACCAAATATAGTAAAAAAAGCTATTTCAAAGCCTTCATACATCTATACTACGAAGCGATACTTCCAAAAAGCTGAGCGAATCATCAATCAACGAGAACATATTACTGCGGGCCGCTTCACAGCATTCAGGTTTAAATCGGAAGCGTCAGATCAATTCACATGTCCATCACATCTGACGTTAAGGAGAAGTGACGGTACAACTGACAGCCATGTGATACATCAAGCTTACGCTGTATTTTAAGATTGTAGGGAACAGAACCATTGTGTTGTAGATTTCATTTAACATGTTGTGACTGATTTGTGTTAAGCATGACGGGAGTTTTCATGACGCCGTTGTGTGAAATATCGTTATAGACTAATGCGTAACTTAGCGCCGCAACTCGTCTTTATAAGCCAGAGAGACACAAAGTTGTTTAAATGAAATTCAATAAATGGTTCATTTGTTCCAAGCAAGTTTCAATCAAAGTTTAAAAGTAAAAACTGTTGTAGTACTCAATATTTATTTTAATTTTATACATAAAAATAGGTAATCTTATACAGATTTGTAATATTATACAGATCGAGGCAATAAGTTAATTGTACTTATAATAAGACTATTAGTTCTCCCTTTACCGAAAATAAAAAAGTAAAAACAATAAAATAATGAGAAATACTCCCACCCTAAGTTCGTTATTAAGAATTATAAGATAAAACAAAGTAAAAGCACTATATAACATTCAAAACAGGCACACAAAGCACAATGCAAAGCTTCAACCATAGCCGTAGCCGCGTAGGCGAGTTTCCTATGAGAGCTTTCATTCTTTCCCGTCCATAAATCATTAAGTAGACATTAAAGATCGTTATACTCATATTCAGAGCAATCGACGTCTCGTTACGATAATTGTACCACCTAAAATGTTGTAATACCCCATGTGTTACTATATCATTGTATGGGCAATGTTCTGTCAGTTATTTTCTTGCCAGAAAACCACTTTGTCAATGTCACGTTAATTTTGTTTATAACTAACGCTGTATCCCGCACATGGTAGGGCAGAGGGAACTGCAGGAACCACAGGAACTTAGTGTTAAAACACTTCGTTGCCCAGTCCCTGCATTCTCCGTCTCTGCTTTCCGCTTTTTTCGAGGCATTGCGTGTTGAGTGGTGTAGCTCAATGTCGCGTTTTACCTAGTTACCAGAGCAAAGGTAATGGAAATTAAAAAATCTGCCTTTCCCGAGTGGGAATCGAACCCACAAACCGACGCGCTTCACAAGCAGACGCTACGCCTCGGTGCCACTGACAGGTTAAATGCAGGAGGATCAATCATAATATAAATAAAGGATGCAAGAAAAAAAAGATAATCTTAAGTAATTAAACCCAATCACATGATATTCAATAAAAATGTTTATCTTATATGTACCTAACATATAAAAATCGTTATAGCTTACCGAATACGGTGACTGTTCATAAGATGTTGCCTTTAAAGCTACATCTTTTGATTAATTATTTTTTACGATTTTGTCGATAAAAAATTATAAAATGCTTTAAAAACAGTTAAAAAACCATCATAAGTTAGAAATGATGAACAAATATAGTAAATTAAATCAAATGGCTATGTTTTAATATTCATTTATAATTGAAACGGAATGTCTTAACACTAAGTTCCTATGATTCCTGCAGTTCCTACCTACCCTGCTATATGCGGGATAAAAGCGTGACAACATTAATTTATGAGGACCGTCGTGGCGCAGAGGCGCAACGCTGTCTGTAACGCGGCTAACGCGACGGTTTCTGGGTTCGATCCCAAGTCGGGGAAGATGGATTTTTCTATTTCCATTTTCTTCGCTCTGGCAACTAAGGCAAAGCGTGGCGTTGAATTCCGCCACTCAACACGCAATGCCTCGTAAACGGCGGAAAGTGGGGACGGAGTAAGCAGGGACTAAAGTAACGGAGTGTCTTAACACTAGGTTCTAATAGTTCCTGCAGTTCCCTCTGCCTACCCTGCCATGTGCGGGATAAAGCGTGAAGCTAAATAATAAAAAAAAAAAAAAAAAAAAACATTACTTTATAATTTTTAAGCCACAAATTTTTCTTTTCTTTCAATTTTTTCTTAATATGCATTCTCTTATTGCGTAATATTTTTCCTATCCTCAGTGTGGATTAACACTTTAAAAATCATAAAAATATATAATATTTCCTGTTAACCCTATATTATCTTTTGTGTGATCTCCATTCAACGCAACATTGGCGAAGTGAATTGTGCTCAACTGGCACGAAACGTCATTAATAAGAAACAAGAAGAAAAAGAAAAATAACGTTATTTTTGTCACTTGTATCACTATAAACATTGTGAAAGCACAAAAAAATAAGCTTAAAAACATAATTTCATATTTACGAGTATCCCAAGCCGCGGTGGCAAAGATCCAAAGAACCACGTCCCTTTCGGTATGACCACTCGGATGAACATAATGAATAATTCATTTGACGTGCGTCGGGAAATAAAGACGAACAGGATATAAGATCCGGTCTCTACACTATAATCGTAGACAGTGGCTGTACAGAGTCAGATGCCAACGGCTATCCTGCCTTTTACGGACGATGGAGGACATAAATGAGTTAATAACCTAAGTTGATGTCAGATTATTTATTTCTTAATATGGATGATGTATTGCGTAAATTTTACAATAATCTTAATTTACTTATATATAATTTAATTTATCAATTTTGTTCGTCACGGTAAACTTATTGTTAGGTTAGGTTAATCTATTATGAAATTTGAATCAAAATATTCATGGGAACACCTGATGTAAAACTATAAAAGATCTGGATTCTCTCTTATCCTCCTTAATATATAATTAGAATGTAGACCAATATCTATATCGATGAATGTAATTACTATTGTATGCTGAATGTTGGAAAAAAATACATTTTACAAAAAGGTTGGAGGAAATCATGCAAAAGTTTGAACGCAGCAGAATTAGAATCCGCACCTCATTGAAACTATTCTTGCGTTCTGATCTGTTTCCGTTCCCAAAAATTATTGCAAAGGAACTCATTTGGTAAGTAAATGTAATTTTTATAATTTAATAGAACTACATATTTTTAAGTAAAAATGAAAACTAAACTGTCCTATAGATCTAATAAAAAGAAAAATTAAAATTTGAAGCCACTACCTCCGTAATCCTTCATTAAACTATGCCAGAGCCAGAGATATTACCATTTGCGCCACAAACATCTTTAGCAATCACATAGAATGAATTCGTTTTGTTTAAGATTATTATCTCTAAAATTTATTAACTTTGTTCATTTTAAAAAGCAAGAGAACCACACCTTTAACTCTAATTTATTATATTTACACAAGAAAGCTGAGTGTCGGCGGGTCGGAGATCAGGCGTTAAATAACATTTGTATACGTTTCTGTAAGAATAGCGTTTATTTATTCAAATTACGGATTAGCTGTTTGAAAATATTATTGTTACCAAAATTTTCCATTAATTCAAGGCTTCATCTCTTGTATATCATTTGAAAATTTTCAACTTTTTAGTTCTTTTCTATTTTTATAAGGATCATTGTGTTTTAAACACAACTATAAGGGTTTATAAATTTATTTTCAATTCAAAATCAAGTTGAAATCCGTCTAGCGATCTCAAAGCACTAAATCCATTCACTCAGTCAATTCACAAATATTTCAATCTCTAATCAACTAAAATTAATATAAATTGACCATATACTTTGTTATGTAGATCCGGTTCTGTATTACAACGTAAACAGGACAAATACCTGCGTGTGACAAAATTTTACCAGCCAATGCCAAAGTTCATTGATCGTAGTGCATTAGCTTGTATGTAGTCATTAAAATTCAATATTTTTCTAGGTATTGAGTTGTTTATAATTTTTTTTTTGCTTTACACCATATACCGCTTATAGCAGGGTAGGAAAAAACCTAATATCAAGACATTCCGCTCTACACATAAAATAAAACCTTAATGTCTTTTGTTTTCTTAAATTCTAAACTATATATCTTTCAACATAAAAATATATTATATAAAAATATATTTTGATTAACATAACATATTTATCATAGATACAATAAACCAATCGTAAAACACTTCCATTCTAAGCTATACCTAACAAGACTTGATGAAATCTCTATACACAGTCTAGACATATAGTACTATGTACATATATATGTTGCACCTGGAACATACAATATCCCACTTACAATTATATATAAATATATATATATATTTCCTCAAAAACTAAACGAGCAACTTAAACTATCTAACAAGTTCAATTTCTACTGTCTCAGCGTCTGCAGTATTAGACTACAACAGCAATATCTCTTTGTTTCCGAACGTCTCACCCCAGGGTAATATCATATTAGTGGTGTGTCACTCAGACAGCGTAAACCAAAAGCATTTATATCGATGATACGGCGAAATATATTCCGCATTTCATAAATCGACGTGCTGTTTTGATGAAACAATTTGCTGATTCATCTAATATTGAAATAAAATGTGTTTATATATATTTTTTTAGCTTCAAGCTTTATGCCGCTCCTAGCGGGGTACGCAAAGGGAACCATCGGACCCTAGTGTTAAGATGCTCCATACTCTGTTTTTCGCCTGTTCGAGTTATTTCGTTTTCAGTGGCGGAAATCTACACCGCGCTCTGCCCAGTTGCCAGAACGAACAAAATGGAAAATGAAAAAATCCCCCCTCCTCTATCCACAATTCACGAGTGACAATCGAACCTAAAAACTGTCGCATTCATAGGCAGAAGCTGCGACACTTCGCAACGACTGTCCTCATTATATATGTCCTCATATAACATTTATTGTATGTTTACATTTTGAACGGTTTGAAGTAGGCGCGGGTTGAATTCCTGCTACTTTCAAAAGATAGGTTATACGTAGCCTATATTACGTTACTTGTTTTATTGTAAATTACTGTAAACGTAAACAGTTATTTATGGTTACGATTTCTAATCATATCATTAACAAAATAGACAAAGCTGCAGTTAAAAGCTGGTTAGCTAAAAAGTTATTAATGCAATAATTACAAATAAATATTGGTACAGATTCTTTGACATCTTTTATCAAATATATATTCAAAAACTTGTCCATAAATATTTAACGGATTTGTTCAAATGTTACTATTAATAATTAAGGCATGAGTGCACGTTCGATTCCCACTTGGGTAAAGAATAATTTTTTATTAAGCGCAGCGCAATTACAACACGGAATATCTCTAAAACTATTTACCCTGCTATATACGGAATACACACGGTTGGAAAATAATTAATTTATTATTTTTATTTCAATACTTAGTAAATACAATAAAATAGTATAAAAATTTCTCTCTGAAATTGGATATTCTTACGAGAAAATGAAGCAAAAACACAAAAAAACATAAACAGAATTATAACTTATGATTTTTTAAATACACAATTTATAATCAAATCAAACAAAAATTATGACAAATAATTTTAACCATTTACAATTTCTAATATAGTAACGACTAACAAGACAAAATTTAAAATACAACTAACATTAAAAAAACACTGAAACACAAGGCAATTTGAAATTCTCTTGGGTTAAGGAATTTAAAACATCCCGCGAGACACCCTTCGCTCTCAATATACGACATTATACAGGGCGTATATGAAACGGAGGGTTCACACCATTGTTATCTTCTTTCATCGACTGCGTCTAGTAAATTTTATGCGTAAGGGTAGATAATGTGAACTAAGGTATTTTATATAAGGGTTCAAAGTAGTCTGTTACGTTGTAGCTTATAACTTATTAAGGTGGCTTGTGAGACCTTACAAGTTGTAAGATGTACCTATAATATATATAATTATATATCAGCATTGGTGCATAAATTTTAATCTTTATGGTACTTACGCTGTGTTTTCTTAGAAGTTAGGGCAGTATATGGCTTATGTTTGTATGTATTTAAATATATCGTTGAAATAAAATTGAATGTGAATTTCGTTTATGTTCAAATTTAAATATTACTTTGGGGGTGTGGTTAAACAAAACTAAGGAAGTTTACGTAAGTTTTAGGTGAGATAAGCGCTAAGCGAATTAACATTAACAAATATCGGCAGTTTTTCAGTATGTTGTTTGTAAGTGTATGTATATAAGTATATATGTGCACAATAATATATTTTTCTAAAAATATGGGCAAACTTTAACAAAATTTGGTAAATCACTGTTTTTCACTGATCCTTTTCCTTATATGCTGGAATGTATACTAAATGGTTGCCTATATAAGATCACTTGTCATTATATATATATATATATATATATATATATATATATATATATATATATATATATATATATATATATATATATATATATATATATATATATATATATATATATATATATATATATATATATATATATATATATATATATATATATATATATATATATATATATATATTAACAAATAACAAACACATAAAAATAATATTATTAAATAAAGAAACTATTATCTAGCTTTATATAACATTCTAATACGATAAGGCTTCATGCATCAAACATCCGATGGTTGCTTACAATGCAGCAATCGCTATGATAGCGATCATGCGGACTATGCAAACTACGTCAACGACGGTGAAGCTTATTTTATAAGCTTAGTGGGGCTTTTAATTTAACACCAACGTGGTTCGAAGATAAGATAAAGTAAATGCATGCAGTTTATAGGTTCACATTTGGCTAATAGCGATGATGTAATAGTTTAAAGGTATTCAAACTATTACATATATATTTAGGTATATATTTATTATATACTATACATATTTTATTGTATCATTATTATATAATTTAAAGTAAAGTAGATGGGTAATTATTAATTTTTATAGTAATAACTTAGATATGTATATTAAAGCTTTCAATGAGTATTTAAAAACAATTTTTCTCCATAGTCGGGCACGCTTAGCAGGCGATGATGACCTGGTAAGCTTTGTTTAAGGTTAGTAAACTTAATATTTATAAATATAAAAATAGAAAAGTTCTCATATACATATATTAATACCTTTAAAACATCTCATATAAAAAAGTAACAAAAATAATAAAAGTCGAAATAGTCTTTATATAAATACATTCTTTCCTATAACTTTGTCGAAGTCACGAAATGAACCATCGTTTCTAACAACTGAACGCCGTTTCATTTTATGGCGCATAGCCGAAACTTATAACTAGTAATTTTTAAACAGACCATTTGTATTCTGAGCACGATCTTCAGATACTGCTGGGGAAACCTATACGAATGAGTTTTCGTAGCTGACAATGTCACTGTGAAATTAATTTTTGTTTAGAAGAAATAAGTATATGTATTTAGATATATTTGTTCGGTTACTGAAACTTTTCTGTCAATGTACAGCCGAATTTTCCTGCCTTGAAGACTTTGTAAATGGCAGGAGGGCATTAGGAAAAAAATCCAATGAGAAAGACATAAAATAACATTTATTTTTATAATTTTTAAAGCTTCTATATCTCATTAAGGACAGAAAAATCCTTAATGCAACTTTTCCAAGCAATGCAACTTTTCTTTAATGCAAGGTTTCCAAGGTGCAGGTTCAGATCCCGCTGTGTTCAAATTTTTATATGTTTTTATCAAAACAAAATTAAAATTTTTAACTTTATTTATAATCTTAAAATTGTTTTATAAAATATAGATTTATACTAATATTGTCTAGGCTTAATAATGGAACCGCAGGAACTTTAGGAACCTAGTGTTAAGACACTTCGTTCCCTGCTTTCTGCCTTTTCAAGGTCTGTTGAGTGGCGGAACTCAACACCGCGCTTGCCTAGTTACCAGAGCGAAGCTAATGTAAATGTAAAAAACCATCATATCCGAGTGGGAATTGAACTCACAAACCATCGCGTTTACAAGCAGACGCTGCGCCTTTGTGCCACGACGGTCCGGTATTTATATTAAAACAATAAATCTTTACTATTTGTGAAACGATATTATTTCAGCGAGAAAATATAAATAATGTAGAAACTTGTAAGAAGCAAAGAGTTATTAATCTAGTATTATATTTAGTACTACTTGTAAAATTATTATTGACAGTATCGAGCGCAACTATTATACTGCAAATACAATCAATATTTAAAAAAAAAACAATGTGATAAAGTACTTATGAGTAAAGTTTAACAAAAATAAAGCATATAAAGCTTTCAGTACAAGAGCTTTCATTGCAACAAACATATAATCATATATAAAGGCAATAACTAACAATATATTTTATTGATATTCACACGAATACACTTAGAATTTTATCGTCTATTTCGGATCTCCTTTTAAATTACGCTACGTATACGTTTACGGTCGATGCGGGATGTGAATTCTTTATTTTTATAGAGGAGCCGCACTACGATGACTTTTATTATGGCGTTTTGTGACACACGTCGCGTCTACCAAATTAGTCTCTGACAACTTAAGCGTATCGTAAACCTATATGGTAAAAAGTTATATTGAATTTTAATAACGAATAACAAGCGAGGCCTAGCTTTGGAAGAGAGACATACACGTGTTAAATTATTACAACAGGTTTTTATTATATTACTTGGTACTAATTAGAATTGAATGGTTTATTTTAAAGTGTCGTATAAGCAGAATTCAATGTGTGTAGTAAATATTGATGTTCTTAATTATAAATTGTTTTGCAAGAGATTAAATTTTTAAAGTAACTGTATCTGTAACGACCATTAGCAATGGCAGAATGTCAACGTACTAATTATCGCTTAGCGCTTAAATTCAGCAATATTTTTTTGTAATTTCAACTAGGTTTGGCAAGGAGAATTTAGTGTAGAGACACTCCGTTGATCTTGCGACAAGCTCGTAAAGTTCAATACAAATAATTAATAACTACCTCTACGTAACGAACCTACATAACTTGGCTCAATAATTTTCTTATTTTTTTTAGTTTCACGCTTTTATCGCTCACAGGGCAGGGTAGGCAGAGGCAACTAACCGAACCGCAGGAACCATAAGAACCTAGTGTTAAGACACTCCGTTGCTCCCTGCTTTCTGCCTTTTTCGATGCGTTGCGTGTTGAGTGGTGGAACTCAACGCCACACTTTGCCTAGTGCCTCTGGCGAGCGAAGAAAATGGAAATAGAAAAATCCATCTTTCCAGACTGGGAATCGGATCCAGAAATCGTCACGTTACAGGTTGACGTTGCGCCTCTGTGCCACGACGTTCGACATTTTATTTTTAATTTAACTAAATTTATTTAATCACCATTATAATTCTCTTTAAACACAATTACAACTTATGGAGGAAATCAATTTGAATAATTTAATTATATATATATATATATATATATATATATATATATATATATATATATATATATATATATATATATATATATATATATATATATATATATATATATATATATATATATATATATATATATATATATATATATATATATAAACGTTAAGAGAATTTAATTTCAACCATATATTAAATAGTGTGAAGAATATTTCTCTTTCTCCGTACTTCTCCACATCAACATAACAAATTTCAATAAAAAAGCTAACTTGTTTCGATTATATCAAAATGAAACACAACCAAGAACATATAAAGACCAGCCTCTATCTACAAATAAACGCAAGCTTAAAATCATTACGTACTTATAATTCGATGCAGAGAGCAGTCGGAGGCCTAATATGGTAACTTGTAACAGTGTCTTGGCGCGGGGTGAATGAATGAAAACTCTGCCGTTTGTAAACAGCTTTGTGTGTCCGGTTAAGTAAACGTTTTTTTAGATTTCAGTTCAAGTCACTAAAACACTAAGCCAATATTTTTAAATATTGTATTTAAATATTTTTTAATATTGTTTAGTTAGTTTGACAAAAATATCGAAATAGTTTATTTTACTTAAAAATTTGGCTCCAAACTATGTTTGTGTTAAATTATAAGTCAAATTAATAATATCGGATGAGACTAAATTAATTAAGTTCACCAATTATGTACGTTACATGTACTCCTTTAATTAATAACACTCAAATCAAACCATATATCGAGCCCAGTTACAAAACGCTTCTCATATACATATAAAAACAGCTATAAACATTTAATAATCTGTTTAAAGTTATTATTATTACGTGTGTCTGTGGCTGCGCCGGCGCCTATTCGCATTATCATTTAATCCCACGCACAGTAGTTAGGTAGGTATGAACTATAAAGAATCGGGTAGAATAGTGTCATCTCATTAGAGTCGTTGCTACGAACAGTTAACTTTTACAGATCTACTCTTTAAAAGTGAAAATGTAATATGTCTTTACTTACAGTTCATTTGTGTGTACTGTCTTGTAACTCGAATTTGGTTTACAGTAAGTAGCATTTTTTTTTTTAGCTTCACGCTTTATCCGGCACATGGCAAGGTAGGCAGAGGGAACTGCAGGGACCGCGGAACCTAGTGTTAAGACACTACGTTGCTTAGTTCCTGATTTTTCCGTCCCCGCTTTCCGCCTTTTTCGAGGCATTGCTTGTTGAGTAGCGGAACTCAACGCCGCGCTTTGCCTAATTTCCAGAGCGAAGAAAATGGAAATAGAAAATTCCATCTTCCCCGAGTGGGAATCGAACCCTCAAACCGTCGCGTTTACAGGCAGACGCTTACGCCTCTGCGCCACGACGGTCCTCAATTTTATTATATTGATTTATAATACTGTATATATATGTGAACTATATAAAACGGAACCATCGTAGAGAAGCAGCGTCTGCCTGTAAAAGCCACGGCTTGTGGGGTCGACTCCCACTCAGAGAAGATGGATTTTTTTATTTCTATTTTGTTCTCTCTGGAAACTAGGCAAACGCGGCGTTAAGCTCTACCACTCAACACGCAATGTCTCGGAAAGTTGGAAAGCGGGAAACGAAGTGTCTTAACACTACATTCTTACGATTCCCTCTGCCCTATGCGGAAAAAAGCTAATAAAAAAATATATAAATTGGTGTTTACGAGTTAAAAATCAATTTATAGCTAAAGTTTATATATCTATTTGCTACATAGTTTTAAAACGTCTACTCATATAATATATATGTTCTTGTATAAAAATTATTTGGAATTAATAAAGATAATCAGAACGCCTTTAAAACGCCATAAAACTAGACTTTAATAGCGTCGGAGCGATGACAGCAGGAGATGGCGAGGAGGCAATCTAACGGTTTCGAAATTAATCAATTACTAAAATAATTAACTTAACTGTACAGTTTAAATTGGAATAGGCATATAAATGAAACATTACCAACACTGCCTTTAAAGGACTTAAAAGCTAATTTAGAAGTAAAACAAAATACATAGCTGAATTATCACACTTTACTGTAGTAATATTATATACGTCGTGGCGCAGAAACATAGCGTCTGTCCTGTAAACGCGACGGTTTGTGGGTTCGATTCCCACTCGGGGAAGATGGATTTTTCTATTTCCATTTTCTTCGCTCTGGAAACTAGGCAAAGTGCGACGTTGACTTCCGCCATTCAACACGCAATGCCTCGAAAAAGGCGGAAAGCGGGGACGGAAGGCAGGGACTAAGCAACGGAGTGTCTTAAAACTAGGTTCATATAGTTCCTGCAGTTTATTTCTGCAATTTATGACGACGATAATACGTTATAAACACCTAAATCAGTTTACTTTTTGTATCTTTAATACAAAAAACAGTAACTTAACCTCGTAATCACATTATCAGTCTTCATTAATATCTCATGAAACAATTTTTAAATGCACTCTACACAAACAAAAATCGATTCTCTTTCCCTTCTAAAAAAGTTATATCAACTAATATCTAGCTTTAAAAGAATTACTGAATATTCACGTTCGCATTTACGAATGTCGGTAGCAAATATTCGCATTCGCGAATGTTAAAAGAATTACATTCGTTACATCACTATACTATACTATAATTTATATATATAGCATCCATCTATATCTTCCTGTTTGTATGGCGGTAAATGACAAATAAACTATATAAGGCTAAACATGAAGTTGTAGAAGCAGACGTCTTATCAGCTTACATAGCATGTCGTTGGAAACTGCTTTGAAATTACAATTGTGAAGACTTGTATCCATAAGCTATATAAATTATATTTTTTTTCTGTTCTGTTTCTTCACCATAGACTTTTGCCTTAATGTTCTGGTTTTCCTCTGTACGTATAATATTTTTATTTGGGTTTTTCGATCATGTTGTGTTTTTTAGTACATTGCATATGTTTTTTTTTAGCTTCACGCTTTATTCCGCACATGGCAGCTACCCTACCAGAGGGAACTGCAGGAACTATTGGACCCTAGTGTTAAGACACTCCGTTGCTTAGTCCCTACTTTCTCCGTCCCCGCTTTCCGTCTTTTTCGAGGCATTGCGTGTTGAGTGGCGCCGCGCTTTGCCTAGGTGCCAGAGTGAAGAAAATGGAAATAGAAAAATCCATCTTCCCCGACTGGAGATCAAACCTAGAAACCGTCGCGTTACAGGCAGACGTTACGCCTCTGCGCCACGACGGTCCTTGCATCTATTTGTGTACGTACAATATACTTATATCAATGATATTATTTCTCTTCCGGCTGGTTAACGATTGTTATCGACAATGCCTTCATCTATTGCGTTTCCAGGTGCCTTGAGATTTTATTGTGTCCAAAATCAATAAGTTAATAACGACGACATATAACGCACAGCTTTTGTTTACTAGCTATTGCAACGTTATTGAATAAAATTATACCTTATACGTTGTTGGATATAATATGTTTTGTTACTTTTCATTCTTAATACGGGACACAGCCTATTCGTTACGTAATAAGTAAATTGGATTTTTCCTTACAATTCGTTCATAATCTACAGCTGACTTTTTAAAATGACTATAACTTTACATACACTTTTCTTAACAACATCTACGCTCTTGGCCAAAAAGTCCTTAAACGCTTCTAACCGCAATCAAACATTTATTACAGTAATATCTATTAATAATTTAAAATCTTCACTTTATACAACAGGTTTATAACCAAATCAATCTCTATGTATACAGTGACAGTTCTCAGAACAATGTGTCGAGAGATCACTGTCCCGCTGCAACGTACCTGAGCGTAACGTCCTTGCTGCGTGATCGTTCGTACTAACGTCAATGTAACTTAAAAGGACATTGGAATTATCATTTGACGCTATTATTAGAAATGTTTGCGAACGACCGTTATATATAAAAGCTACATTTTAATTGTGAAAATTAGCTTTGGGATATGAAAATTTTAAAATATTAACAAAATTTTTAGAAATATTTTAGAAATATTATTTATTATAACTTATATTATTTTCTGGTTCGCGTATAGCACCGATATTGTGTGTATGTGTTATCAATTGTATAATCATTGTATATATAATATAACAATCAAGTCAGTATTTTCGTACAGTCCGTCGTTGTCTAAGCTAGCTCTAAAATTAGAAACAAAAATCTTGCTAACGTAAAAAAACTATGTAATAATCACACGATGTACAGTACCTCTTGAAATATAAAATAGATTACTCTTTAATTTACAATACTCTGTAAATATGTATAAATTTATATGTATAAATGTATATGTATAAATATACGCGTCTGTGTAACGATATTTCGCATTAGTCAATATTTGCACCACCTCGCTCTTGTTAACTTCTATAAGGTTGCCTGGAAGATATCCCTAACGAGTGATATGGCAGCCTTCTCACATTTTATTACTGTTTGAAATACATGGTAAAATTCAATTTCAATTCCAATTCAATTTCAATTGAAATATATGGTAAAAAAAATTACTACACTCACATTCATAAAAATCTTTATTAAAGACAAACACTGCTCTGGCAAATAATATGAGTAAAATTAAATTGGAAATACATATCAATTAGTCTCAATAAAACAATCAATACTCATACTAATACCAAATACGGAAAGCAGCAAGACATCAGACACTCACCGAGGCTTCAGGGATCAGTGGCCGTTATGAATGTGTGCGCGACCGACATGACGCCCGACGTGTCTGAGCGTGACATTGCAGCTTAAGCGTAAAATCGACGTAGATAGACCTTTTAGATTTGATTTATTAATATTTTATAATATTAATTAATATATGAAGACCTTCGTGGTGCAGAGGCATATCGTTTGGCTGCAAACGCGACAGGTTCGGAGTGATGGGTTCTATTACCATAACAGGAGAATTATTTAATATTTTCACTCTTTGTGTTAAGGTCCGCCACTGTGTTAAGTGGAGGAACTCAACACCTCAAATAGTAATGCCTTATAAAGCGAAAAGCATGGCATAGAGTACCTTAACATTAGGTTCTCTATGCCTACCCTGCTATGTTTAGATTAATATAATTGTGAAGAATGCAAGTTGAAATCTTACTCAACGTAATGATTGTATGTAGATTCAATAATAAATAGTGTTTGGTTTCTCCGATCAATACACAATTTCATTAAAGGCGAAACGAAAGTGTGTGGTATCAGACAGTTTTCAAAGTTTAATAAAATGCAACTTCTAAACGAACGTGGTCTAGAAGAATATATCGAATTTTCCCTTTAAAACTAAATTAAAAGATCGAATGACACTTTGAATAATAATAAGGTGAAATAAATAAATAAATTAGAATTAAAAACACCTAAACAATGCTCATGAAATGACAAGCTGTATGACTGAAAGCTGGATTTACGCTTAGTGATACATATCATGTATATAAAAATATATAAAAAAATAACATCATCGCTTAAGTCATTTATACGTGCAATAAACCGTTTTAGTTAAAATTAAGGTACAGTTAAAAGAAACCACTAATAAACGATTCGCAGAAAAATTTAATTTACTTATAAAAATATAGGTAGCTCAGATAAAATTATTATATTGTATGACTCAAAATAATAATTGAATGTATAATCTAGCAAATGTCCAGAAGCTTTTTCTAAAAACACAAAATGCAGTAAGTACAAGTAAGACTAACTACGACTAATTATGAGTTAATAAGACACTAAGTTATTTAATAAAACACTTTGACCATGTCCATAATAGAAAAATATAAAATGTTTAATACTACTTCTATTGAGTAAAAATAGAATAAAAATCTTTGACAGAACTATCATTCTGGTTCTTCTTTTTATTTGGGGTGTTTCGATCGTGCCAGTTGAGCACAATTCACTTCACAAAGCCACGTAGAACGGAGAACACACAAAAGGAGAATATACAGTAAAAAGGAGATAGCATTACACAAAAGAAGAATGCATGTTTAAAAGAGATCCAAAGAACTAGCATTGTCTAATGCTAGTTCTTAGTAGTTTTCTCAAACACTCAAAATAAACTCAATCAAAACTCAAAAACTTTAGCACCTACCTAACAATAATAACATAACACATGAAAACGAAAACAAAGGCGTCATTTGTTACAACGGCCCAAGATGCAGTGGTATAAAGTGTATTTGTAAACGGAAATCGGTGTGCATCGACCTCGGCTGAGATTGGAAGGTTTGGCGCGTAAACAACCAAATTGGATAACTAACGGTCTGGATATGTTCTCACCATTAATTATGTCCTTTGAAATGATTGTGCATGTCCCACGGGCTTAATTTGAATATTCAATTATGAAATATACACCGTAAATAATACTTACATATAGTTTACTTCGGTGCTAGTGCTTTTGGATTGTCAAATTTAAGGGTTTAGAAGACAGTTTCAGTGTGAAGACTCGACAAGGAACTCGATAGTTTATCTTTTTAATATGAAAATTAAAATTCAATTACTAACATATACCTGCATGAAATTTAAACGATATTATTCAAACATATTGCAAGATGGACTACGTTGTCTACTATAAGGAATGTGGAAGTCATCAATCTTTAAATAATTTTGTGTTGTGTCAGTTTTTGTATTTTTATGTCCGTCTTATGAAGAATTCAGACAAAAATCAAAGATCTGAAAATGACTCTAATTTATCTAATTTTTTTTAATATCACACAACCGTCTACGTATATTGGCGACTTTTTTAACAAGGTGCTATTTATAATTTTATTTAATGATAAATGAAATAGTTAAGACATATTTTGTAAATGAATAACAAGTTAAAATCGAAATTTTGCAGAAATAGTAGTAGGTACTCTTCTTTCTTTCATATAAACTACAAAACTAAAATTTATCTGTACTTTTTGTTTTTTTTTCTTATATTTAATATATTGCAGTTCAGAAACTGCAATATATTAAATATATGTAAAATGTGTATGTTTGATATAACATTAGAAATGGAAAATAACAGATGCAAAAGTAAATCTGTTGGACAGTCCGTCATTTAAATTTTACGGGCAAATTGCTTAGCAGATTTTAATTAATAAATTTAGCGTAAAATAATCCTCGACTGTCGTGGTGGAGGCAGACGGTTTGTGGGTTCGATTATTACTCAGGAAAAGTGTATTTTTTCATTTTAAAGCAAAGCGCGGCGTTGAGTCCCGCCAATCAACACGCAATGCCTCGACGATCATTGAACGGAGTGTCTCAACACTAGGTTCCAAGAGTTCCCTGGGTTCCCTCACCCTACCATGCTATGTGCGCGGTAACGCGTGAAGCTAAGTAAAAGAAATACTCAAGGAATCTGTAACCCCTTTTACAGATTTTAGATTTTATATTAACAAAAATACAAACCAAAATAAATAATTTTATTTCTATATCATATCAAGAATAAAATGTAAACTGGCCATACCTAAGAAGGAGGAATATTATAAAATCTCAAAGAAACACAAGCAAAAATTGGCGTTTACAACAAATTGGGCCCATAACGAGCGAGTGTCACCGCTTAGATCTTGATTATATTGAATTAATATAGCATTTCGCGATTATTTATAGCACCATAAATATGGACGCTATAAATGGGTTTTAGTTCGCTACTGACTTGTGTTGACTGGACTTATGTCAAATTGTTAAATGTCGTCTATTTTCTGGTCGGCTGAATTTTATTCTATATATGGTTTGTCTCACAGGTTTAATGTTTAGATCTTAGAATTCATCTTTTCTGTACAATGATTGATTTATTTGAATGTGATATCAACTTTTCTTTTTTAATGCGTCAGTGATTTTTAGGGCTTGCTGACATATATCTAAGTTATCATACGAAAAATTTATCTACTAAATTTATGTAGCGTCTAATGTTGGCATACAACCACAAATAAGTTTTTTTTTTTAGTTTCATGCTTTATCCCGCACATGGCAGTGTAGGCTGAGGGAACTGCAAGAACCATACGAACCTAGTGTTAAGACACTGCTATGACATAGTCCCTGCTTTTTTCCGTCCCCGTTTTCCGCCTTTTTCGAAGCATTGCGTGTTGAGTGGCGGAACTCAACGCCGCACTTTGCCTAGTTACCAGAGCGAAGAAAATGGAAATAGAAAAATCTTCCTCGAGTGGGAATCGAACGCAAAATCCATCGCGTTTACAGGCAGACGCTTACGCCTCTGCGCCACAACGGTTAAAGTTCTTTAACTATTAGCATTTTGCGATAGCTACCACTAATAATGGCAGATTGACTCAAGTCATTTTAAAAAAGTATAGGCCAATTAGCCCTCCAACTTAAAATCTTCACTAAACCCTCACACGATGTGATTTTTGAGTGTATTTTTACTTTGACAAACACGCATGGGTGCTCCGAACCTCAAATACGATATACGCTTCAATTTTTACAACTGTTGGATTATTCATCAGAAGCAAAATGAAGTCTTGCGTCAATTTTGGACACTATTATAAAGCTCTAAAGTCACATACAAAACTTTTAGTATCAATTCATGACATTATAAAACTTATATGAATTAAAAGCTTGTGAAAACTAGTTACAATATTTACTACTACTACGAAAACTTTACGTTATTTAAGTTTTTTACTGTACTTATTCACCTAGTCTACGCAGGTGAATCAACTCACAGCATACACGACTACACTATTTAAACAAACTAATTAATAACTCGTGATCTGTGTAATTGTATGTAAAATAAATACGACAATCAAAAATCGGCTACCGGCAATCTGTTTAGTATCTCACACGTGGGAGGGTAAAACATTTATTTATTTTAAGAGTTAAGGAACTGTACCGGGTACATTATAAAATTACTGATTTCAAATGTACAGGCAGAAATCAGAAAACGAGCTATATTTATACATACTATAATTACTCCATATTTTTTATTATGTCTCCACACTTTATCCCGCACATGGCAGTGTAGGCAGAGGGAACCGCAATCCGCCTTTTTTGAGATATTGCGTGTTGAATGGCGGAACTCACCGCCGCGCTTGCCTAGTTGCCAGAGCGAAGAAAATGGAAATGGAAAAATTCATCTGGCCCGAATGGGAATCGAAACCACAGACCGTCGCGTTTACAGACAGACACTACGCCTCTGTGCCACGACGGTCCTTATACTCAGTAGGCGGTGACCTCTGAGGGTATGTCTTAACAGTGTCAGGCTCTTAGAAAGTCGTCTAATAATTAACCAATAGGGCAAGGCTCGGTGCCTTTGTAACACTTTCTAGGTAAAAGCTTTCAAGGCGTTCAAACCATATCTAAATGGGCAGGCATGTTTGACAATGTCGCATGTTGCGGAAGTTACTAAGTAGGCAATTTACGTTAATTGCGTACAACGTTAGTTTTTATTGAAGCTGTATTGCTTTGAGAGTAAGAGATATATACAGGTAGATTCAAGATTTGTGATATACCTAAATACTGTTAATTATTTTATATTATACATATGTGTAACGTAAAATTTTATTTTATTAGACCCTATTGGGGATATATCATCTGTATCCAAGATACTACAGATATAGGTACATACTAATACAAGAATCGATCTCTACACGATCTACTTTGCATCACGTAGTGTTATATAAAGCATTTCTAAAAATAAAATATAGACTTCAATGCTTGTATGGCTCAAATATACTATATAAATATATCTATTTTTTCATATCCCTAGTAATAGGAAATATTCTAAGCTGTACAATGTTCTCATTTTGTGAGGCCCGAGTTTTTCAAAATCCGCATAGCCGATACCTGAGCATGTAATCAATTACATACATATTACACAACGACGCGCGAGGCTGTGCCTGCCTAAGCCAGGCACCGACTGTCAAGGTCTGCCAAGTCACATCAACATATACAAAATTATTCGTTATGGGGACATATAATTTTAAGTAAGTTTACATATATATATATATATATATATATATATATATATATATATATATATATATATATATATATATATATATATATATATATATATATATATATATATATATATATATATATATATATATATATATATATATACTTACTTAAAATTATATGTCCCGATCCCCAGTCGAGGAAGATGGATTTTTCTATTTCCATTTTCTTCGCTCTGGCAACTAAGGCAAAGAGCGGCGTTGAGTTCCGCCACTCAACGCCTCGAAAACGGCGGAAAGTGGGGACGGAGTAAGCAGGGACTAAGTAACGGAGTGTCTTAACACTACGTTCATATGGTTCCTGCAGTTCCCTCTGCCTACCCTGCCATGTGCGGGATAAAGCGTGAAGCTAATATGTATAAATATATATATATATATATATATATATATATATATATATATATATATATATATATATATATATATATATATATATATATATATATATATATATATATATATATATATATATATATATATATATATATATATATATATATATATATATATATACCTACAACATTTAAACAAAAACTCGAACTCACGTATCGATCAAAAGTAAATCATGATAAAATAAAAGACAGTCTTGTCTTGTCCGTTGACTGGAATATTTGGCTGTAGAAATTTAATAATAGTAGAAATAGTGAAAAGGATGTAAGAAAAATAAGAGTTTCGAGTCGTGTCTCGTAGCCGGAGCTCGGTGGTACGTTTATGAAATTTTAAATCTGTGCCAGTCCGCGGACTAGGCGCGGACGGCCAAGGTCACTCCATAGAACGGCACTAATATTACGCCTCGAAAATCTGTTTAAACACCTCTAACGTTCAAAAATGAAATATATTATATTTTTAATAATCTTAAACATAACTTTACTTTGAATAAACTAATAAAATTAGATACCATTCTCGTACAATGTAACTAAACTGCTTAATGTAATTACAATAGTTATACATAATAAATTCATAAATAAAAATTATGTATACACAACAATTTTAATGTGTATTTCAATTAATTTTTTACCCTTCTACAATTTACATTTCTTGTTACGGTTGCCAAAAAAACTAAGGGAAAAATATTTAGCACATTCAAATTATACCTTAATTAAGCTGGATAAAAAGTTTCTTACAATATTCTTAAACAACTTACTGCGGAATGTTAATGATGACCAAAAAAATATATATGTGACGTACAGACAACGTACCTACAGCTGGGGTTACTATAAGAATTTAAACTTGGCATGTAGGTTCCTGGGGGAGTGTATATTAGCAATTTCAGGTTCCCTCGGAACCTTCTTTTTTATTGTTCCCTTAAACCTTAACTTCCCTTGTAACCTTTTTTTTATTGCTACCCTAAACTCCCAAGTTTCCTTGGAACATTCTTTTTTATTTTTCCCTTAAATCTTAACTTCCCTAGGAACCTTTTTTTTATTGCTACCCTAAACTTCAAGTTTGCTTGGAACCTTCTTTTTTTATTAGTCCCTAAACTCCCCCAGAACCCCTGACATTTCTTTGATAAAAATCATTAGAAAGTTACATTTAAAATGTACTCACGCAGAAATGCTAATTAAAACGGTAATATCAAACACTTTGGTCTCGTTATCAGTAGATATCTGAGGTAAGGTAAATATTTGCCATCCTAGCAGTGTTTTGGTTGGCGGGTCATTGGCCACGAACTGTGTCGCGAAACTAGAAGTCACGATGACACTGAGTTTTCACATTTTGCCGTTGTTACGAAATAGGTTGGTGTATCTCGTGTATGTATCTAGATCGAAGTGTGCTCTGCGGTCTATTAAGACACATGTGAATCAGCATTAGGTTCTAAATACTTATTATAGTCAATAAATTAAGGTTTTAATATTTTTATGATTTTTAAAGAGTTAATCCATACTAGAGATAGAAAAATACTTAAATATATATATATATATATATATATATATATATATATATATATATATATATATATATATATATATATATATATATATATATATATATATATATATATATATATATATATATATATATATATATATATATATATATATATATATATATATATATATATATATATATATATATAAAAATTTTAACCCGCGCCTCTTGCAAACTTGCGCTCTGAGCGTGCACAGACGTTTTAAATCCCGCTACGCTAATATTTTTTAGTATTTTTCCTCTTTCTTTAAGCTTATAATATTATACAAATCGCGCATCATATAAAAAGAATTAAGTAATCTATTTCCACCTTTTGTCGCAAACAAAAGATAAATAATGTGTACATTATAATAAGAAGTGCTTAGATATTAAAACCTCAAGGATTTCAAATCAAAATAAGTTTGAATTCAACACGACCGTATGTTGTAAGTGTCCGTATCAATAATTAAAAATTTCGTTCTCAATATCACATATTCCTTTCACTAACAATTAAAAAATAATCTTAGTAAAAGGCAAATAATTACAAGAATAATATGACATTAACAAGTGGCTTTAAAATCAAAAATTTTAAACTCAGCATTTAATATTAATGACCAAAGCTGAAACTTGTGTTTAAAGGACTTATTTACTTTATAAGCTGTATTTAAAAAAATAATGAATTAATTATGTGTGTATGTTTTTTTTAATTGCTTTTTAAATTATACATATTAATATCAATACATGTAAATCAACAACAGACACTCCGTTTTCCGCTTTTCTTCCTTTCGAGGCATTGCCTGTTGAGTAGTTGAATCAACGGCGCGCTTACCTAGTTGCCAGAGTAAAATTGCAGAGTATTTTATTAATGTGCAATAAATAAAATACTATAAGTATCATTATAAATAATAAAAATAATCAGTTACCGTTATAGTATAACTTATAAATATTAGTTAAATTTTAAGAAGGTTTCAACATAATTGAAAAAAATGATTGCCTGTAAAGTGGGTTTTACGGGCGAAAATTTTACGTGACAACGTCTTTTTCTCGGTAGAATATTTATTGATATGATTAATAATTATAATATAAATTGCACAAATTTTAACTATAGAAAATATATTTTGTTTACTAAAACATTGTACATGTGTCAAGTGATACGCGCGGCGGACCGATCATAGTTCGGTGACAGTTGACACATCGTTACGTTAACTTTTTCATATGTGACTCCGAGCCGCAACCTAATTTAAGACGTTGTCACGTCAAAATCACAGATTTCTATAGTGAAAAAACCTTCAAATAATTACTCATACTAAATATTCATTTATTTGTCTCAACCTCCAATTTACAAAGAAATTACATGAAAAATATTTGATCTCACCAAAAAAGAATGCTAGACTTTAATAATCAAAATCTTTAGGAAGTCCAATTTTACTTCTTACTTCTTCCGACATTCAAAGTGTCAGCAAATATTTCAATATAATGCAAGATGAGTTATGCGTTTAACAGGAAGCTATACTCGTAACGTAAGCGGATAATCCGCATTGAAATAGAAAGTGACTATCGAATCACAAGAGCACAAAGTTTTGTGACTCATGTATGTAATGATTAATTCTCTTATATTCGAATATGATGTGTGTTCAATGCTATAATGGATTTTGAGAAAAGCTTTTATTTCATTTCATGAAAGCTCTTATAAACTAACGTATATTTTTTAATTTTAATTAAGCTACTTGCCACTCTTCCATCACTACAGGTAGGCTGAAAGAGATTTCTTATAATAAATATAATAAAGAATAATATATTAAATAAGAATAAAACGTAGATAAAATTGTTGCAATTATTTATTTTCTATAATATTTTTCCTTCATAAGTATTTCAAAAATTAATACGCGAAGCAAAATCATTGGACCCCTTTTATGTACCTATATGGCTCGAACGGAGAAGTTTGAAATTTGGCACACATATAGTTTAAGTATGTGATAAAGTGCACAACTTGAAATTTTTTCAATAATAAAGCTTATAATGTATTTGACAATTTGCACCTCTATATGTCGGGACATACACGTTGCTATGGCAACGCATATGTCATGCTTGAACGAGCCTGCTACTGTAGTAAATTGTTAGACAGTAATAAGGCGCTGGGAGTATAATTATTTAATAGTATTTTTTTATAATGTTAATCTCCTAAGTATAAACGAAAAAAGTGATGCTGCCAATTTAGTAGGTAGAAAGATTTTAATACTACTATTAAAACTACAGAAGTGTGAAGCTAAAAAAAAGTATACAAGGAAGGCGTAGAATCATTTGGATGAAATTGAAACAGGCATTTAGGTGTTAGAAATTATTTAAATCATTTTTATAAAATTTAATTTAACAAAACATTATTATCTACTTCTGGAGGCTTAATATTAAAGACACATGTTAATGCTAAGGTTTATATTATATTTTTTTTTACTTTTTTTATAGCTTCACTCTTTATCCCGCATATTGCAGGGTAGGCAGAGGGAACTGCAGGAACCATATGAATCTAGTGTTCTGCTTTTTTGTCCCCGCTCTCTGCCTTTTTCGAGGCATTGCGTGCTGAGTGGCGGAACTCAACGCCGCGTTTTAGTTTCCAGAGCGAAGAAAAAAGTGGGAATCGAACCTTCAAGCCGTCGCGTTTACAGGCAGACGTTACGCCTCTGCGCCACGATGGTCCTCAATAGATTGTATAAAAAGTAAAAAACAAACATATACAGAACAGAACACACCCATTTTGATATGTGATTGAAAGAACAAGCTCAAAATTTGTTACTTTCTGTTATGTATTTGATATATTTACAACTTCATAACATTTATATATATATATATATATATATATATATATATATATATATATATATATATATATATATATATATATATATATATATATATATATATACATATATATATATATATATATATATATATATATATATATATATATATATATATATATATATATATATATATATATATATATATATATATATATATATATATATATATATATATATATATATATATATATATAAACGTTTTCTTATACAGGAAGTCTAGTAGTGAACATGTTTGCACATTTCAATTGCTTCGGCTCTACGTATGTACCTACATAGTACGTACTGCGGGTTTTACCCATAATAATCAGTGATCGAATTAGGCGGGCTTTAAACTGGCACGTTTTTATTTTAATTTTATAATGATAACACATATTGCAAAATGTGTTCAAAATTGTATTCTTCAGATATCATTTGTATATACACCTAAGTCGACACTAATTTATTGGAATCCAAACTAGAAACATTTTTTTAATATTAAATATGTATTTGTTATTTTTGTTAAAAACTAATTACATACTAAGAATAATATAAAACGTTCTTCAAACGTGAATATAACAAATTTGAAGTGTTTTAACACAATATATTAGACCATCTTTAAGTCATAAAATTTTCCAAGTGATCTTACACTACAGCTTGAGCAAAAATTCTACCTACATACTGACATACACTCTACCTATACTCTTTAAATGAAAAATACAAAAATGACGTCCACTATGTAATATGCCTTAGCGAAGACTAGACGCTAGTTTGTCTACGTCCGCTTGTGGTCATTTGACGTCTTACTAGCAAACTACTTTAAGCTTATCAACTTATTAATTATAGATAATTAAATAATTTTCAAGTACTTCACTTAATATTAACAACACTACATATTCAGAAATAAATCATGTTTATTATTTGATAATATTTATGTACAAAATATTATGATAATATGTTGTACAAAAGATATATGAATCAAGAATAAGGACAAAGAAAGAGAACAGAAGAATTAGCGGGAGAGCTTAGTAAACCTTTGTGAACAGCCTCGAAATAACTAAAAGGTCACGTAAAAAACACGAGGGATTATGGGTGTAAGTATATATATCACGTGTATTAGTATTTTGTTCATAAACTAACTACAGATGCAGTAAAATTAAATTACAAATACAAAAATGTAATAATTTTAAATATGTATAATAATTTTAAGTATATGTATATATGTATATGTTATAGAAAAATATACATATAGATATGTAGTTGCTTCATACTAAACACTAATCGATGCTAAACAAAAAGCCTAGTAATAATAATAATACGCCTATTATTACTTCCAAGCCATTTAACTATCCACCTACGCAATTTGGTAGCATAACATCAAATTATACAAATGACGTTTAATAGTCCATTACCATCGACGACCGTTACGCTGTTATTCGATTATATAGCCGTTTACATCTAGTTTATAGCCTAGATTTCTATGTAGAAAGTGTACATAAGACATGTGCTTTTCTAACACATTTGACATGCAGAGTTCTCGGAAAGTGTAAAGGAAGCACCTACGAAGAACAACACTTTACTCTACATTTTTGATGGTCCACTCAAATAAAATTGCAGGTAATGCAATAAATTGTATACAAATGCATAGATTTCATAGCAAAACAATAAAAGAGGACCGTAGTGGCGCAGCGTCTGCCTGTAACGCGACGGTTCGTGGGTTCGTTTCCCACTCGGGGAATATGGATTTTTTATTCCATTTTATTCACTCTGGCACCTGATAAAAGCGCGGCGTTGAGTTCCGCTACTCAACACGCAATGCCTCGAAGAGGCGGAAAGCAGGTAACAGAGTGTCTTAACACAAGGTTCCCGTGGTTCCCTCTGCCTACCATGCTATGAGCGGGATTAAGCGTGAAGTTATGTGGAAAACGTGAAATTTTTATTATTAAAAATAGTATTATTGTATTTATCTAACACGTAACGTATAACATTCGTTTTTATTACCCGCTCAGATAAATCTATTCATCGGCCGTTAAGCGTATTGCAATATAATTGACACTGTGACGGATATTCTAGGAAAAAACGAGTTCTTACTGAGAAAATATCGATATTCCCACGGCCCTCGACGTGTTTACTGTCTGTCTGTATGTAGATAACTTAATCACTTATAGATTTATTTTTCCTTGAAAATGACAAGTGGTTGTTGTATTTAAAACAATACTTTAAACATTTACGACTAGTTTAATACTTTAAATATTGACTAAAATCAAGGTGCAATATTCACCTTCTACCTCCACTTGAGATATATTTTTTATTTTCCTGCTTTGGCAACACAATGTGCGGGGTTGATTTTCTTTGCATCACAGGCAATGTTTCGACTTCGGGCGGAATGCAGAAGACCAAGTGTTTAACTTTACAGTATAAAGTGTAAAGTGTAAGGTAAAAATATTTTTGTATATAAGATTTAAGCTAACATGTCGCGTTACTTAAGTTATATGTTATCGACCACTTTCATGATCCAGTTGGCAATTTACTCGCTCTGAAACTGATATGCTCAGTTTCGCATCTTAAATTCATTACTGCATGGGTCATACAATTTTGATACTTTTTCATATATTTTAGGTTAATTGATAAAAATAAAACTATTTTTATCAATTAATAGTAATTATTGGTGATATATTGTACAAATGTCCTATATTTTAAATAAAAATAAATATTTTAAATATGATACTGACTAAAACAGACTGAAAAAACATTGTTTGTGGCTGGTAGGTATATATGTATGGTACATTTTGAAAATATTAAGTAGTCAAAGTTTAAAGTAATATAATAAAGACTAAGAGTTTCTTAAAAAAAAGTCCTTACACTAATCAACGTGGCTTTAATAAAAAAAACCGGTCAAGTGCGAATTGCACTCGCGTGGAAAGGGTTCCGTGCACAATATGGTGAAATATTTCCCTGAAAACATCATTTTTCGGCTTTTTTCATGAATATCATCGAAACTATATATTTTCAAAAATCAAAAAATATATATTCGAGATCCTGATAACAAGCCCTTTCATTTGATATATGACTCAGTAAGGTTCGCAAAAAATTTTTTTTAATTACCTATTTATCCCCCGAAAATTACCCTTATTTCAAAAAAAATATTTTTTACGTTAAACATCTGTGTTCGGGTCAGGGCATTACATCATCCTGCCAAATTTCTCCTGGTTCGGTCTAGTAGATTCAGAGAAAATTGGCTGTGACAGACGGACGGACAGGAACACGAGTGATTCTATAAGGGTTCCGTTTTTTATTTTTGTACGGAACCCTAAATGCAAATTACTGTATACGCTGTATTAGAACTGGGTAACACAAAGGGACACAACTTACAACCCTCTTTTGTACAATTAAACACTTTTGTGTGTAGAAAGGTTGAATGAAGAAATCACAATGTGGATCATCCTTAACTCTATATTCGGGAAGATTCATTAGAGTTCAGGAAAATATGTTTGTTCATAGTAAAGTATGATCTGTATTTATTTAGACAAGCAAAGCTTTAAGCATTGAATCAGGTATCAAACTAGGTATATAATATTTCTAAAACAACCTCAGTAACTTATAGCAAAAGCTGATGACATAAATAAATAGAACCTAAAGAAAACATATAAAAATTTGAACGCAGCGGGACTCGAACCCGCGCCCTCCTGCGAACCGTGCAGGCGCTCTAAGAACCTGTTAAAAATGAACACCTCGAGGAGTAACTTAGCCTATTGGAAAATACGGGGTGTTATATAAATAAAATCTGTGCAAATTTGGACGCGATCAATATTAGACACCTATATTCAAGCATACAGTGTTACTAAATTCATTATACCTATCTAGTAACTTATAGGTTTAAGGTATAGGCTGTTAGGCTTTTGCCTCTTTTATTATTATTTATATTTTTTTCTTTAACCTCAGCTCAAAGAAGGTTAAGCAGAGGGAATCGGAGGAACCTAGTGCTCTGCGTTTTCTGCCTTTTAGTTTTTCAAATTATAAAAAATATTTTTGTGAAATGTCGTTTTCTTTTTGCTCATATAAAGTATGACAAGAGATCAGTTACAGGTAAACCGGCAATTTTGCTGTATAATATACAAATTTACTTGACTTCAAAATATACAAAAAACAAGTAAGAAAAAAAATAAGTAAGCGGCGACGGAGTAAGCAGGGACTAAGTAACGGAGTGTCTTAACACTAGGTTCGTATGTTCCTGCAGTTCCCTCTGCCTGCCCTGCCATGTGCGGGATAAAGCGTGAAGCTAAAAAAAAAACATTATTTCGTAAAATAAATATACATCTAACAGGAATCTTCTTGATTTTATGAGGTAGCAAAAATCTGTATATAAACCTGCTGCTATGAGCGTAACAAACTACTCACTCATTTTCGAATAAAATAGTGGCTTATATCTTCGTTATTTTCAGTTTCTAGTTTCAAGTTCATATGTACAAGACGTGACGACAACACACAAGTAAGAAGACAACATACTAAGATCAGTCAAAGTAGCCAAAGCAGCAATTGACACGCAAATGTAAATAGGAATGGAAACTTACTTCTTCATCGGAACAGCTTTCTAATATAATTAAAAAGGCTACGCAAAAGAACGTACACATACACATTATATATGTTATATGTATATGTCTTACAAAATTTCCATTAGAGAACCTAAACGAAAAAAAAGACTAACCTAGTAACGAGCTAAATAATGTATTAGGTATTTATATAACCTGTTATGATCTACCGACACAATGCGTTTATCAACAATTGAATTTTGTGATATATGGAGTTAGATACGGTGAAGCTTGAAGCTACAAATACTAAAGAAAAAAATTATTAGTAAAAAAATGTAGTAGACATTATGTATATTCAAAAGTGCATTAAAAATACCCAAAGCGGAATTAGCAACGATATGGGTTGCCAGAAAAAAAATTACAGTTCTCTTATAACATAAATTAGGTTTATTTAACAAATTATATAAAAACGTAATAACAATGTACGCCACAGTTGGTCAGAAGGGACAGTCTCCAAAACGACTGAACCAATAAAATACGGACAGAACAAGCAATATTAGCATTAAGGGCGGATCAGTAGGATGTATTGTTGCAAAATTGCAACCTTATCACAATTTGCCATCACTGGGGGTTGAACCCGTTACCCTCAGGGACATAAATTAGAATAATTACAAGATAATTGCACGGATACAAGGTGGAGATAACGGCACGTGTTCAGTTGATAATGTTAATACATAGCAAATAATATATAATGTTAAAATTTGTTTGTTTGTTGTTGTCACGCCGTCAACGCCTGACCGCCGCACCGATCGTGATTACATTTAGCACGCACGTACTATGAAAAAGGTTAGAACGGTTAATAAAGTTAAAAAGGTTTAATTATATTATAAACTAGTCGTGACACGATCTTAATCTTAAGTAACAAACGTGGCGTAGATATGACTTACTAAATAATATGTTAGTAAATCTAATAGAAATCGAAAAAGCAGTGCAAGTGGGAATGACAAGAGCCAAATGATCTTGGCATGACTAGAACTATCATTGAGTTATTTATAAAACTTACTTTGAAAGCTTTACTTAGTAGTGTTTAATTATTTTGAACGCAGTATAGCAGATTCAAACCTACACTTGTAAAACTGTTTGCTTGAAAAACATTGATTTTAGCCCTTTGCCATGCAGTAGGAAGGGCCCAGCAACTACATAGTGAATTTATAAAACGCAGAATGTTTTGGATTTACATCAGCATATAAAATATATAGGGGCCACATACGGCTACTAAATCCTAAGCGTTTTTTTATATCTACTTCGAACTGTTTCTAATACATGGTCAAAGGTTTTCAATGTAAGCAATATTGTCATTACCATTTGTTGTAATTACTTTTTCTTTTAAATATATAAGTACTGAGAAACTAGTCAAAACAAGCTAATTATATATAAAGAATCATAAATTTAATTACATTAAGTAACATTTACTCCGCTAGAAAGTAAAATTATTTAAATTTCTCGATTTTGTCAAAGGAGGTAGGCTCCTCCACACAGCATCCTAAGAAGTTTCACCTCTGAGAGCGAATTATTCTAACCTAATCTCGTACCTTCACGGTGGAGATGTCTTAAGTTAGTATAAAAACATTAAGTAAACAACTAAAGGTCTAGCGTTATAAGGTAATAGGATATCAAGTTCACTTGCATAGGAAAATTACCGGGCGACAACTGGCACGTTGGAACGTAACCGCGACCTACAAGGCGGCACCAATGAGCTGTTTAAATTAAAATTCTTGCAAAAACGTAAATTTACGTATAACATATGTATGTGTATGTTGTACTTGCAGGTATATATATGTATTAAAGAATATAAAATTACTATATAGTTATGTATAATAAGAGTTTTACACTATCCTATACCATCCTGTCACTCCATTGTACCTCAAAGGAAGATAAGAAGATAAGTTCTTAGGGTCAAGCTCCCTTCACTCCCGGCACCTTCGTTCCCACAACAAAAATTTCCTAGAAATCGCTCTTTCCCGCAACAAATGCTATGGAAACTCTTTCACTATCAAATCAGTGAAATTCTGGAATGCGTTGCTAGAGGAGATCATAAAATCTCAGACAGTTGGAATATTTAGGCGTAGGCTTAAAAAGTGCTATCTCAGTATTCCTTATAATTATAAATAAATATATATTAATTATGTTATAATTAAGTTAGCATTTATATATTTATATATGTAAACATTTATATGTATGTATAGGTATATATGTGTATGTGCATGTATGTATGTATGTATGTACAATTTTACGTATGTGTATGTCTATTTATGTCTTTATATATATTTGTGAGTAAAGTGAGAGTAACGATTTTTTGCAGCGTCCCGTCTCTTACATTTTATATTATATTGAATGGTTGCCTGTAAGAGATCGCAAGTGATAAGGCCGCCATTGCACGTATTGTGTATTATGTTAATTATCTGTACCTACTTGTTATTTTTATTTTATGTGCAATAAAGTGTTATTATTATTATTAAGAGTTTTGGTCTATATAAAATGAAATCGCATATAGGTAATTAAGTTTAATATGCGAATCAAATTAATTATTATTTGAGATGCTATAACATAAGACATGCTTTTAAACTATTTCAATCCGTATATATATATATATATATATATATATATATATATATATATATATATATATATATATATATATATATATATATATATATATATATATATATATATATATATATATATATATATATATATACATATATATATATATATATATATAATAGAAACAAAGTGGCTTAAAGCACGTAACCGCGACCTACAATGTACCAAAAAGCGGTCGGAATGCAAGAAAACCTTAATGATCATCGTAACTCACGACACCCACGTTTAATGATCATATGGCATTTTAGAATGCAAGATTAATAGTTAGTTGGGGGTATTCGATGATTTCAATGACGGCAATTATATGGAGAAAACATAATATAGAGTAAGTAAGTATATATTTTGACTCTACCAAATAATAAAAAAATTATAGAAAAGAGTGTTTTATCACTGATTTCTCTTGCACTAATTAAAAATCAAATTGAATTTAATAGTGACACACTCTTTCGATTTGCAAAGAAGTTCAGACGTAAATGACGACTCATTACGAGCTATTATAAATTTGACGCGATTATATTAGTTTTATCAACATTCATAATCTTTATGAACAACTACGATAATGCCTAAATTAACCATTAGGTAGTATTGCGGCGTGGATACACAATGACTTTACTACAGTAGTAGCGAGTTCATATTGGATTTCTTTTTGACAATTTTCTCTATAATTGCTTGAAGCTTTCCTGTATTTCCATCAATCATTGCATTTTCTCTATATAACATTATATTGGCTAAATCAATCGTGCTGATTTTTTTTTCTTTTTTTAGAAAGGTAGGCGGAGGGAACTGCAGAAACCTTGGCAACTTGTTCCCTACTTCCCGCATTTTTCGTGCCATTGCTTTTTGAGTGGCGCAACTTAAAGCCGCGCTTTGCCTAGTCATAGAAAATGGAAATAAAAAAGTCTGTCTTCCCCGAGTGGGAATCGAACCCACAAACGCCTCTGCGCCACAACAGGCCTCAGTACTTAACTTATTTCATAAATAAGTTAATTTTACTTACTTCCAGCGGAAAGGATAGGATTTATTTCGTGCACTTTCTCCTCGTCTGTAAGCTAACTCGATAATATAAAATAAACATAAATACAAAAATAATCGTATTCTTTATAGTATTGTCCAAACAAGACTTGAATATTTTTGAATTTCATTACATAAATAATACAACATATAGCTTATAAAGCATGTGCACAGAAAAAACCTCTTAAGCCATTTATTAAAAGAAAAATGAAGTCAAACAAATTAGATTGTATCACGCAAAAATATAAATTAAACATAAATACAGCTTTTGACGTTTTTATTCGGCTGTATCAACGTGGAATGTTGATGATAAGATCAATTGATTTTATATTATTTATTAGACTCTTAGTTTCACACGCTTTCTCACAGATAAGCAGTGACAAGGTAGTGTTAAGACACTCTGTTCTCCTCCTTTAACCCGTATTAGAAACATTCCAGTTGAGTGGTGAAGCCGCACTTAATTTTACCAGGGGGTAAATAATATTAGAATTTAAATTTTTAAGTTTCAAGTTTATGTAACTTGTAATTGAGATTTATCTATTGTATTTGAATATCACTTATTAAATTAAAACCCCTAAACGGAAGGCTGTACAACTGAAAAGTATAAGATTTTATACTTTACCTGTCTTATCGAGATATGAACCTACTATCAACGTGTCAACGATTTGTTTTAAAGAGCATTAATAGAGGATTTAACGAAATTACTACAAAGAAGGGAAAATCATTTTACAAATTTGTTAAGTTAAGTACTTAAAGCTAAAATCTAAAAAAACAAACAAGTTAAACGTCCCTTGTTTATTACATATCGTTTTTAAAACATTAAAAATATTTATAATATACAGGGTGTGGATGTTACCGCGATGTTATTGATTATGGTGTGTTATATTTATACAGCACGTATAAATATCGTGAAATGGAAAAAATGATCCTGTGCCTTAAGTATTGATAATTGTGAATTAGTTTTTTGTTTATAGCCTTGAAATATTTTCCCCTATAAGAAGGTTTGATAACGGCCGCCGCATCAGATACATCCTGTATATAGAAATACAAAAAAAATCTTTATTTGACATATAGTCATACCCCGAGTAGTATATCGTCCCTTAGCTTCCAACACCGCTCAAGTCGAAAATGGGCGGTTTTTACTTTTAACGATTTTTCAAAAAAAAAATAATTTATACGATTTACCAATAATACTGTAACCAACACCGCCTAAATCTAAAAAGTATCAATCAACACAGCTCAAGTCTGTCAAGTTGATCCAAATAAAATAAATAATAAATATAAAGCTAGACTAACCGTCTAATTGGCATTCATTTTATGAAGAAACGACACGGTAAACATGAAAACTAAAAGTTGTTAGAGAATTATACAAATATTCTAGGTTATATAAAGAGTTATTTTATTAGTTTAGGTCAAAATTAATTCTATAATCATTATTATTTATTTCTTAAGATTTTTAATATGTTAATTTAAATTTAATATATTTAACATATTTTTCCTAAATAAATTTAATTAAAAGTTGTCTTTTGATAAAAACACATAGTTAATATTACTGAAACCAACACCGCCTAAATCTAAAAAAGTATCGATCAACACAGCTCAAGTCTGTCAATTTAATCAAAATAAATAACTAAAATTACTATTATTAATTCTTTATTACATTATAACTAAGAAAATTGTTAAGAAATAATACAAAAAAAATATTTATTTTTTGAAATAAACATTTTTTTGTGTCTCCTGAAAAGTTGCATAAAATGACTTGAGCGGTGTTGTAAGCTAAGGGACGATATATGTAGTTTAAACGCCGTTAAATTGTTACATATAAATAAAGTCAATGGAATTTACTTGTACTTAATATTAATCGCTGGCACAGTTTATGCATAGTAAAAACAAGTATATTTGGCAAAATGTCTCAACGGTTTTTTAGCGTTTATTTTTTATAGTTTCGTCCTCAATATTCGGTAAGTCGTTGTGGTATAGTTGTTATATATATATATATATATATATATATATATATATATATATATATATATATATATATATATATATATATATATATATATATATATATATATATATATATATATATATATATATATATATATATATATATATATATATATATATATATATATATATATATATATATATATATATATATATATATATATATATATATATATATATATATATATATATATATATATATATATATATATATATATATATATATATATATATATATAGAGGGGAAGGTTGCTATCATTGGACCACCTAACTTTGTGACATCATATCTCATGAAATATTACCTACAACTTAAGACAATTAATGGAATGTGATGCTTTTTTATGTAAATTAATAATATATAAATTATTGGCAATGAAAGTTGAGAGGCTTTAGAGCTATTCTAATATAACTTTTCAATGACGAGTTGCTTTCTTTGGACCACCGTCGCCTTGAATGGACCACTAAGTTGCTATCATTGGACTTTGAAACATTTGTATTAATGGTCCAATGAAGGTGACTCAAATGAAACACAAAATAAGAATTACTTTTTTATTCAAATTTTTCTTCTTAAATCCAGTTGTACTGCTCATGTGGCTCTTAGTTGACGAAAACTTATACCTGAATGGTACTTCATGTATGCACAGTACGATTTTCCAGGAACTTCTTTGGTTCTATTAAAACGATGTTTAAATTCATTTTTCTCAGCTAATTGGAGGCAAGCACTCTGACAACTTAGGGAGTAATATAAAAAGAAGAATTCTCCATTTCAACAACGTGATTGCTAAATTTAGTTTCCAAAGCCTCCGCAAGATCTACTTTTGATTCCACTATTTGAATTTTTTCGACATTTTTTTTTTATTTTTCACATCTAATTGTCTTTTTAATATGGCTTTTGGAACGCCATACGTTCGACTTACTCCATTTAATCCAATAGCTTTTTTAAAAAAAAAAAATATAATTAGTTTCATACTAGTAACCAATACTATTTCGTCATTTAAAAATAATATTTCTTCTTCTTGCCGACATTCTAAAATATATAAATATAATCCAATTACAACTAAAAGGTAGGTATCTATCTACATGCAATACCAAAATATTCAATTTACAATATAAATCTCATTATTTACTAACGTTGATATAGATTTCTTCGATATAAAACTCATTATTTACTAACGTTGATATAGGTTTCTTTGATTGGACAGGTCCAATGATAGCGTCACCATTCAGGTCCATTGATGGCAACTAGGTATATAAACAGAACGAAAGCAATTATTAAAAAACGTGTAAAATTAAGTTAAAAGCTTAGTAGTGTGTGTGAGCTCAGATAAATTTGCTATTTGGATCTAACACAATCATTAAACATTAATTAAAACAATGTGACTTACATGACTTTGTTGATGGCTCGGTTATTGTATCACGGTCACCATAAACACATGTACATACCTCACTCCTTACCACGTTTCGCGAGCGCACAGAGGTTTGGTGGGTAGGCAAGGGGTTCGGTACTGTTGCCTAGCAACGTATTAAACTTGCTGTGACATGTATAGTTTTTGAAAAAATTGGGTGGTCCAATCAAAGAGCCGGTCCAATGATCGCAACCTTCACCTATATATATATTTTACGTACGTACTTTTAATTTATTATTTTATAAAAATTAAACATATAAGTGAGGACCGTCGTGGAGCAGAGGCGCAACGTCTGCCTGTAACGCTACGGTTTCTGGATTCGATTCACAGTCGGGGAAGATGGATTTTTCTATTTCCATTTTCAAAGCGTGGCGTTGAGTTCCGTCACTCAACACGCAATACCCCGAAAAGGCGGAAAGCGGGGACGGAGTAAGCAGGGACTTAAGCAAAGAAGTTCAACACTAGGTTCCCACGGTTCCTGAAGTTCCCTCTGCCTACCCTGCCGTGAAGCGTGAAGCAAAAAAAATATCAGTAGTTAGTCTGCTAGGGCTAAAAATATATAGAGCTTATATATTATTTAATTACTAAATACTTAGTATGTTTTATTTTTAGCTTCACGCTTTTATCCCGCATTATGGCAGGGTAGGCAGAGGGAACTGCAGGAACCATAGGAACCTAGTGTAAAGAAACTCCGTTGCTTAGTCCCTGCTTTCTCCGTCCCCGCTTTTTTATTTACCTACATAGTATGTTAAAAGTATGTATTTAATGTATAGCATCTGAAAATAAAGTTAAACTACTACATACATATATGGACTGTATTTTGAAAATAAACAATAAAATTTTAATAGGCAATATCCCTTATAGGGGCCAAACAATAGAAAGCGTTATGCTCCATAAAATATGATCTTTCAAACACAAAAGGGCAAATGATGTTGATATTAAAAGACTTTTAACCTTTTTTTTAAAGAGTTCTCCATTTTGAATTTACTATTAAAGACTATTTTATAACTTTCATATCAACACATTAAAAAGTGTATATATATGTGTATGTATGTATACATATATATATATATATATATATATATATATATATATATATATATATATATATATATATATATATATATATATATATATATATATATATATATATATATATTAAGTAATTTTCAAACATATCCCTACTATTATTATAATATCCTATGCAAATAATTTTGCTACAATTTGTCAACAGTACATTAGTTTTAATCTACAAAAGTTATACAGTATTACACATAATATGTATGTCACTTCAGTGCTGAGTATGAGAAAATTAATACAACAGAATTGATAATGCATTGTTATTATAATAATAATAAAATGCACAGCAAACAAGCAGTTACATGCACTGTATGTTTATGTGAAGTATTATTAAAATTATTTTTATTGTTACTTAATGCTTATAAGAGAAACTAGTGTCAAGAAAGTTTGATCTCGGCTTTAAAACCTTAGAGTGTAAAATCAAACTTAAACATATTTAACAAGGAGTAGTTAGTGTATGCCAGCAAACATACTTTTGGAGATTCATGAGAACATATCGAACTATATATACACACACACTAAAAACACACACTAAAAAAAACACACTAAAAAAACCACACACTACACTTTCTATGGAAAACATAGAAAACGGTAGCGAAGCAAGACCCGTTGATATTGCACCAGGGGTTAAGGGATGACAGGAAGCTTTCAGCTGATTGAAACAGAAAAGGTGCCATGGGAAGGCTATACGGTGGGGTGTCGATTTCCGACTACTCAAGACGTGTATTCCAATGACGCCTGGTATAGAGCACAGGATAGCATGGTTATCATGCGATAAGATTAGGTGTTAACCTTAGTTAAGTTATATTTTTTTCTCCCATGATTTAGTAGAAGAAAAATATTGAGTAACATCAGTACTTCAGCTATGTGTCTGTTAAACGACTGTTCAACATAAAATATGTTCTATGTAGGATTTGAACCTACATTAATCGAGAATGTGTCTTACGTGTGATATTGGTGCACAATATCAAAATTATTAATAATATTCCACTTTCTTAAATAAATTAAGTTAGGTATAGTTAGTTTATTAAATATATTTAGAGTTATATGAAAAATGGCGTCAAAGTTTAATGTCACAACTATCTGACGTGTAACTTCGTCAAACTTGTTATATTTACAGTTATGAAACGAAATTTACAATAATTATATATATCATTAAAGTTTACGCAATTAAAATATTTTGCAACTGTATGAAGCAAATATAATTTTAAAGTAAAAATAATTAACATCCACAAATGTATGTATATAAACATTATATATCTTAAGTTCTATAGTATTTTTGAAGAGAGGAAAAGAGAGCATCCTAGGTACAAATAAAATAATATAAATAGAGTTCGAGATTGTCTCTGAGAAGAGTGAAAAATGACAGTGTACAAATATTGTATGAAAAAATCTATACCATTTTTCCAAAAAAAAAAAAATTAGTACTTTCAATACAAAAAAAACATTCAAAATATAGCTCAAGATCCAATGGATAACAATCACATAGCGTGGCAGTAGGTGTGCATAGTAGGGGGTTACCTACAAGAATACTGGTTATTGTGAAATAGGGTGAGATATGGTTTAAATTATAGTGCCAATTCTCTACAGAATTGGTTACAATCTATAATGGAGTTCGAGATACAGATAAAACAGTGAACAATTGAAAAATAAATTATAGATAAAAATAAACAGTTTACAAATTGACCTTTAAATTGTTAATGGCTTAACTTTTATATTTGATGAAAACAAATAACTTATGTGTTTTTTTTTAATTTAGTAGCAGAGTTTAGATTTATCATATTAAAGCTATGATCTTATATTAAATGCTTAATCCAATAGAGCATGAAGCTGACAAAAAGCAGGTAAGGCAAAAAAAAAGGATAGTTAAGTGGCTGAAAAATATACAAATATACATATGTATTTTCTTACTTATAAACTAAATTTGATATTTTAAATTATGTACAGTCAAATTCATACATTACCAATAATGTACTAAATCTATAAATCTAAGCAATACTAAACCAAATTAATTTAACTATTTGTAATAAGCAAGTCAATAGGTCAAATTTGAATGTATTCCAAACATTAGTTGCATTTTAATTTTGATTAATATCTGTGTGGGTGTCGCACAACACGGTGTGGGCTGAACAATATGACACATTGCATAAGGGCCTCGATGTGGACATGCTTGCCTTGCCTTCAATGTTTTGTTTCTATGTGCTTTCTTAATATATAAAATTTCAATAATATAAATTTTTATATATACTTATTTGTAATCTATTTTATAGCTAGATAAGGTGATTGTGTCAAAATTGTAAATGGTGTATATACTTAGAACAAGAGAAAGAATAGATTAATCAGAATATAATGTCCTGGGCGGACAAGGGTAGCAGGACCTAACTGGGTTTGGGACCTAAAAGACCCAAGGCAGAAATAGAGTAATCTGGTGGAGGTCTATACCTCTCAGTGAGGGTTGTGGTGTATGAATATAAATTAATAACATATATTTAAAATGTAACTTAGACTAATACTAGTAAAATTTTTTGATTTCCAAAATTAAAAGGCTTTTTCTATTTTAAATAGTTGAATAGATTCTATAGCCTTTTCTCAGCAGATTTAATTTCTGACCATCACAAGTATTATACCAGGTATGATCCAACAACACCTGGTTGTAGCTTTACTTTGCTTTGCTTGGTGTCGAACAACCTGATTCACTGGAATAACTTAAGCACAACGCTTAAGTACTAAAAAAATTACATTTTGATAATGACTCAAATGTATGAAAGTATTGTTAAAAAAATTTTTAGACTTTATTCATAAAACTATATATATAGAAAGCATTTGATTCTAGCTCTATACAAAACATTTTTTTTTTCTAAATAGTTAGTATAAAAATTTGGGTATACCTATTACAATGATTAGCGAAAATCATTTACAAATATTAAGTAATATAATATTAATATAACATATTATTTGGCTATTTGATATCACTTATGGCAATTTTCCAAGAATAACAAACCTTTTGGTTAAGTATTTTGTTCAGAAGTTTAATAATTATGTGAGTTAGTATCTGAAATCCATTTTATAAATGTAAGACAAGTTATGATTTACTTGAGACAAAAGTGTGATGTTGCAAAAGTATTATATACATGTAATAATCATTGTTATTTGCTTATACACTTTTTTATTTTTGATTTATACTTAATAAGATATAGTGTATAAAATAGCAATAGAACCGTGGGTTCTAAATAATTATGTGGATAATTGAGGTAACTACAAGCAGTTAAAAGTATGCAGAAATCTAATGGAATTTACACAATACTGACATAGTTTTAGATAAAAATTTTATCTATTTTTGACTATATGAAAAATTTCAAACTATGCCATTCAGGTAAGTTTCTTATTTATTTAGTAATAACTGTTCAATAATCATATATTATGATATAAAAGTGAAATGGTAAAAATAATCATATTAACCTATTACTATCACATAACACTCAGTACTATTTAAACAATTGCTTCCAAATTAAAGTAAGAAAATAATAGTAATTAAATATAAAAGTACAGCTAATAATATATTGTTAGGTCCCTCCTACTTTATTTAGTCATTATTGCAAACAATTTCATAAAAGGGGGTAGTTTAAGATCGTGGGGACTGTAAAAGTGTTGAATTTATGTCAATCGTGGCAGTTGCATGTAGGCAACGGCCCATACTGGAAGGGAACTACCCTGAAGTACTGTTATTGAGTGATTTATGTCATTATATGTAATTACGAGGAATCTATTATTATCCATCTCAAATTAACTTTAACCACTTCTGAGTTTTTCCTAACAATATATTATATTACATTTAAGGTATATTCCCTTAATCAATGTCATGTAATTTCAAGTGGAATGAGTAAACAATAAGAGATATTGACAGTAAGCTTATCAGTGCTTATCACAGGAATGCACTTCCTATGTGATAGCACTTGACCATTAGTGATTGCACTCCAAGGACTTACTAAAATATTTATAGGTCAGTGACATCAAAATCGCTATAGCACGTTAGCAAGATAATCTTATTAAATTAGTATAAATAAATTATAAGTTATGTTAGATAATATTATTTTGATATAAAAAGATACATACCATTAGAACTCTTCAGGTCTCGATGTATGAGTGATATAGGCGCATCGACATGCAGGTACGCCATGCCGCGCGCCACCTGTATCGCCCAGTCGACCAGGATACCTGGTCGTATTTTTCGCCCAGAAAGTACTCTATTAAGAGGCCCTCCCCGCGCGTACTCCATCACCAAACACAAATTAGGCTCCTCTAAACACACACCCTTCAACGACACTATATTCTCATGCTGCAACATCCAAAACAGTTTTGCCTCCTGCAGTACACTTTCTTTAATCACTTCGATATCCTCGTTAGCGTCCTGGCGCGCCGCCTTCACTGCTACTACCTCGTCGTTCCAATAACCGCGGTACACCTTGCCGAAGCCGCCCACGCCAATTACCTCCTCGAGCTTAAGCTCAGAGAAGGACACGCGTGGCGGATCTACGTCGCCGATGACCGATGAGACGGCCAAGGGGTCGTCTTCGGTGACGTACACAGCGGGGAAGATGCCGACGCGGTCGCCGATCTTGCCGGTCCACCAACCTTCATCACCTGAGATATTGGCGTCCTTAGACAGCACCTCGACGATCTCGCCGCGGCGCAGGGACAGCTCGTCCTCGCCCTGCGCCGCGTAGTCGTACACGGCGGTGAACAGAGCGAGCGGCGGGCGATCCTCCTCGGCCGCCATAGCCGCGCGGCCGGCCGCTGGCCGCGGCGGCATCACCCCGGCCGCGCCATGGCACTCGCTCACCGCTGCGACCTCCGCCCACCGCTGCACATTACTACCGCAGCTCACGACTTTTGGTTACGATCACCGTATTATTCCGCCATCTTTGTTTCTCTCATCGATCATGGCGGTGTGTTGGAACGTAAACTGAGCACACTCGTTCGTTAGCGTCGTCACAAATATCGTTTTCGAAATATTATACAAGCGTGAGACCTGCTGCGATACTGTTAATTATTCTCCATTCATCTATCACGCTATTCGATAGACGGACGAAATGACAACCATACCACAGCGAAGTCAGTGACATACTGTCATATGATGTTACCATAACAAATTTTGTTACATTTGACAGTAGGCGCGTAATAATTTTTGAAATATGATAAAGCGTACAATTTATTAATTATAGGTACATATTTTTTCTCTTTGTTAATTTATTAACAAAATAAAAGGAAAAGAATATTTCCAAAAATAATACACTGTATCAACAATGAAATTTTAGGTAATTTATATAGATGGCAGCACTTATCACGTGTTATTCCATTACAATCTACATAACACAACGCCATCTAGATTGCTTTTAAATAAGAATATAAACATTTTAGGTTACTATAAGAAAAATATTAATAGTACTATGCAATTTCCAAAGTAGAAAGTTTAAATATTTATTATTTGTAACGTAAATTAATATTCATAATAAAATAACATCGAACATTATTGTTTTAGTTTAAAATATGAAAAAAAACATAATTTATAATTTCAACATACAGTTCGACAGGTCCCATGGTGTAATGGTTAGCACTCTGGACTTTGAATCCAGCGATCCGAGTTCAAATCTCGGTGGGACCTTCTATTTTATTAATTTTTGAAGATTTATTTTTTATTTTTTTTCATCATAACTATTAATAATAATAGTTATACATAATTTTTTAAACAAAACATTAATTATATAAACCATAGTGTAGCATGTCCAAGCGCTCGGGAGTCTGTACGGATGCTGGAAGGGAGCATTATTGATCGCGCGAAAATGGGATGGCTGTATTCGCGGCGACCACCCAGCCCGCGGGACGTGGGAACCATTTTCAACCTCAAATCACACCTAAACGCCTTAAAATATCACTTTTATAAACCAAAATATCAATTAAACACAATATTCTACAATAACGCGGACAATATAATACACAAAACAATCTATTACAACAAAATACAGTGAAAAACAACCTTAAAAAACTTTAAATGTGACATGACATAGTGGAAAACCCTTGGAAATAGCACGCGGAGACATGAAGAAAACCAGAAATAAATTATAGATACCTGTGATATACATATTACGATAATATTCTAATGTGTGTTAAAGAATATTTATGGAGTATTTGATTTAAATTATTACCATTTTTGTTAAGTATGGCCGATCTATCATCGCCGGGTTGATATGTTTCTAATGTACAAAATGTTTTTGAAATTGCGAAGATATTTTCTTAAGTGGTGTTGGCGTAAACGCTGGTATACTGTGAAGTAGGAACTATTAGGCTTATTTGTGTGTGTTTTAATTTAAATAATAATTATCAAAATGAATTCTTTTAACGCGCCGACGACTCAAATAAATGCCATTGACAAAATGACAACAGTTAAGTGCAAATCTGTTGATTTAGAGGGCTATGTTATAATAGTGGTGCAAACTAAAGACAACAAAATTAAATTGTACGGTAAGTATTTAATGTTTATATATTTTAAATTAAATTAAATTCAATATATAATAATATATGCAAATAATAAAATAATTAAAATATTAAAAAATGGCTTAGGCATAATATATTAAAGCCTTAGCTTAACAAAATTGTTTAAAATTAATGAAAGCAATGGACGATAGAATGTAAAGTAATAAGTCAATTTAGTAACTAAATTAAATGGTATATTTTCTAACTAGAACCATCAAGATGTAATTAATTTTAATTATTTATTAAAATTTTGTGACGTTTAATATTATTTTACTAATTATTTCAGCGTTTAAAAAATGATTCTAAATTGAAGAAATTTTTAACACATTAATTAATAATATCATCCTAATATATAGGGACCCAAGTATTTTTTGAGGTTAATATATAAAATACGTGATTTCTTTTAGTTATATCAATAAATCGTGACTGAAAAACAATTATCTCTAAAATATATTTTTTAGTTTAGTTCACTTAATATTTTATTTAACTCCACATTTTTCGAACACACAGAAGCTTAATTACAATGATAAATAATGTCAAAGAACTCCTTTCTCTACATATCGTTTTCTCATTTCTATTCGTTTGCTGAGTTACGGACGCCATTAGTTACCTATATGGAAATAAAATCACATTTGTCTTATTGTGTATATTATATATTAAAATTTGCCTTTGTGCAACAAAATATATTAAAATTTTACACTAAAATTGGAATACCCATTTCTTAGTAAATGAAACAGACAGCAAGCTATCATATATGACAAAATAAAAATGAATATTGAGTTTCTTATCTTATCTTGGATTTATGATAATATTCTATATGTTGTTATCTAGGTAATGTTATTTTTTTTTAGCTTCACGCTTTATCCCGCACATGGCAGGGTAGGCAGAGGGAACTGCAGGAAGCATACGAACCTAGTATTAAGACACTCCGTTCCTTAGTCCCTGCTTTTTTTCGTCCCCGCTAATCGGTAATGTTATCTAGGTAAAAAAATTAAACGAAACTTAAAGAATATATATGTAAATTTTAACACACGCCTCACATCCTTTCTATCCTTAGTGTACACAAAATAAAGAACGTATAAAATTTTTGACCTACCAAAGTTTAAGCTTTCGCCTATTGGATACAGTCCAAGTAACATACACTCTATACATATTTTTATATTAAATTGTTTTTCGTTATAATTAATTAATTTGTTACAGTCATTAATGAAAATCTATGGAAATATTATATATAATGATAAATTAAGACAATGTCATAATTTATAAAGTTCTCATGGCGCAGTGGCGCAGAAGCGCAGATTCGATTTCCACTCGGCGTAGATGGAATGTTTCATTTCCATTTCCTTTGCTCTGGTAACTAGGCAAATCGCGGTGTTGAGTTCCGCCACTCAACACGCAATGTCTCAAAAAAGGCGGACAGCGGGGAACGAAGTGCCTTGTCATTGGGTTCCTATGGTTCCTGGTGTCACCTCTACCTACCCTGCTATTTGTGGGATGAGGCGTGAAGCTATAAAAAAGAAAGATAGAAATTTGATACAATAATTGCATCAATAGAAGCACTGCTCAGTCGGTAGCGGGTAGATTGACCCGTGCCCGACTACTGCAAAGTGTTCGAAACGTCTAGTTACCCACAATAAATTCTAAATCAATATACACGGTTGACTCGCTCATATTGCTTTATTTAAAATGTGTAGAAGTGGCGATAATTGATGATGTATTTATGCCTTAACAGTAGTACCTTTCTTCACGGCAGTGGAAGTGTTTTAACACTAGGTTTCCACGGTTCCTGCGATTCACTTTGCTTTGCTACGAGCGGGATAATGATTTCAATACATTATAGTATGGGAAAACGTATTAGTTATAAACAGGACTTGAAGCATGTAAACTCAAAATTACAGTATATACTAGGTTTAAATAGACATAAATATTTCTAATAAAATCATGAAACTACACTACATATTTAATATATTTCATATACTCTACATATATATTTATAATTTTTTCTTTATTAATTTACTATGTTTATATATTTTAGTTAATAATAAGTGTTAGTTAGTTGTTATTTAACAAAGTCATTCTTCCAGGCTCACCGTCAGCAGGCAACTGGGAGAACCTAGAACTAGCCGACGAGATTATGGACGTGAACGAGACCAGGCTGGAAGACATGACGCGTACTGAAGTCCTTAGTCATATACACGAGGTGAGTTTTAAAATATAATAAATATACATAATATATATTATGAGGACTAGCGTGCCGCAGAGGCGCTTACCTGAGAACGCCACGCTTTGTGGGTTCGATTCCTATTTTCATTTTCTTCGCTCTGGAAATTAGGCAACGGCGTTAAGTTACAGCCAACTTACTCAACACGCAATGCATCGAATAAGGCGAAAGCAGGGACGGAGAAAGCAGGGAACTAAGCAAAGGAGTATGTTAACACTAGGGTTCTATGGTTTCTGCAATTCTTACTCCCTGCCCTGCCACGTGCGGGATAAAACGTGAATACTCAAAAAATATATATATGTTTGTGTATGTATACTTTATGCTATTTACGGTTTACCGCATATAGCTATAGATAGCCAGAATTTTACTCCGAGTTGGAATCGAACCCACAAACGTTGAGTAATAGTAGTTAGTCAGACATTGTGTCGCTAAGCCATGACGACCTCAAGAATATTTTAGAATATAATATGTTTAGAATTTCATATTTTTTATTTAAAAATAAGTCGATAATAACTAATTATATTAAATTAATTTAAAGAATAAATAAGGGCAACTTCTTGTTAAGACTCTACATTCAACACTTTCCATCCACACACTGGATTTCAACCCGCAACCATCTTGTTTACAGACAGTGTGTAAGCCTTAATATAAAATACAATAAAACACATTGTAAAACTAATATCGTTTACTTTCAAGTTATCTCTTCCATTGACTTGATACAAGTTAATCGAATAAACCAGTGAAGAGTTGTATAGTCACGAGGCATCTGCTTGGACATTCGCCAAGTGTTATAAGCCAAGCAGTGTCTGTATGTATTTGTGTACGTTGATGCCTGAACCGCTGTTACGCTCATATTATTTATTCGTTTCCTTTCTTAGTCAAGACAAACGCAGCGTTTAGCTCCACAGTTCGACACGCAAAATATTGAATTCAGACGTTATTTGGAAAAAGAAATGTTCTTTTTTCATCACAAATAAAATAAAGTGAAATTACATTTAGTATTCTAATGCTTTCCATATATATTATTACAGTAGTTATTATACTTATATATATAATACAGTAATCTAACATAAACTCTACATTATATCTATACTTCCCAGCTTAACCCAAGTCATATAATATGTAACTAATGACTAATTAACATAAATGATAATTGATATCAATAATTATATAACGATCGATCATGATTATTCAATTGTATCTATGTTCTATTGGTATTATAATAAATGCGTTTATGTAATCTATTTAGATACGCTAAAGGTAGTAGTAGGTTCTTCTGTTAGATTAGATTTAAATTAGTCTTTGTATTTAGAACTAAATGTGAATCTAAAAGTATAGCTAGTTTAGAGTAGAAGTGCTTTAATCTAGTTTGGACTAGATTGTTGATATATTGATAGTTTTAGTGACTGTGGTCTAAAACTTGAAGGTTTAATTTTCGACAAAGATAGATAGATACAGGTGATAAGCGTTGATATTTATTTTACATATATGTTCACCAGGGCAGTGGTCTAAAGTTCAGTTCTAAGTTGCGGTCTAGTCTGTCTAGGCCATTATTATTTTTAATCGCTCTCTGGTTTTACTAAATTATTTAATATGAAGATACTTAAAGACATTATTTACAAAGTTGATGACTGCTGCTCAAAAGTTCAAAAATATTTTGTACTCGGTGTTGTGCAATATTTTTATTTCTCTTTTATGGCAAAATATAGAGAAAGTTCATTCACTAACATGAAAAGCGGAGCACAGAGTGTTTGTATACGGAGACATATAAAACATATTAAATGATATTATTTTCCCAAAATCGATCCAACTTTGTCAACTTTTGCAGCAGTCAGTAGAATGAGATGACATTAGTCTGTCAGTTGACGTAATATTATATCAAACTAACGCCAACAGTTTTTAGTTGATTTGCATATTGTCCTAGATTTTTAATAGATAGACTTCAATCTCATCTGCGATTTAATCTGTAACTGTACTTTTTGGTAGAAGTAATTATAACAATAAATCTTTATTTATTTATTTTTGAAATATAATTTACACTGTAAATACATGGTCCGTAACCTTTTTAACTTATACTATATGTTCTTATCATAAATATTAATTAAATTAATATTAACACATGATATACGGCGGAAAGCGGGGACGGAGAAAGCAGAGACTAAAGCAACGGAGTGTCTTAACACTAGGTTCGTATGGTTCCTGCAGTACCCTCCATGAGCAGGATAAAACGTGAAGCTAGAAAAAAAATATACGGCGGAAAGCGGGGACGGAGAAAGCAGGGACTAAAGCAACGGACTGTCTTAACACTAGATTCGTGTGTTTCCTGCAGTTCGATCCGTATAAATTATAAACATAAATATGGATGTTTAAAAGTGGTTAAATAATATAAAAAAATAATAATATTCTAAAAATATTTAAAAAAGAATTCCTGGATTTTCCTGTATTGTGCGTTGCTTATCTTCTTACAACAATGCTGAATTGGCTTGTTCTGACGAGAAGCAGGAGCTCGTCTTCTAGGAGCTCAGGGTCACAGGTTCACTTTTTAAGACAAAGTTTATTCAACTGTAGCTCGAATAACTAGGAACTGTAGGTGTATTATGGTGAAAATTACCATAATCTGTTTCTTCTTAGGATTTCCTATGGAAATGAATAATATAGTATTTATATTTAATAATATAATAGTTAAAATTAATATAATATGTTAATGTTTACATTTTGTTACAGTGTATATCGTCGTGTGTCATAAAACTACGCGTCAAACGGCGGAGCGAGACAAAACTATGTGAGTAAAAAAGAAGTAAACTAAGTTAGCTTAATTTTTTTATAACTAATATTTTAATATATGTTTGTATGACATGTTATATCCAGTTAATGTTAACAATAAGTAGCTAAAGTGCTTAGAAAATATTTTTTCGTAACACATATTTCAGTACTATATCTTTGAATTGTAAATGCGATAGTTTTAGGTTCGTGTCGATAGGAAGAAAAATATTATGGTTATTTTTTAATCCAAACACAACAAATATAAGTAGGTATATCTAAACACTTAAATTCTTCACATTAAATATTTTAGTACGTTGTGGTACAGCGTAAGAAAAGGGGCTCTTCTCACAAAATATCTCTATAACTAAACAGAAAATAAAAGATTAGAGTAATTTAAAGTGACAGCCAGCTACACCAACACCAGTAGCTCTAAGTTTGCCAAACTCGAACCAAGTAGCTACCACGCTCTCACAGAACACCGTCATGAAACAACCCTATAGTTGCAACAGCATATAGCTAGTGTTTCGTTAAGTGAGTGAGAGTTCCGGAATCCTATAAAGGGAGGTTGGTCTAAATATTTAGTTGGCAACGCATCCACATCCTCTCAGGTTGTGGATGTCTATGGGCGAGAGTGTCCACTTAACATCAGGTGGACCTTCTGCTCGTTTCCCATCTTATAATATAAAAAAACTTTTTCTTTTTTTTTTCTAGCTTCACGCTTTATCCCGCACATGGCAGGGTAGGCAGAGGGAACTGCAGGAACCATACGAACCTAGTGTTAAGACACTCCGTTACTTAGTCCCTGCTTACTCCGTCCCCGCGTTCCGCCGTTTTCGAGGCATTGCGTGTTGAGTGGCGGAACTCAACGCCGCGTTTTACCTTCGTTGCCAGAGCGAAGAAAATGGAAATACAAAAATCCATCTTCCCCGACTGGGGATCGAACCCAGAAACCGTCGCGTTACAGGCAGACGTTGCGCCTCTGCGCCACGACGGTCCTCTAAAAAAATCTTAGTGTCACTAAACTAGCTACTTAGCTACAGATCAGTGTTTATATAATTTTTATATAACACTTTGTTAGGCCACACTCTACTATGAAAGTATTACGCCTTTCCAGACTAATGTGATTAAAACTAAGAAAGGCTTCGTCAAAGCAACAGTGTACTCTAATAAGAGAGCTGCATGCGATTTTAAAATTTAACACCATTGTTAATAAGATCGATATTTCTTAAAAACCTGAATATACTATCAAAAAATTTCAAAATCAAACGCCTGTAAAACAAAGAGAAACGATGGATTGTGATAAAGTTCCATTGTGGGTGACGTATCGCTTACATACAACTGTGTCGTAATAAATAATGAGTTAAGTATAGTTCTGACTGCGTTACTGGACACAGCCTTTGAGGTTACGGCGGTGTTGCCGTTTAATTATATTACCTTTTTTAAAAGGAAATATTAAGTTCATGTATTAAATAATTGTAATTAATATTTAAAGAGTACAATTTTTTAAATAAATAATTTTTAAAATATTTTTATCTTCATTTTTTTTGCTGGTTTTAATTTTCTTATTAGAATCTGCTAAGAATCTTGATTGCTTAAGTAGGTAAATTTTTATGTAAACAAACATACACATACAATGTTAAGTTAAAAAACAAGTGTATTAAAAATATTTCATTAGAAGCTATCCACTGGATCAAAAGCTGCAGGGATATATCACAAAGATTTCTCTTTTAAGTCTTAAATTACCAAAGTATTAATAAATAAATATAAAGAGAAATATAAACAAGTATATCCAAATTAAAGAACTCTTATTTAATTAGGTCATTAAAAGCTACGAAATTGATTCAAATTCAAATTGCACAAAAATGTCACTGGTGGGTAAGGTACAATCTACAGTATTAAAATAAAAAGAGCAGAACATTTCTAGAGTAAATGACGTAAATTAATTGTTAATTAATTAATTAGTATGAAGAAATAGTTAGTATATGACTGTATCGTGAACTTAAAATATAATGAGTCATCAGATTTCATAATAGTATATTAAAATACTAGAGCGTCACAAAAATGCCTATTAATAAAAAAAACTTATATGCATATCTACATATACTATATATCTTAGATATACTATATATTATTTCATTATACTACAGATATATAAATTGTATTAATAAGCTAATATATAATATTAATAATAGCTTGGGATAAGTAATTGGAAACTTGTACAAATTCATAGTGAACAGGCAACACTCTACATAGCAAAGTGCGAGTGAGAAAGAAGGTTGTCGAGTCACCGCGACGTAGCAAACCGGTGTAATTTTGTGTTTTACAGAATATTTATTTAATAATTACACGTTAAGTGTATATTTTAGAAAATTCAGTTGTTCCTTATGTGACAGTGCTACCTTATGGTTGAGTGGTAGAAGGTTTGTGGACGTAGGGGTGAGTGAACTGAGGTCGCGGAGTCGCAGCTACTTTGACAGTTAGAAGGTTTTTATTTTATTACTTGCGTTTATTTTTTTTATGTTTATTTGTTGTTATTTACACGGTTTTGTGAATATTGTGTGTATGTGGAGTGACGTGTTACGTCATTGTGTTAGCATAGATTAAATATATATAACGGTATGTGTAATATACAGCCTAGTGATTTTTTTTAATACAAATTAAAAAATATGAATTCAATATAATTTAATACTTATAATAATAAAAGAAATATATTTCATTAATACTAGATAATAAACCGGATTATAAAACATATTTAATCGCTAATGCAAAAACCGGTCAGCCTTGGCGGGATACAAGTAATGCGCTTCATGTAGTTAGTAGTAATTTTATATGAAGCTCTTTCCTTCGGTTCAAAGAAAGCGACAAATATATATATATATATATATATATATATATATATATATATATATATATATATATATATATATATATATATATATATATATATATATATATATATATATATATTCTCAAATATAAAAACATTGCTTAGGTAATAATAGTTCTACTAAAAACATAGACAATGAGTCTGATTTCGACTATATTCTAATCGCTTAAGTCTACACATATACTATGCCCTTTTTACTTTTTTCTTTATTTTTTCTTATCCACTTTTAATTATTTTGCAATAATATATAGGTTTATATATTTACATATATTTATTTCCCGAATGACAGAATTGAACTCACGACCAGGTATTACTTTGAACTTTCAGATTTATATACAGATCAAATGGTTTCAATACATGTTTAATTTAGTAGTAAAAAATAAATATATTTTTCAAGTACTTAATTGTCATCTACGTCACGTCTGACACATGTATGTATTGGTCACGCGGTCACGTAATTTTGTAAAGCGGCCTTCAAAACCTATACATATTATGTTATTTGAAACATATATAATATGATATAACTATATATGTATATATAAAATAAATTAATTGAAAACTTTCTTCAATTTAGACAATTTATATAAATGTTTTTAATAATATATAGTTAATGAGAGGAAATATGTTTTTTTGTTGATTTCCAAATATTAAATTGTGTTCAAATAATACATATTATAGAGAAATTTCTAAAACTTTCTACAAATATTTTCAATGTGTGCTGAAAAGTCCTTGGATTTTTGCTTAAATTTATATAAAATTGTAAATTATATAATTATTTGTGAAAATTACGTATAATTCTTTTGTGAAATTCTCTATTTCTGACATAAAGCGTATCTAAATGTTACATTCCACATTATTTACATGTAAACATCACGTACAAATTAGCAACAATTGCAGATTGTGGTCTTTATATAATAGGTAATTTTTTACTAGGTCACATCATAGGCAACGCCTACTGCGAATACTTCATTAAACAGTATTATAAATCAAGTCTCAAAAAGCTCAAAAGCTTACAGAAATATATTTTTATGATTTTTAAAGTGTTATTCCTCACTGAGAATAGAAAGAAAATGCTTAAAGAACACTATAAAAGTTTTGAACGCAGCGGGATATGAACCTGCGCTCTCTGACATGTACATTTAGAAATACATTTTTCAAAAAGTTTACCTGCTTGTCCAACATGCTTATATCATATTATATTTTTACATGCGTTAATCAACTGCGAGAATTCCACTGTTATTTTAAGAAAAGGTTTAACCCTTCTAATAATAGACAGCAATATTAAAATTTTGAACTTTCTCTTTTAAAACAAAAACTTTTTTTAACTTTCTTTTAGTACATTCTTTTTTAGTATATATATTAAGAAAATGATATAAAACCTCTTATTAAAGGGGGGTAGTTTTAGTTGACGAAAATTATAAAAAAAATTAAATAAATGTCAATCAGGGCTGTTGCATAGAGGCGATGGTATTAGAAGGGAACTCTGATATGTTCTTAAGTAAATTATGTCATTCAATGACATATTCGATTACCTACACTCGGGACATATAGTCTACTGTGTTTTTGTTTTTCTTTAAAATCCACTTTATCTTCATCTATTTTTTTTATATAATATATATAAACATAACATACAATACATGTATATAAATTTTGATCCATCCTGTAAATGGCAGATTGCATCTAATGCAGTCACAATAGTATGTTTTTTGAAACACCACATAATAGTCTTAGTGTTGGTAAACACTGCATTAACATTCGTTATGTACTTTGTAATATTTACGTTAATAGTAGCATATAAAAAGGAAAAAAGTCACTTCTTTGTTTAAATATCTTTATATATATATATATATATATATATATATATATATATATATATATATATATATATATATATATATATATATATATATATATATATATATATATATATATATATATATATATATATATATATATATATATATATATATATATATATATATATATATATATATATATATAGATATATATATATATATATATAAAGATATTTAAACAAAGAAGTGACTTTTTTCCTTTTTTATTTTATTACTCGATTGTATCAGAATGACGGTAATAATTTTTACATTACTTTTAAATATGTTACATACATTTTAGACCACCTTCAGAAATTGAATTGTAGAGGTATCAAATTTTCTTTGCTAAAATATTATCCCCCAGCATTTTAACACGCTTTATCTCTCATATACCTGACACGACAGAGCGAGCCTAGAAAGAACTCGATTTCCTGCCTATATTCTCGAAATCCTATGGGAAAGGTATAAAATGCAGATAAGACACTAAGCATTCCATAGATTTACCACGCTGGTGTTAGCCCATCGTTACAGAGAAGCGGCGCCTAGTACTTGCGGCCCAGATATGGGTTCAATAGGTGCGCCTTTAAAATGCAATTAAATGCATAATTTTTTCACGGAAATGTTCTCAACTAAATATTAAACTTTTGATTTACCCTAAGAATAGTATAAATACTAAACCTAAGCGGTTTGCAAGAGGCGCGAGTTAAAATCTTGGTGTGTTCAAATTTTTGTACGCTTTCTTTAAGTATTATATCCACTAAATGATAGGTTTTTTGGAGTTGGTATTTAATTATTTATTCGGAACATTGACCAAAGACGGCACTTTTGTTTTACAAATTATGTTATTTAAATTTGTACGTTTTACCGGAAATGTAATCATTCATGGATATATTTTAGTGAGAACTTTTCAAAATAATGCGACAACAGCACATTAAGGCAGTATAAAAGTGGAAAGCGGGGAACGGAGTGTTTTAACACTAGGTTCCTACAGTTTCCTCTACCTAACCTGTTATGTGGAATAAAGCGTCAAGTTAAAAAAATATTAGTACATTTTAATGCTCATCTATTAATATCTATATAAAATTTAACAACTAAGTAAGTATTATAAGACAAAGTTTTTATACTTTCATAAGAAAATCTCGACACTAGATTAAAGCTGTAACTGTAAAGCCATGAGAATTGTGCAGTTATTTTTATGTGATGAGATAACAACGGGACAGATGGACTCAAAATAATTTAAAATATGACATTTCATTGCTTCACTTTACCTGTTACGTATTAATTCAAAATGTATAAATAATATTTCGTTATAAACAATATGCAAAGCGTACAAATATATCCTAACAAATGTTCACTTTTAGAAGGCTAAATGTGTTATATATATATATATATATATATATATATATATATATATATATATATATATATATATATATATATATATATATATATATATATATATATATATATATATATATATATATATATATATATTAGTAGAGTCGCACTGTAGCGCGCATTGTTGCACACAATGGGGTAGAAATGTAGAGCGCAAGAAACAGGATTACAACGGGAACATAATGAAACCATATAATAGGAGTTTCTTAAACTTCGTTAAAGTACTTGCTGTTGTGGAATATCTTTATGTACATGATGAGTGTAGATTTGATTCTATCTCAGAGCAATGCGTATATTTACAAGCATTTTATTTTTATCGATTCCGCTTTATGAAAGGAATTGAATTTTTTTGAAGAGTAGTATTAGTAGTATATTAATATAAGTTTTTTTTCTTTTTTGCCTATATTTATATATATATACATATATATATATATATATATATATATATATATATATATATATATATATATATATATATATATATATATATATATATATATATATATATATATATATATATATATATATATATATATATATATATATATATATATATATATATATATATATATATATATATATATATATATATATATATATATATATATATATATATATATATATATATATATATATATATATATATATATATATATATATATATATATATATATATATATATATATATATATATATATTTTTGGCTTCACTCTTTATCCCGCACATCGCAGAGTAGGCAGAGGGAACTGCAGGGATCGTGGGAACCTAGTGTTAAGACACTCCGTTGCTTAGTCCCTGCTTTCTCCGTCCCCGGAGAATATCTATACTTATATTAATAGAAATATAATGTAATCAACATGATCGCATTCTTTATTTTAGTTTCTTAGCTTTACCCTAAAGGGTAAAGTAGGAACAAATCTCTAGTGGAGTAGCCATAGAGAACGGATCTCGGAATACATCTTTCACCTCGTCCATAACCTAGGCCTAAACTCGTTTTTGTCATTAACTTCTTAATTTCTTCATACAGAATAGCAAAAGGAGTAATACAAAAGAATTTTAGGGTATCCGAATGGTTCCATGGTGACATTCATCCAATATTTTAAACGATTTATCGAAGATCGGCAGAGGTTCCCCCACAATTTTTTACCACTGATTTTTCATATATATTTTTACCATTCTTTCATCACCTAGTCTTAACCTGCTCAAACCACTGACTACAGACAAAACCTGTTAATTTTATTTCTTTAATTTTGTTTTTACATAATAATATTCCATCGGTTCAAGTTTAGCTCGCAATTGACGGTAAAAGTTAATGGTAAATAATATCTCTCTGTTAGCATCCTCCACATAAGATAAATGTAACTCTCTGATTAATATAATTCTCAATTAGCATTCCCTACATAAAGTAAATATAGCTCACTGATAAATATAACTTATAGTTAGCTTTCTCGACATGAAGTAAATATAACTTTCTGATAAATATAACTTACAGTTACCATTCTCCGCATAAAGTAAAAATATATCTCGGTTAGCATTCTCCCAGTCAATTTATCCAAGAATTCCGAATATCTGACAGATATGTATAAACAAGTGCAAGAACACAATACTCGCGATTCGTCGTAATCTCGTCGTAACGGCGCCGCTCGTTGTTTCAGTCACGCTACAGTCATTACATTAGACACATAACTGCTCATATTGTTGCCACATAAGACAATTGGATATCGGTTCTCTATATTTATTTTTAATTTTTATATATATATATATATATATATATATATATATATATATATATATATATATATATATATATATATATATATATATATATATATATATATATATATATATATATATATATATATATATATATATATATATATATATATATATATATATATATATATTAAATGTAAGAATGCATGCTCATTATTAGATATATAGGCTTATATAACTGAACAAATTTATTACATTATTATTTTCAATATTAATGACGTTATAGTAAAGTTTCACGTGTTACTTGCTATTTAATTTGGAATACTATATATTCATAATGTATTATAAAAGATTTCAAATATTACTGAGGACCGTCGTGACGCAGTGGCGCAACGTCTGCCTGTAACGCTACGGTTTCTGCGTTCGATCCCCAGTCGGGGAAGATGGATTTATCTATTTCCATTATGTTTTACAAGAACAAAATTATTTTAAATAGAGTATTTTAGCTCTTGGTATTTTCAGTCCTACAAAACAAGTCAGGCTATTATAACATTTAAAACAAACTAAGTATTATAACCGACTGACAACCGACTAGACTCATATTTTTGATACCTTTTACTTTTTCTAGTGTACCGTTCTTACTTTGGAATGTACAACCTACCACCCAAGTCTTGCCTCCCAACGGAATTTTAACTTTATACAAATGTTTTTAAGAGTCAAATTCTATAACTCATCATCGTGGTGTACTGTAAAGAACTGGTTCCGCAGTTAGCGGCACGCTAAGTGACCAACATAACACTATCACGATAGCAATTTGAACTATAATTCTTAATAAATAGAGTTGTTTTTCCTTCTTCTCCTATCATTAAATCATTTTGTTACCGCCACATAAGATGCTTATTGATGTCAAGATATTTAGCTTTTAAATCTTTGAACATAGAGTTCAATTTCGTTTGTATATATATAATTATTTATATATGACTTGAGTGGATATTAAAAAATAATCATAAGAAGAGAACATACTCTTTCTGTTTGAAGAATCAATTTGTAAAAGTGTCATTCTTTAATACGGTCAGTGAAAATTGGCCTCATTTAATAGATGGCTGTCTGGTGTTAGGTCTTGGTACATTTATACCTCCTGTATATACAAAAAAAAAACATTTAAAATTTTATACATTTTGTTTTATATATAGTCTATCAAATGGTTCAGAAATCCTACATATATATGTTTAATGCTAGAAAATTCAACAACGAAGCAATTTAAACATAGCGTCACACTATATCCTAATAGTAGCCTATTGTCATGACTCTTTGTACTCCTCTTCCTATCTGAATTCTGCTGGAATTTTCTTTGCTTTATAATTCACCTGAATGAGCCTTAAATTCATGATGAAAATAATGAAGAAGCTAGAAGAAACTGCTTAACATTCCATGGATTCACCGTGCGGGTGTCGTGCCCACCGCGTTGTAGGAAGAGGAGCTCCGATCAGCGCTTGGGACTTACGACCCAAGTGTAGGTTTAAAGGGGCCCCTTGAGTAATTATGTAATTAATATTAAAAAAACATACTTTTTTTAGGGTTCCGTACAAATATAAAAAAACGAAACCTTACTGGACTGGACCGAATCAGGTGAAATTTGGCAGGATGGTGTAATGCCCTGACCTGAACACAGATGTGTAACGTAAAAAATATTTTTTTGAAAAAAGGGTAATTTTCGGGGGATAAATTAGGTAATTAAAAAAAAAATTGTGAACCTTACTGACTCATATATCAAATGAAAGGGCTTGTTATCAGGATCTCAAATGATATTCATGAAAAAAGCCGAAAATTGACCACTACCCCCCCCCCCCCCCCCCTAATCTACTACTACTGGGCCAAAAAATTACTGAATATAGTTTGTGGCTTGTAGATTACAGAAAAACCTATAAGGATTTCATAAATTGAAAATAAAATGATAAATTCGATAAAAAATGTTTTTAGGGAAAAAAACGTTTTCAGGGGAAATATTTCACTATATTGTGTACGGAACCCTTTCCACGCGAGTTCAACTCGCACTTGACCGGTTTTTTATTTGAGCTTCACGATTTATCCCGCACATGGCATGGTAGGCAGAGGGAACTGCAGGAACCGTGGGAACCTGGTGTTAAGACACTCCGTTGCTTAGTCCCTGCTGCATTGCGTATTGAGTGGCGGAACTCAACACCGCGCTTTTGCCTAGTTAGCCAGAGCGAAGAAAATGGAAATAGAAAAATCCATCTTCCCCGACTGTGGATCGTACGCAGAAACCGTCGTGTTACAGGCAGACGTTGCGCCTCTGCGACACGACGGTCCTCAAAAAAAAATATTTAAATTTAAAAATAACTTAATAAAAACTTACTGTAATTTAAAAACCTTTAAAATATTTTTAATTTATGAACGAAATTAGATCGTAAACTACTTATTATTCATTTAACGACGAAGTTTCTTTGCTACTTATAGTTGAGAAAGTTTCGTCAACTCACTTTTCTACTGCCGTAAGCCTTTAATTGTACTTTCGGGTTAAGATTTCATTTAATTTCCGGTCTAGCTTTATATATTTTTTTCTATAGAATTGGTAAAAAAGAAAAAGTTTTCTGGAAACCGAAAGTTTGTTGAATTTGAATGCGACGCTTGTAATGATTCTTAAAAGTTTTAAAGGATTAAGAAATTCAGAAATAACATTTCTATGATTTTTGTCCTTATAAATTTAAAGGTATTAATACTTGTTTTTTTAAATATATGTATTTTGTTTCAATGTTTATTGCTGTCTGTGTCAGTTTCACAGATACATTATTTATTTTTTGAGTAAAAGGATTCAATATTGCCTTGGCTGAAAATAGTAGGAAAATAATAGGCTTCGAGTAGGGCTCGAACCTTCAACCCCAGTGCTTACAATCTGTGTCATTGCACCTCACGATTTGATTTTGATGACGGCTAATACTTCTCATTGAGTAACAAATCGTGGTAAAAATTTAATGGCGACATCTATCGGCACAACGATTAATTTTAAATTATATGAATTTGGTATTTTTTAAGAGAATGTGACGTTTTTGTAAAAAGTAATCTCTACGCTCACTCACCGTCTCCCCTTAGCTACCTCCACACAAATGGACGTAAAAGAAATAATGTTAAAACACACAAACTTTTAATTATTTTATTAGTATTGATAAAATCGTGATGTAGAGGCGCAGCGTATGCCTGTAAACGCGACGGATTGTGAGTTCGATTCCCATGAGGGGAAATTTATTAATTTGCATTTTCTTCGCTGTAGCATATAAATCGAGCACGGTGTTTAGTTCCGCTACTCAAAACGCAATGCCTCTTAACACTAAGTTCCCACGGTTCCTGTGGTTCCCCCTATCTATCCTGCTATAAAAATAATAAATTCCTTTACTTATTAAAATACTACTTACTTTTCCCTTTATTCCGTATTATCGTGATGCACTTTAGTTTCAATAACAAGTACACGGAATCTATTCTTGCTTTTGCGGACGATCTCGCGATACTCACTAGGAATCCAAAGCAATGCCAGCTGCTATTGGATGAAGTAGACGAATTTTGCACGTGGACAAAAGGAATGAGGACAAAACCAAGTAAGTGTCACTGTCTTTGTCTGGGAAGACGAGACACAAAATATACCTCCTACGATCCGGGACTAAAAATTGGCGGAGAATGCATTGCTGTAGTTTCCGAGGCGGCACCTTTTAAATTTCTCGGTAAGAAAATAGATTACAAAGGCCGAACTCCATCATTAGATGTACTAGTCGACAGCTTTATGACGGATCTTGAAAAGGTAGACCATCGACCTATAAGTAATGTCAAGAAAGCTTGGATTTACGACAATTTTCTAACATCACGTCTGAATTGGCCTTTCCTCGTATATGATTTTAATAAAACCCTCTTGGCAAAGTTAGATGCAAGCGTCATAAAGATGCTGAAGTTTTGGCTTGGGCTAGCACATTCGGCGGACACCTCAACCTTATTTAGAGACCAAAATAATTTTGGGTTGAGATTAAAGAAACCATCAGAGCTCTATAAACATCTAAGAGTCGCCAAAACACATATTCTGGGAAAATCTCGGGATGAGATTGTTACCTCACTCCCAAAAGACAAAAGTGTCCCAGAGCTCGAGTCAAGACTTAAATTCCATAAGCAATTTATGATAAGAGCACAATTTAGTAAAGTAGGGTTAGGATCAAAGAGGAAAGTCCAAGACACAGACATAATAAAATCTTTTATTCGGCAAGACGAGAACGATAAGTATAAGGTGCACGCAAGTGGCTTAGAAATGCAAAATGAGTGGCTAACTATAGGAGAATTCTGTATCCCTTTAGCTTTAAAATGGCGCACCCTAATTCACGACTGGTCTCCAGCACTACTAAAATTCTACCTAAATGCGTTCCAAATGACTCTTCCAGATCAAAGTAATTTAGTAAGATGGGGTAAAGCTACCGATAAATCTTGCTACATCTGTAAAGAGGCAGTGGGGACAGCTAAACATATGCTGGTGGGGTGTAGGGTACTCTTGGATAGTGGTCAATACTCGCGGCGCCATGACAAAGTACTAGAAATCATTCGTGAAGCCGTTAGTCTTTCAGTTGCAAGAGCGCAGAGAAACATAACAACCAGCAAACGCTCAATAGAGTTTGTGAAAGAAGGTTCTTATAAAAAACCTATACAAAAGCCTTTCTCCATATTAGATCCAGCTCCTGATTGGACACTTGTGATGGACACGTATGAGAAACAGTATAGAATCCCTGAGGATATTTGTGTTTCGTCATCTAGACCGGACATTTTTCTTTACTCTCGAAGCCTAAAACGCGTAGTACTGGTAGAACTTACAGTTCCGTGGGAAACAAATATCCCGAAAAGTCACCACCTTAAACTCAATAAGTATTTCGACCTTACTAACGAACTGACCAGGAATAGGTTTAGAGGGAGCTTATATGCGGTTGAAGTAGGAGCGAGAGGTATAACAGCGAAATCTCTCTATAGTTTATTAAAAGATCTCGGCCTGTCTAGAACTATCACAAATTCATTTCTAGAACGCACTTCGAAGGCGGCTTTGGTAGAATCTTTCAAAATTTGGTTAGGTAGTGGGAGGAGCTCGGACAGTGAAGGTGAGCGTTAATGCATTTTAAAGGGGCCCCTTTAAACCTACACTTGGGTCGCAAGTCCCAGGCGCTGCTCGGAGCTCCTCTTCCTACAACACGATGGGCCCGGCACCCGCACGGTGAATCCATGGAAGCTAAGTTGTTTCTTCTCTTCTCTACACATAAAACTTTGAAAACCAAGTTAATGTTTACAATATGTTCATATCTCCGGTTTGATGCGGATCGTTCATAATTTACGCTGCACGCGTCCGGTCATCCATCTCCCCACAACCGCCGCGCAATTCGTAACATTGCATTCAAAACGTTTATTGCTTGTAATTTATAGTAGTTGAAATCTGTCAGAATTTTGCTTTGCTAAAAGCCAATTTCAGTAGTTACGGTAAAAGTTTCAGATAGCTATCTTGTAGTTAATGCTGCCTAATAAAAGTTTATAAATTTTACAGGTTTTTCTATGCTAGATAGTAAAAGCAAAATTTGTTTTTTTATCAGTCAGATAAGGGATTTATTTTCTATCTGGGACATTATCAGCAATGTTTCAAGTAAATTGTAACATCAGATATGTTGATTTCATTTTCTTGGTTAATGTTATCCATACATGTCACTTAACATGTCTTTTCTGGAGAAATTCTTATATTTCTAATATATCATATTTTAGTAAACTCTCTAGGCATAAAAAAACTACCAAAGCCAAAGAAATTAAAAAAACTAATTCCATCAAAACCACAAAAACTAATAAATCAATGCTGTTCCAGATATCAATATTGAAACAACATGTCACAGAAATACAAATAACTACAACAATATGTAACTACCTTAAATCTGAAAGCTATAGTATTTCTAACTAATTTTATTATCTCTTCCACAAATGAGTACTTAACAAAAGCCATTCTAAAGCGATTAGGATTCGAACAAAGCTCACCCATCCATAATTAGCCTATTCTTTGTGGACTCTATCTGTGCAGATAACAATGGTAGTCATTTTTACTGCCGTTATAAAGACCGTTAGATTTATCTTACGGATCATATGGTATTAAGGGGCATATGGATTCTTGTATCGATGGAAATTGTTGATGAATGCTTGGTAGGTGATGGTCGGTGATAGTAGGTGGTGGCAGATAATGGTAGGTGATGGTCGGTGATAGTGGGTGGTGGCAGGTAATGGTAGGTGATGGTAGGTGATGATAAGTGATGGTAGCTAGTTTTTTGGGTTCTTTACATCAAAAGAATAAAACCTATTTACAATTCAGTCAAAAAATGTATTTAGAGACACTCTAAAGTGTTTGAATTTTTTTTTATTTTTTCTTAATATGGGTTGGATGTGTCGTACAGAAATTATATTTAATATCTACACTTACTTGTCTGTGTGTCTTGGTTATTGAAAAATTAAAGCTTTCGAGTCAGTAGACTCAAAGATATGGTATTCGACGTGTAATCCCCATACTTCCCGTCCACTTAGAGTTAAGTTAGTTACTTAAGTTGAAAAAAGAAGAGAAATTTCAAAAAAATAAAATAAAAATATATATATATATATATATATATATATATATATATATATATATATATATATATATATATATATATATATATATATATATATATATATATATATATATATATATATATATATATATATATATATATATATATATATATATATATATATATATATATATATATATATATATATATATATATATATATATATATATATATATATATATATATATATATATATATATATATTATAAACAAAATAAAATATTTTTGATAATTCTATTAAAAATCATTTTATTTCAAATTCGTTTCACAATTTTAAATAAAACCTTCCACTTCGGTAGAGAGCGCTTAAATGTTTTAATAAAAAAGTTATTATCGTTTCGAAGCTTATTCTACAAGTTTGAGCTATACATAAGTTTTTTGTTTAATCATCTGTTAACAATTTAGTTAAGAAATGGTAAATGGGCCTTAAGTATTAAGGGACGCCACTTGAAGCATGTATTCTTGAAAGTTGCACATATTTTTGAAGCTTTCATGCTTTATGTCTTATAACGGCGTAGGAAGGACTTTCGTTTTAAAACTCTCAGATCTTCAATAATCACTAAGGTTGTAGGACATGGGTATTGAAGTCCGTTTTAATTTTGTCTTCCAGAAGCGGAGAAATTACAATAATTTTATATATATTTTATTTATATAAATGCAGGATGCATTTAGCTTGAGTGAACATCTCTCACCGCGCTACGACTGAATATATATTTATGAAGAAATATATACATAAAACTTTGTATTAAAGCACTTTCGACGCATTGGATCAATTACTTAGCGGATTTTGTAATTTGCCTTTTGCTTTAATCTATTTAACAATGCATTACATTAAGCTTTGCATTTTTGGGCTTTTAAGGACTTTCGTAAATACTTTGTAAAAAGCTCACTTTACTGGACATCTACATACATTTACTTCCTGCTTTGTTGTGGTAATTATTTGTAAGAATATTTTTTATCTTTTTCTTAACACAAACACAGTTTATGTGAAAAGGTGGAGACTTTAATACCAACTCATATTTCATAGAAGATTGTTGCACTCTCCTTCATTAAGTAGATAAGCCTTGTGTTGTGACATCATTCTCCATTTTCTATCAAATATTGAGAAATTACATGCTATTTCTTTTATTAATTTCTGATTATTAAGGCTTTTGATATATTTAGGATCATAGTGGCGCAGAAGTTTAGTCTATGTCTGCCTGTAAACTCGACGGTTGGCGGGTTCGATTCAGACTGGGGGGGATTATTTCATTTCTTTTTTCTTTGATCTAGTAACTAGTTAAGTTAGATTCTATTCCACTACTTGTATTAAGGCATTTTCCATCGAAACAAATTTTTATAAGTAAAAAATCTAAATCAAAATTGAATCTACGTGCATCTAATTGACAGCGTAAACAAGCTGTGTATCGCATACTATCAGGCCATTGCTATGTCTTCATAATAAGCTACTAGGACCAGCCATACCGTACGGGAATGTACGGCTTCTACCAGTATGAAGAAGTCGTACAAGCGCAGTTAAACTACTCTATACTAATTATAATTAATGATACGAATGATTTATTAGTATTAACAGGATTTTGTATATGGAAATTAGATACTGTTGTGGCGCAGAGGCGTAGCGTTTACTTGAAAATGCGTCGATTTGTGGGTTCGATTCCCACTCGGGGAAGATGGATTTTTCTATTGTCATTTTCTTCGTTGTAAAACTAGGCAGAAGCGTGGCATAGAATTCCATTATTTAACAGGCAATATCTCGAAGAAGCGGAAAGCAGGGACTAGGGAACGGAGTATCTTAACACTAGGTTTCTATGGTTCCTACAGTTTCCTCTGCCTACCCTGCCATGTGCGGAATTAAGTACACATAAAAAATAACACATTAAGTTTAGGTTAAACTTTGGGGAGTGTGGAGTTCTAATTTGCATCCATTTTGGAACGTTAAGAACCTTTAGCAGCATAAAGAGGTTTAAAATATATATTTTGAAGAGTCACAAGTACCTATACTTGTGTAAGCAAAATTTTTATACCATTTTTCCTCTTATTTCAATGACATTGCGTGGCAGAATTCTACGTCATGATATCTTTCATCATTCTGTGAGAAAAACATAATGTAATAAATATTTATATGTACATTATAATAAAACATATACACTGTACAAAGCATTTGTAAATATTTTAAATATACAAAGGCGGCTTTCTAAGTAAAGGAGATCTCTTCCAGTCAACTAATATTACTATAAGAGAGGAGGCATAATGCGGTGAAAAAGACATAGGAGTAAAAATGTTTAGTTATAAATAAATATACATATAATATATATGTACATATATGCATGATATATACATATACATCTTTTTCATTTTCATTGGTTCTAATGCATAACGTTATTAAAAGAAGAAGATAATGTCTTAGCACTATATTCCTTAATTAAGTATGAAATATACCAAAATATTTTTACGCTACATTATTTTATCTATAAACCTAGGAAGTACATATATATATATATATATATATATATATATATATATATATATATATATATATATATATATATATATATATATATATATATATATATATATATATATATATATATATATATATATATATATATTCAAAATATTCTCGTATATTCTAAATAGATGATTCATTCACAGTAACGTGTATTTGGTTGAGGTACAAGAAGGTTGTGAAATTGTTATGTATAATTGTATAAGCACTAAGTATTTTTGTGTCATATATACGTATACATATAGCATTTTACTTTATTTTTTTTATAGATTCACATATTATCTCGTGTATGGTAGGCAAAAGGAACCGAAGGAGCCGTGGAAACCTAGAGTTAAGACATTCCGTTCTCCGCTTTTCTCCTTTTTGAGGCATTGCGTGTTGAATAGCGGAACTCAACGCCGCGCTTTTCCTAGTTGCCAGAGCGAAGGAAATAAAAATTAAATAATCCATCCTTCTCGAGTAAAAATTGAACCCACAAACTGTATTGTTTAAAGACAGACGCAACGCCTCTGCAACACGACAGTCTTCGTTTTACTTTTGCTTTTACATAAAATTTTGTAAGGTACTACCAATTTTCATTGATTGAGGCCTTTGGCGCAGTGGGATTTTGTTTGCCTTTAAACAATATATAATGATTCAAATCCAGAAATGATTATTTACTTCACAACGTCTTGAATTGGGACTCAAATTGTTAAACATTTAACACTAAACTCTCTTCGCCTATCCAGTGTAAAAAATAATACAGGTACACACACTTACATACATACATACATACATACATACATACATACATACATACATACATACATACATACATACATACATACACGGAGCGCCAAACGCTGCGGTCCCTGCATATCTCTTTCGCCTCGTCCACTGCCTCTTCATACATACTCTCCGGAGAGTTACCAATTGTAATAGAGGTTACCAATCAAAGTGGATGAATTTGCATAAACAGCGTATATTTTTACAAAACGTAGAGTGTACAACAGAGTGACTATGTTCTCCTTCCTAGGCCTGTAAATTCAGGATATTAATGAAAAATTAGTTAACATGTTCAATTAGTTTATACCGATTGTAGTCGCTTTTTACTTTGACGCATTATCGCTAGTTATAATGTAGTAAATTCGCCAAACCCCTCTACTCTAGTAAACCACTCAAAAATACTATTTCACGTTACATTTTTTAATTAAAACGTGGAAGAATCAACATGGCGTATGCAAGAGCACTTATAATTTAGTATTCTACGCGAGGGCGTTACAATACCTATATGTTAGTCAACATACGTTCGACAGAACTTCAAAGAGATGACATGCGATTCTAGGCTTTATTCTTTAGTACCCAGCAATAGAAATCCTACAGTAAAATAATAAAATCATTGCCTAACTTTTATCTATTATATCTATTACTGCTTATCAATTTTCAATCTTGATATAATACAAATAGGGTTTGTTATGATAAAGCAATGTAGTAAGCCTTTGAGTCATCACGGTGGAAGCTAAAGAATTTGGGATTGCCGATTGAATACGAATTAAATAAAACAAATGAATAGTACGCTAGTTGCGAGTTAGTTTAGTTGTAATAATTATTGTTATTTACTATTTTGTAATATATACTTAAAAAAGTTTTTTTTCTCCGCCGAGAAACTCTTCTACTTTTTCTCTCCTCTTACGGAATGTGGGAATAAAAACAATGCCAAATCCATCCATCTAAACCCATCACAGACATATTCTTTCATTATTATTTCAATTTAAAGCACTTATCCCTGACTTAGTTACACGACAATTACGGGTTCGATTCCATGCGTTCTTCGTTATTATTTAAAGATTTAAGTACTTTAATGATCATTGAGAAAATAGATAATAATACTCAACATCTTCTTCATCACTTCCCTCAGCTTACTTGGAGAAGAATAGTATTCATAATAATGTATGACTCACAATATATCGCTAATGACTGACAATACAGATATACAATGTATTATATTTTTATCTTCTTTTTATAACAATATGTAGTTAGTATAAAAAGAAAGTTCCATAAAACAATATATGAGGTAGATATAGTACGATAGTGACGCGGTGTTGATTAATACGCGAACTGCCTCGCTATATTGTAATAGAAATTTAGTTAGCATGTGAATATTATTAAACGTGTTTGCGACTGCCTGTAAATGTGACGGTTTGTGGGTTCGATTCCCACTCAGGGAGGATGAATAATTTAATTTCCGTTTTATTCGCTCTGGGAACTAGGCAAGCGCATTTAGTTCCGCCACTCAACACGCAATGCTTCGAAAAACGGACAGCGAGTAACGGAGTGTCTGAACTCTAGGTTTCCACGGTTCTTGCGGTTCCCTCTTGCTACCCTGTTTCGAGCGGTATAAAGGGTGAAGCTAATTTAATTTTACTGCTTAATATTTAAGCTTTCGTACTTCTAAACACCGGAAGGTCTGTTAATCCGTCCGTGTGTCATAATTTTACAAAATGTGACACTTCATAATATACAAATGTATTACTGTGTTCTAGTCTTTTGATCTGTTCTAGTTATTTATATTATATATTTATAGCGTAGCGGTAGGCAGAGAGAGCCGCAGGACTCGTGGTAACCTAGTGTTAAGACACTCCGTTCCCAGCTTTCCGCCTTTTATGAGACATTGCGTGCTGAGTTTCAGAATTCAACGCTGCGCTTTGCTTCAGTACCAGAGTGATGAAAATGGAAATAAAAATATCCATTTTCCTCAAAACGTTTTATTGGATATATCATTTTCCAACTCAGAAACTTTTGCCATCTTGTACAACAACTTTGTTATATATAATATAACAATAGTAATGACGGTATATCTTGTCCACAGTATCAGACATCGGCCACAACATAATACAAGATGCGTTCCTCATCGCAGTGGAAGAGCAGGCGCGGCAACGCTTGCAGCGGCTCTCCGCGCTCAAGCGGATCACGCCCGTTGACATGTCCAAGCTCTCACTAGAAGTAAGTGATGTAAGACAATCGCATAATTCTCTTCTATCTAGATATTATTCTAAAATTAGTGGTCAGGGGAGACTTATGCAGGGATGACGACAAGCCGTCGCCTTTACACTATATCATCTTTGACTAATATATCGAACCTATAATCAACGGCTAATCAATAGAGTCACAGTCAAAGTCACTTTATATATATTTATATATGTGATAAGTTAGTATGAAAAATTGCACAAATTAAACGCTGTTTCCATCTTATCGACTCTCTCCTGCTGATGATGAATGTTGTCACCGCTAAAGTAGAGTAATACAGGTTGATTCAATTACGTTACGTACAAAAACGTTAGCTCTTCAAAATCTGGTCGATTTTTGTATATTATAATATAGGCAAAAGGGTCACTGATGTCAAGTGGACAAGTTAACCTGAGAGGATGTAGATGCGTTGTGAACTAAATACCCAGACCAATCCCCCTTTATGGGCTTCCGGAACTCTCACTAACCTGACGAAACACAGCAGCATTAATATGCTGCAGTTTCAGGACAGTGTTCTGTGAGAGCGTGGTAATTACCCGGTTCAAGCCTGGCCCTTTAGAGCTACAGATGTTGGTGTAGCTTGGCTCTATCACTTGTAAAGTTTTACTATGAAGTCTTCAACTAGTAAAAAAACATCAATAAAGCAATAAACTTATCCAGATTAATAATTGTGTATTTAGAAGGACGTTTTTGCGCTTACAACATCTAGAGCTTCACGCTTTATCCCGCATATTGCAGGATAGGCAGAGGGAACTGCAGGAACCATTTGAACCCAGTGTTGCTCAGTCCCTGCTTTCTTCGTCACGGCTTTCCGCCTTTTTTGAGGCATTGCGTGTTGAGTGGCGGAACTCAACGCCGCGCTTTGCCTAGTTCCCGGAGCGAAAAAAGTGGAAATAGAAAAATCTATCTCCCCCGCGTGGGAATCGAACCCTCAAACTGTCACGTTTACAGGCAGACGCTTACGCCTCTGCACCAAGACGGTCTGTTCTAGAGTAGCCTCATCTTTGAACGCTCTCTACTACTTTGGTATCAACTCTATGCTTGTTTCAGATATTATATCGATTTTAGTAAACGTGAGTTCAACAGCTTAATATAACTTTAGTGATTTAATAATCCACTTACGTCTAGGTTGTATGTTAAAGGTCGACGCGCATGCAAATGATTCCTCATCTACTTGTACGTGCATTAGGTGACTTTCGTGTGTCCATATATAATCATCTCGTCGTTCTGAGAAACAAAAGGAATATATTTCATAGTTTTTATGGTGCTAAGTCACTTATTTAGGAAGGAACAAAACCTCCAAACCTTAGATGGTGGATGGTGCCATTCCTGCCATGTGCGGGATAAAGCGTGAAGCCTGTTGATATTTGTTCTCTGTGTTCTTATCTAGCTTAAAGCATGTATAGGCTAATGGTACATTATGTAGTTTTAATTTTATATATGAAAAAGTAGTGATTTTCGTGCCGGTTCAGTTTCACGTCTGAGATGTTAACTTTATTGAACCGTTGGTAATATTTTTGAAAATCAAAAAATGAATCAGATTTTGGAAATTATTGATATTAATAATAAAATAAATTAACATTCGTAAAAATTTAATTTCTGAGATATATATTTGAATACTGTAACAAAAATTAACTATTACAGTGCTGATAAACTTAACTCCGTTTACAATAAGAAAAGAAAATGACGTTAACTAAAAACGTATTTAACAACAATTCGTTCGACAGTTTAAAAAATCTTGTAAAAGTGCTCAATAAATTACAATATTTAGGTGTGATATGTGTGATACGATTACTACAATAATTTAAATACAGTTATATATGTACTAAAAGACATGAATAAATGACTTTTCATTCATTCAACAATATTTTTACTGTTATAAACTTTAGATATTGTGTCTTTATAAACTTTGTTTTGTAAAATTGTCCAGAGTTTACGCGTCTTTAGTATTACAGACGAATTTCATTTTATTTGTTCAAACGACGTCTCTCCTCGAGTACTATTGCAGAGATTACTTCAAGTACAAAGTATAACTTTCTCAAAGGCAAACGGAAACGCATCAGTAACAACCCGCATGTTGCAAATATACATATACATGTACATGTACTTGCATGTGCAAATGCATGTGCATGTCGGTGATGACTATTTAAGTGGACATATATAAGCTATATATATATATATATATATATATATATATATATATATATATATATATATATATATATATATATATATATATATATATATATATATATATATATATATATATATATATATATATATATATATATATATATATATATATATATATATATATATATATATATATATATATATATATATATATATATTACCTATATATAAGGTTTTACTTAGGTTTTACTCATCTGCTACGTTGACATATGTCTCTTTGACAAATCTTTATCACTTACAGTGGTTTTGTTGAAAAACTTTAAAAAAAAAGGAAAATTACACCTTTCAAGTGAAAGTAAAGTGTAATAAAAAATTGTAGCATACAGAGGCAAAACATTAAAAGAAAGATTGCTAAAGTTAAAAAACTGCAGCGTAGCGTCAGCGTCCACGTACTTAAGTTCCATATATTTTTAAACATCAAAAACAGTGACATTTATTTTTTCTCATGCTAGTGTAAGAATGCGTATATGTGAGACAAATTAAAATTAAAATTGTCGAAAGCAGTCAATAGTTTTTTTAGTCTCATCATTTTAGTATAGCATCGATATCACCTAATAAATCCATAAAATTTCCCATTAGACAAAAAGAGAGATATTAAAAAAACTCTCCTTCACTCTCTCTATTCTATCTTTTAATATCCAACTTTTTACATACCTTAGAAATAAAAAAATCCAAACAAAAATTAAATTTAAACGGTATATTTTTGAATCACACGTTTCCATTGAGGTTGGTCATGGCTTCAAAGCCTTGAAAAGCTTATGAGGTGAATCCCTCAAATCAGCCGCTTTGTAGCTGTCGTTTTGTTTCAACTTCAGCAAGTGTTTCAGCGTATTGTTAGGAATACGGTTGAGCGTAACAATGGGAGTCGGTCAATACTAACGTAGAGCATTGTCCGACAAATGTCGGACGTTTAGCGACGTTCATTCAGAGTCGACAGTTAGATATTACGCTTTATATATATATATATATATATATATATATATATATATATATATATATATATATATATATATATATATATATATATATATATATATATATATATATATATATATATATATATATATATATATATATATATATATATATATATATATATATATATATATATATATATATATATATATATATATATATATATATATATATAAGTAGGCACAGCGCGGCTTTGAGTATCGCCACTCATCACGCAATGCCTCGAAAAACGGCGGAAAGCGGGGACGGATAAAAAGCAGGGACTAAAGCAACGGAGTGTCTTAACACTAAGTTCGTATGTTTCCTGCACTTCCCTCTGCCTACTCTGTCCATGTGCGGGACACAGCGTGAAGCCAAAAAAAATACATATAAATTAGTTGTAGGCAATTTTTTTATTTTATAGCTGCTTCGACAATTTTATCAAGACAATAAATAGTGAGGTCAGTCCAATATGAAATATATGAAAATAATAATATAATAATAAGAAAAATAAAAGAAATATACGTAACAGGATCCGCACTCACACCTGTTTAATATTATCCCTCTTATCGCAAAATTCATGTACGTGTGTTGCAATTTATATTTGTTATCAGTTAATCAGTTCAAAATGTATGATTCTCTCTAAGTACTATAATTGTCTTCCTTATTCATATAAAAAGTGGTTATGGCACAGCGGCATGCGTCTGACCATAACCGTGACGATTGCAGGTTCGATTTCCACTCGCATAAAATTAACTATTATCATTATATATATATATATATATATATATATATATATATATATATATATATATATATATATATATATATATATATATATATATATATATATATATATATATATATATATATATATATATATATATATATATATATATATATATATATATATATATATATATATATATATATATATATATATATATATATATATATATATATATATATATATATATATATATATATATAATGATAATAGTTAATTTTATGCGAGTGGAAATCGAACCTGCAATCGTCACGTTTATGGTCAGACGCATGCCGCTCTGCCATAACCACTTTTTATATGAATAAGGAAGACAATTATAGTACTTAGAGAGAATCATACATTTTGAACTGATTAACTGATAACAAATATAAATTGCAACACACGTACATGAATTTTGCGATAAGAGGGATAATATTAAACAGGCGTGAGTGCGGATCCTGTTACGTATATTTCTTTTATTTTTCTTATTATTATATTATTATTTTCATATATTTCATATTGGACTGACCTCACTATTTATTGTCTTGATAAAATTGTCGAAGCAGCTATAAAATAAAAAAATTGCCTACAACTAATTTATATGTATTTTTTTTGGCTTCACGCTGTGTCCCGCACATGGACAGGGTAGGCAGAGGGAACTGCAGGAACCATACGAACTTAGTGTTAAGACACTCCGTTGCTTTAGTCCCTGCTTTTTATCCGTCCCCGCTTTCCGCCGTTTTTCGAGGCATTGCGTGATGAGTGGCGATACTCAAAGCCGCGCTGTGCCTACTTGCCAGAGTGAATAATATGGAAATAGAAAAATCCATCTTCCCCGACATTTATATATATATATATATATATATATATATATATATATATATATATATATATATATATATATATATATATATATATATATATATATATATATATATATATATATATATATATATATATATACCTGTATATATGTATATGTATGTAAATTGTGATTGGAAAACTGACAATGATATATCGCTCTACATTTATTTTGCAAGGGGAAAGGCACCAGATGTTTTATTAGAATTAATTTTATATACAACACACACAGCGTTTCCTGTGATGTGCTCTTTTAAATATTCAGATGTTGTAGTCTTTTGGGAAATCACAAATATTACATTAATATACTTGATAAGTAAAAGTTTACTCCAGTCATATCTATTATTTATAGAACAAAAGTATTCAGAGATCAATCGATTGTAATAGTGCCTGGTTGTAGAAACGATGTTTTGAGTTCTATTTCCACTCAAGGAAATTAGTGGACAATGAAGTGTTTAGATACTAAAGTCTCTCTCCTAACTAAAAATCCCTTAAGGCATATAAGAAGATTTTTCGAGAGTATTTTACTGAAAAGTTCAACAGATTAAAAATAAAAAGTATGATTATGTTACTTGAAGTCAAATGCCTTAAAATCATTGAATGAATGATTTTTTATCTGATCATATCTGGAAAATTGATGTGAAAAATTGTTCTAAATATAACATACAAAATACACACAAACATATACAAATACTGCATTTATTACGTGTGCTTGGTACCAGCCTCATTATTTCGGCAGCCACTTCACGCTCAAGCACAAAACTAAACTCCGGACGACCTGTTAACTGTAATGAGACCCGAGTTTCCGTTAAATTTTTAGCAAAAAACGCTCAGTAATGCAATTTAGATGCTCATTTTGTTTTAAAATTTTAAAACTGTTGCACTTTCATTGTTAAGTACTAGAAGGTCTTTCGAGTCTGTTATGGTGGATCATTATATATACTATATATATATATATATATATATATATATATATATATATATATATATATATATATATATATATATATATATATATATATATATATATATATATATATATATATATATATATAATATATATATATATATATATATATATATATATATATATATATATATATATATATATATATATATATATATATATATATATATATATATATATATATATATATATATATATATATATATATATATATATATATATATATATATATATATATATATATATAATGGACTACTTGTTGCTTCTTTTTCTTATACTTCTTTAAAGCAAAGGATTAAAATTGGCTAGCTTTTTGATTTTCTTCACTTTAAAATACACACGTCGTTGACAGTGTTAACTCTAATGGGTTGTCAAAGATATTTATGTATTTATAATGTTGCCAAACCTGAAGTGCACAATTGAACCGTTTTAAATGATTTTAACTAAGACGTTTAAGTTGGTCATATATTCTTACTAATGTGAAGCGAAGAAAGTAATTTACTTTAAAAAAATTAGTATATTTATAATATGTCATTTTAGATTGTAATATATTGATAAAACAAAAACTATATTTTTGTTAACTTATTTGTGCATAATGGCTATTTCAAGACTTTTGCTATTAAATCGCTTTTAGCGTTATTAATGTTATCTTTAGTAAAACTAGCGATCTGCAGCTTGGCCTGTTTGAACTACACATATATTTAAAATAGAAAAGAGAAAGATTTGTCACTAATTTCTCCTTTCTCCGTATAAAACAGACTTGGCCATAGAAAGTATAAAGTAAAGTATATGTTTCATTCTATAACGAAGATAAATAAAACACAGAAGACATTCCTCCAATCACATCGTCGATGGTTGCGATAGATAACTCAACCGAAATGACCCGAAGGCGGTTTCTGATTAGACAACAATAGCTTGTTGCAGTTGTAATGCACTATTGTTTGGTTAATAGTTATCATTTAAAGTGTTTTTTTTTAGTGTTAAGACTCTCCGTTCTCTGCTTTCCGCGTTTCGAGATTAACCGTGTAAAGTGGTAGAACTCAACACCGCGCTTTATGTTGTTTCTAGAGTGAGATAAATAAAAATTTTACTTCACGAGAAGTTAGAAATTGAACCTAACCGTATAGGTTCTTGTTTAATATGATGTTAGGATGATTTTTTTTCTCCTTATTCGTACAGTTAATTTTTATTACTCAAAAAATGCTTAAAGCTGTAAAAAATTAAAAAAGGTACTATGTTACTTATTATGTAAAATTATATGACGCGTTCTATCATATAAGGGTATGATAAGATTTTTTAAAACCATAGAGTCAAAGTCAAAGTCGAATATATTTTTTTAAAATAAGATAAAAAAGTTAAATGTTACATTTTTGGAACGTGAAATAATTTATTAATTGACCACTGGTTCACTAAAGTTATTGCCTCAGACCTGAAAACAAATGGCGCAAGAAACTTCTCAATTTTTATTAACTTACCAAAAATTTATTTGTATACATTTACTTACTTATTTACAAAATACGTACACAGTACATTCTATGTACATTAACCAATTCTAATACCGCCTCAACCCCCTTATGTTAAAGACAACATATTATATTTGTATGTGCGCTAACATTGTAAAACCCTTTTAGATTGCCTAGCAGTTTACGAGGTATAAATATTTTATACGCTGCAATAAAATTATTTTATTTTACAATTTAAATATTTGCATCATCAAAATAATCTTCTAGAACACTATCTCATAGAATATTTTCTTTCCAGTTAAATAGAAGAAAACGTTCGCAACCAGAGAATAGACAAGAACTGAACGGCTACATCGCCAACTCAACTGTCTACGTCACGTCGATAAACGAAAACGGAGCTATTGAAAGTAAACCTACGATATCCTCGCCAAAATCTCAACCCAAGTCGTTACAAGTGAAACCAGCACCTCTCATAGCGAATGGCGTAGAGAAAAAAGAAGAAGTAGAGAATAAAGTGGAGAACAAAGTAGAGCCAGAGAAGCACGAGAAGGATTTAAGTGAGAAAAGTGTTAAAGTTGCAGTGGAAAGTGAAGTGAAAAGTGATATAAGTGACGCGTATAATGTTGCTAGAGAGCATTTGAACAACGGTAGATGCGAGAAGTTGTTAGGGGAGCCAGATCACAGGAACCGCCCGTCGGCTGTCGCGGAGAACAACAAATTAGGACCTGGTGAGAAAGGGTAAGTGGATTGATGCATTTTTGTAGTATTTTTTGCCATATTGCCCTTTAAACCTAAACTTGGGTCGCAAGTCCCAAGCACTGCTCGGAGCTCCTCTCCTACAACATGATAGGACCGGCACCCGCACGGTGAATCCGTAGAAAGCGAAGTTGTTTCTTTTCAAGGGACATAGTAGCTAGTCGGTTGTTTACGAATGGTTAAATATTGTTATTACTATTTAAGTAAATTTCTATTGTATTTTTTATTAGGTGAAAGATAGAGTAAAACTTTTAAATGCTAAGTGTCATAAATATATCTTTATTTAGTATTTTCCGAAGCGAAGAAACAATGATATGAATAGATTATAATTTTAGTTGGGTCTATATATATATATATATATATATATATATATATATATATATATATATATATATATATATATATATATATATATATATATATATATATATATATATATATATATATATATATATATATATATATATATATATATATAATAAAATTAAATAGGTAATTTACATTGAAATGTCAGTATTGTCAGTATACTGGAAGCTCAGTCAGTAAGCCGACTCTAAAGAGATGTTCTGCTGGGAAATAGCATACATAAACTTCTGTATACTTCTGTGTACTTCTTTGTAAATAATTACGGTAAATAAAGACCTTCGTGCTACAGGGTCGAATTCCCATTCTGGGAGAATGAATTATTTTAATTATTTTAACATTGGTAACAACGCAAAGCGCGCCGTTGAGTTTCGTCATATAACACGTAATGTCTCGAAAGGTGGAATGCGGAGAGCAGAGTGTCTTAACACTAGGTTCCCAATTCTAAATAGAAAAATAAGCCGTTTTTTAATCTATTCACTAAACATACGTATTGTTACATCATAAAGAAAACCACTCAAGCAATGAAATTAATTTAATTCTTTCAATCAATTCCCTTCGGTCATCTTCAATTGTTTCGCCGTTTACACTCGTGTAATTTGTTCTTAATGACTAATGAATCGGCAACAGAAGTAGAAAGTGTAGGAAGTCACGATTTTTTCAAGGTTTTATAAATTGTAATCGTTAATAGTTGTTATTCAAGAGGTGAGGGTTCAAAACCTACGCTAAAAACTGAAATAGTTTTATCTTTTTTTTTAATATATTATATAGATACATTTTAAGAAGCGTCATAATATTTTGTTACAAAAATGCATTTTTGGTGCAAAATGTAATTAAAAATAATGAATTGCTTAAATTCTCTGAATATAATTTTTTTTTAGAACAATTAACGTAAATTCTTATTTATATTCTCTTCAAGTATATGTATATTGCAGTGAGTTTTAGTGTATAGGTATTAAAATATTCCCTAACATTAATACCTGAATATATAAACAAACTGCCCAAAGAACTACAAGAAATGTATAAAAGCACCACGAAAATCAAATCACGTTTTAAAAAATATTTTTTTAGAAAATCAAACTGAATTGACAAAATGACTCTCTGTACCCAGATAAACCCTCGAGGTTTTCGTGGTACTTAAATTGGCCATATTGGCCAATAATTAAAAAAAAAAGAACAGAATCGCAAAGGAGTGTTACAATTTTGTCTATCACGTCACTTATAAGAGAGGTAAGAGGAGACCTCGGTTGACTTTCGAAAACACAGTATCAAAGATATTGGACGTATAAAGCATGAGGACTCCCCGGAGAGCATGTTTGAAGAGGTTTATGACAGTGGACGAGGCGAAAGAGGTATGCAGGGACCGCGGCGTTTAGCGCTCCGTTCTTTCTAACTACCCCGCTAGGGATAGAGCGTGAAGTTATGTATGTATGTATGTCACTTATATATATATATATATATATATATATATATATATATATATATATATATATATATATATATATATATATATATATATATATATATATATATATATATATATATATATATATATATATATATATATATATATATATATATATATTAATTATTAATTTTAATATTTATGAAAGTGATAACTTATAATTTTTAGTTTTAATAATACATATATATATATATATATATATATATATATATATATATATATATATATATATATATATATATATATATATATATATATATATATATATATATATATATATATATATATATATATATATATATATATATATATATATATATATATATATATATATATAGGTATTATTAAAACTAAAAATTATAAGTTATCACTTTCATAAATATTAAAATTAATAATTAATATATATATATATATATATATATATATATATATATATATATATATATATATATATATATATATATATATATATATATATATATATATATATATATATATATATATATATATATATATATATATATATATATATATATATATATATATATATATATATATATATATATATATATATATATATATATATCGGATTTGGGTACAATAATGATTATTTACTTGAAATTTTGACCTGCAAAGTGTAATCAACGCACATTATACATAACGATCTTAAGTAAAGCTCTTAAATGTTAAATGAAAGCGACAAAAAATAATCGATAATAATCATTACTAATAATTAATATTATAAACTAGTTTCTAATGTTTTACAAAAAAATTACTTAGAGCACTTGCCTTACTGTATACTGCAAGACGAAGTAGCACTTCCTAGTAAAAGCCCATTATGTCATCACGGTCGTAAAATTTGTTAGCATATATATGGAATATGACACACTAAGTATTTCGTGTCGTTAATCATTGATATTTCATAGAAATGTTATCTATATATTTTTATGATTTAAAAGTGTTAATCCACACTGAGGATAGACAAAATACTTAAAGAAAACATATAAAAATTTGAACGCAGAGGGGCTCGAACCCGCGTCCTCTTGTGAACCGTGCAAGCACTCTCACCACTAAGCATCTATATATTATATTAGCATGTTTTTTTAGTTTTACGCTTTATCCCGTCTCGCTCATAGCAGGGTGGCAGAGGGAACTGCAGGATCCATGGGAACCTAGTGTTAAGACACTCCGTTTTCCGCGCACCGCTTTTTATTTGGAAAGGTGTGTTGAGTGGTGGAACTCTCTTTGCTTGTATGCCAGAACCAAGAAAATGGAAATAAAAAACTTCAATCTTTCCTGAATGGGAATCGAAATCACAAATTGTTGCGTTTATTGTGTGTTGCTTCTGTGCCACGATATTTTTTACCGGTTGGTCCTTATTAATAGGTTAAATTTAATTAGGCATGCCTTAATATTTTTGTATAGTGCAATAATATAAAACATAAATAAATTAATAAATATTTATAACACCCGTGCACCAGTTAAAATAGTTATATATTAAAAAAATATAATTAAAGCATATATATATATATATATATATATATATATATATATATATATATATATATATATATATATATTATATATATATATATATATATATATATATATATATATATATATATATATAAAGCATATTATTTAATAACTTTAGGAGACCTCTTGTCTTCCAGATTGTCGTAAAGTGATATGAGTAGAGATCATTAGCACAGGTGCTTGTAACAATACAAAACGAGGTAAATAAAGAAAAGGTGCGCGTGCGCATGCGTTCTTATACGCGTTATTGGTAATTGTATCTATAAAAATATATATTATATATAGATAAAAAATGATATATGAAGATACCTTTTTAACACGTTTCAAGCTAGTGTAACGATACTCTGTTCTCCGCTTTTGAACCAATTTTCCAGTTACAACCATTATATATAATATGTTTTTTCAATGATGACTTAGTAACGACGTCACAGCGTTACGTATGTTTATAATAATCATTATTGGGAATTCCGAAAACAAAACACTGTAAGGTTTTTTTGTGTGTAAATATTAGTTAGTATATAAGACCAACGCGTTCCAGTGGATAATGTCTGACTTTAAACGATGGTTGTGGGTTCGACTACTCCCAACAACAATGTCTGGTAGAAAGTAAAGAAAGTTTTCAAGTACGGAGTGTTTTGACACTAGGTAGTTTATGGTAAACAACGTGAAGCTTTAAGATTTTTTATTTTATCTGTTGTGTCCACTATAAATATGCCTAGTAAATATTTATAATTACACAAAATCGGAATTGAACCCACACCATCGTTTACAGACATATACTTACCAACAACCCCACGACTTTAATGTCAGTTGAGAATACCTGTTTTGTATTAGCGATCATCGTTTACTTCAAGTAATTATTGTGACTCATGGTCCGAGATAAAAAATGATAAAGCGAACCTTGAAGTCTTTAACCACCTTATTAAATGTCATATATATATATATATATATATATATATATATATATATATATATATATATATATATATATATATATATATATATATATATATATATATATATATATATATATATATATATATATATATATATATATATATATATATATATATATATATATATATATATATATATATATATATATATATATATATATCATACATACGATGTCAATCTTCGGGGAACGGGGAACACCAAATTTGTACCATGATAAATAACATACATTTTAGTTCATATATATACATGTGAGGAAACTGCAGGAACCATAGGAACCTACTGTTAAGACACTTGTCTAGTCCTTGTTTTCTCCGTCTCCGCTTTCTGCCTTTTTCAAGATATTGCGCATTGAGTGGCGAAACTCAACGCCGCACTTTCCCTTGTAGACTCTGCGCCTCTGCGGCAATACGGTCCTCAATTTATATTAAGGACGGTATATTTTTGTTATTTAATTAAAATACCTATAATTTAAAATATTTGCCAAAAAAAAGTTTCTATAATTAATGAGTATAAATAAGGAAGGAATGAATTCAAGAGCGAAACATAAAAACTATTGATTGACATTGAGTGTAGTTTGTTCTGTTGTAAATTGTTTAATTGTGTTCTAGGTAAGTAATTGTATGAGACTGAAGAAAAAATGTACATTGTAAATAAATAATATATATATATATATATATATATATATATATATATATATATATATATATATATATATATATATATATATATATATATATATATATATATATATATATATATATATATATATATATATATATATATATATATATATATATATATATATATATATATATATATATATATATATATATATATATATATATATATATATATATATATATATATATATATATATATATATATATATATATATATATATATATATATATATAGGCTCTTCTTACCTTAATGTATACATGGCGTGGGTTGATTCTCACTTGGGACGAATATTTTTTTTCCATTACGTTGCACTGTTGAGAATTTCTCAAAAAAGCAGAAGAAACGTTCGGGTGAATTTACTTTATTTATACTAAAAAACGAAAGTTAACTATCTCGAAATAAATGTATAAAAAAAGTTAATATGAATTTAAAAACGTGAATTATCAATAGTTCCATCTATTACATTATCAAGTTAAACTTGTATAACAAAATACAACATGTATTCTTGTCTTATCGAAGAAGCCTACGTGATGACATTTCTACAGGCAAGCCTACGTCCATCGTGACGAAGACGACTGGAAAGAATTGTTTCAACGTCACATTGAGGTGGCATTCCTTTTTAAATGACGGAACCGACAAACGACAACTTTTTTTACATATATTTTAAACATATATTATATGTAGATGACATATACTATATATATATCATATAAAATATATGTATAACTTAAAGAAACATATTTGGATATGGGAATCAAACTCCCTACAATCACGTGCACTTGTCAACCACATATTAGCTTAAACTAAAAAACACTTGTTATTTGAATAATTCAAAAAATCCCTACTCATAGGGCTGTTACCTGTGCGATGCCACCTGCGCCGGCGCAGACCAGTTTTGTTCTCTCTTTCGCACGCGCTCGGTCGCTCTCCTCCCGCGTGTTCACAATTTTTCGAACACACGCCGAGGAGGACGTGTCGCGAGTTTAAATTAAAAGGCAAAGTGATAATTTTAGTGCTGTGCTGTGTTGTGTTGTGCTATACTTCGTACAAAGGATAATAATGCATTACAAATTGTTTAAAAGGTACAAAGTCATTGATTTATATGTATTAGAAAGAATTATTTTGTTTTATATGTGTTTAATCAAAAAAATTAAATCAATTTTATAATTATTTACTAATAACGTATGATAACCAACTGGTTTTTCTTTTAAGTACTGAAAAGAGATTGTATAGATAGTTATGAATGGTTCTCATAGAATTCGTTTACAGTGATCTATCTATTTAAGTAAGAATGCTCGGTTAAAAGTCGTGCATGGTAGCCCTCGAGCTAGGTTTACTGATCCGTGCCTTATAAATGTGTACGTATCCCTTTTTACCTCAAGAATCTACCTTACTAAGAGTTGTGTTCACTTATAGCTCCCATTTTGTTGTGTAAACAGAAAAGCTATAGTAAACACTATATTAACTATATATATATAAATATATATATATATATATATATATATATATATATATATATATATATATATATATATATATATATATATATATATATATATATATATATATATATATATATATATATATATATATATATATATATATATATATATATATATATATATATATATATATAACATATATTTTGTGTGATTTTGAGGTTCCTTAAACTAATTATTTTAACTGCACCGTTGAAAAAATATTTTGAAAGGAAACTATGCTCTAAGTGGAATTGAACCTACTATCAACGTATACACTATATTTTATGTCAAATACCAATCTTACTATGTTACAAGGTTTACTTGTGTTCATATGTACACATATACAAATATATAAGGAAGTATGTATGTAAATACTCTAACCAAATGAAGATAAATCTGTCCAGCGCAGCGCGGCGTGGTAATTTATGCAGTAATTTGATTTAAATTGTAATTTTCTGCTTATTATTTCATTTCATGAGTCAGTTTAAAAGGAAGTTTAATGTCTGTAAATAAATCAACCTAAAATTTTGTACCTTAAATAATATTTAAGATATTAGTTTACAATTGATTTAAAGTATTAGTTTAGATAAGGTTATTGTGACACGGTAACTCCGTGATGGTTGTTGGTTCAATCCCGCTGAAACTTTCACATCTCATACACCACATAGTACTTTAATTTCAGACAGAAAGCGGAGACCAGAGTGTTTAAACACAAAGTTGCCTCTGTCTCTCTTGTGTAAAAAAAGAAAGTTTTTGTTTTGTTTTTTACGTCAACATAGCGCAGTTGGCTTACGACACAAAATTGAAGTATTTATATCTCCTAACTTTTTATATAGTTATTTACAAATAATAAATAATAATAATCGTTTTAAATCTATTTGAATGGGTATATAGAAAGTGTTTGTTTTTCAACATATTCAATCTTAGTGAAATGGTTTAAAAATCTTAAATACAGTAAATTATTACTATTTTTTTATATATCTCGACTGCTTAGGAATCATATACTAAACAATAATAAAAAATACTGTAGAGACTTTATAGTTTCATTGTATCCCACATACTGCAGGGTAGGCAGAGGAAACCTAGTGTCGAGCCACTCTGTTCTTTAGCTTTAAAGAATTTTTGTGTTAAGTGGCTTTAATAAACGTCGCATTCTGTCGTATTACCTCAAATCGAAATCGGAACCCACGTCAAGCCCCAACGGCCATACAGCCTTTGAAATGTTCTTTATTCTGAAGCTGTATAAATACACAACTATTCGAGAAGAGCAGTCTAAAAATATTTCGAGACGGACACAAAAAAACAAATATTTTCATTAAATAGCAAAATAACCTGTCTTTTACTTGCGTTGAGACAACTTGTCCATACGCACATACATATATACATACATATGAACTTGTCGAAGCATTTCCTCTTCACTTTGTGTATGTCAACAAAAATTATATCTATAAAAAGGCGATATTTCAAAGTTTTTAAAATCCAGATCTATTTATATATGAAATAATAACCCCCTTTTTATTAGAAAGTGAGCATAATTTGTTTATGAGTCCCTATATGCTTATAATATGTGTTTTATATATATATATATATATATATATATATATATATATATATATATATATATATATATATATATATATATATATATATATATATATATATATATATATATATATATATATATGACTCGTCTTAACTAAGCCGTAACGACAATAATATGGATATTCCCATGTAAACCGCGAATATACGTACCATGTCTATTGTAGTTCGCATCAAGTGTGTCGTTGTCATACTTTACAGACGCGCATTGTTCTATAAAAAATGTTTTTATTCTGTATACATATCAGTTACTTCTTTAATTGGACTTATTATGTTTTAATAGAAAATATACAGCTTCATGCCTCTTTATGTTATAGAAACCTAAGTGTTAAGACAGTTACTTATTTCACATTATCGTTTAAAATATATAAAAATGGTAAATATTAGTATATGTTCTTACTATATTGTTATTATTAATATATATAATATAGATATTATTATTAATAATTATAATAATAACTCAATCTATAATATTAAAAATTGCAATAAAATACTGTCCAATCGCTTCAAGCAGCCGAAGCAACATTATACAAGTTACAATTAAAAACATTACAAAAAATTCAGGACCGTTTGAGGACCGTCGTGGCGCAGAGGCGCAACGTCTGCCTGTAACGCGACGGTTTCTGGGTTCGATTCCCAGTCGGGGAAGATGGATTTTTCTATTTCCATTTTCTTAGCTCTGGCAACTAAGGCAAAGCGCGGCGTTAAGTTCCGCCACTCAACACGCAATGCCTCGAAAACGGCGGAAAGCGGGGACGGAAGGAAAAAGGGACTAAGTAACGGAGTGTCTTAACACTATTACTTCGTATGGTTCCTGCAGTTCCCTCTGCCTACCCTGCTATGTGCGGGATAAAGCGTGAAGCTAAACAAAAAAAAAATCCTTCGTTACATGAAAAAGCTATTTGCAGCGTATTTAAGTGGGAAAACATAATAAAATACATCAAAAATAAACTATAATAATGAGAATAAGTAATAAAGTTACTAAACTAGTAAGTACTTCGTCTTTCTTCATTATAACACAGAATTTTTGAGCTTTTTTTACCACATTAAGTTGGTTTACAGGTAATATATAATGATTTGATATAAAATTGACATCAGAATATAATTTTATAATCAATAATTACTAACGCACAAACGTTTAACAAGGCGTTCATAACAAATCTCGACAAAGGGAATTTGTATTGACACCAGAGTGTTGTCTTCCGAAACCTATGCTGGTTGAACCAGTGGTAGTTTAAAGCTATATAGAGCTATATAATGTATCGATACTTTTGCATACAAAAATCAATTATATTTTGTAAATAGAATTTCTTATAATGGTAAAGTAGCATATTATAACTATTTAACTATCATATAAGTGTCGTATAAATATTTAACTATCAGAAGTCAAGTGATGTATTTCGAAAATTAGTTTAACCAACCGACAGCAGAGTGTCTACGCTACGTTATCTAGGCTTATTTTGCAAATATAGCAATTTTAATTTCTTTTTTGACGCGAGGAAATACATATAGACCGTAGTGGCGCAGAGGCGTAGTTTGTCTGTAAACGCGACGCTTTGTGGGTTCTGTTCCCATTTGGAAAAGATGAATTTTCCGTTTCCCTTTTCTTCACTCTGGTAACAAGGCAATGCCTCGAAAAAGGCGGAAAGCAGGGAACGGAGTGTCTTAACATTCGGTTCCTGTAGTCTTTGTGGTTCCCTCTGCCTACCCTGCCATGTGCAGGATAAAGCGTGAAGCGTGAACTGCATATTTTCTTACTCGTCTAGTGGATCACGAGTACTCAGCATCTCATTTCATACTTTATCAAGGTCATAATTCATAATACACTTAAGTGAAAAAGTAATTTATCGTCTCACATTTTCTCCCATATCCAAGTTCCAAAGACAAAAGCCTTACACAACGTGTGTATAATATTGTACATTCAACCGACGTCCTCATTTCCCGCGATATCACATTAATATTCGAACGCTGTTGGATTACGGAATAAGGATTCTGGATGCGTTTCGGAAATTGTTTCGTCCTAGCTCCTTTATAAATATAGATTTATGTAAATAATGACTGTATTGTGTTCTTAACTGGCGTTAGTGACACTCAGAGACGATCACCTTTTAATTTACGTTAAGTCAATTTAGTTAGTTTACGTTAATATACATTAATATTTAAGTTATTGAAATAAATATATTAATCCTAAAAATTTAAATGGTTCCTTATATATAGATAGAATGGCATAATGACGCAGTGGTGCAGCGTCTGATTTTAAACGCAACGGTTCTCAGTTCGATTATCGCTCGCGGAGAGTTACATTGTTACTCGTATTATACTTGTTTTTACTATATCAACTTTGGCCAAAAAAGCGTATCATTGAGTTCCGATATTCCATAAAATATACCTCAAACAACGAAAACGGAAACTTAGTGTCTTATCACTATATTCTCTCTTTCTACCCTGTTTTGAGCAGGATACCTCTTCAACTTAAAATACAACAATACTAAAGAAACCATATACTCACATACATACATATATATTTGAACAATTAAATAAAATATAAAATATTTTTAATTGTCACGGTGACATCATTCGTGATTACATTCGACAGTAAAAAAGATCGACGTGCTGTGGAAGCAAAAAATAACAATTACTATTGGTAAAACCAGTTGTAATTATCTAAAATTACAATACTAAATTAAAATAAAAGATATCTTTTTTAAGATAAATCTAATGTATTTATAGATATTTTTTACTATGTTAGATTTGTTTTAGGCGTGTGAATAAATCTTCTACAGCTTCACGCTTTATCCCGCTCATAGCAGGGTAGGCAGAGGGAATCGCAGGAACCAGAGAAACCTAGTGTTAAGACACTCCGTTCTCCGCTTACTGTCTTTCGAGGCATTACGTGTTGAGTGGCGGAACTCAACGCCGTGCTTTCGTGCAGTTCCAGAAACATTACAGAAAGGCTAGTGAGATGTATAGCTTATAAGCCTTATAACAAATTAGAATATACCCGTTCAGTTTTATAATATTAGTATAGAAAAATACATACAAATTTCCCAAAATAGGATTCGAATTCACAAACACCAAGTGGCACGACTTATTCCAACTATTCCACAACAACTTCAAATATACCCTCAATAACTTCAAACAAAAACGCTTAAGTGTGTGTGGAATGGAGAAAAACAAAGCGAAGTCGAGTTCAAGAGTTTTTTGGCCAGTTACGTCATGCAAAACCTGCCTACCTGACGTTTTATTTTTTGGGGATTCTCCACCGATTATTGAAGAATGCGAGGTTTACTTTCTTTGTTTGCCTCCGTCGTGAGAAATGCCGAATTTTATAGTTTCGAGAACGTTATGCGAAGCTTTTGTTATTGTTTGCTTAGATTTTGCAGAAGGTGTTTGCCTAGAATTTTTCAACATTTTCATACGTTTTCATTTTTAAATATTATTTCTATCTTCGATGTGGATTAACACTTTAAAAATTATAAATATGTTTATTAACATTCTTAATATTGCATAATTAAATTACATGTAATTCTTTTTGTTTGTTGGGAGTTTATTAGTAAAATTGCTTTCAATATTAAAAAGTGGGGACGGAGAAAGCAGGAACTAAGTAACGGAGTGTCTTAACACTAGGTTCATATGGTTCCTGCAGTTCCCCCTGCTTACCCTGCAATATTGTTACAAAATAAATGAATGAAACATTTAGAAATGCTAGGTTTAATTTAATTATTTTTATAAATATTAATTGATTAAGTACTACGTGCAGCATATTTCACTTCGTTTTTATATTAAATATATAATAAAATGCATTATGTGTCATGAAAAAATAATTTTAAGGCCGATTTAGGTTAGTTTAAATAATTATACAAAAAATATATATGTTTATAATATACATATCAATTTACTTAAAGTAAAACGATAAAATATCACTATTTCATTTAAAATATTTTGAGAAAACATAAAAATTGTGTGCACAGCGGGATTTGAACCCGCCCCTCTTGAAAACCTCCTGCGTTCTGACCACTGAACCTAATACATTTGCCTGTTTCCAAGAGGAGTGGATTCGAATCCCGTTGCGTCAAATTTATATATAACAAAAAAATCATATATTTCCTTTAGGTATTTGTCCTATACCTACTCAATGTGTACTAACACTTGAAAAATCATAAAAGATATATAAAACTGTTGGGGTATATGTATATAAATATGTAGATCTGGTCAAGTTAAACTTCTTGTTACCTAAAAATATGAATTATTTTTTGAAAAATGGGGAAAAAAACTACAAATTACTTGTTAAATTAGAAAGCAGTAGGCATTCTAAGTAAGTTCATAAGTCACGTCTACATAATCTCGTGTAACGAAGCTAAGGCGCTTAAATGGAGTAACTTGCTCTCTCGTAAATAATGAACTCCCAAAGTTAATAACGTTTCTTAACATTCCTACGCGATAAATGACTGTCGTCCACTTGACGTTGCTTCATGCTGTAATACTTGAAAGTAAAAAAAATGTTTTAAGTAGCTTTGGTTAATTTGTTACAAGTAGAGTGGTTTTTGCTTGCTAATTAGGTGGAAGGATATATATATATATATATATATATATATATATATATATATATATATATATATATATATATATATATATATATATATATATATATATATATATATATATATATATATATATATATATATATATATATATATATATATATATATATATATATATATATATATATAAGGAGTTTAACTATTAAGAAGCTTACACCAGGGATTTTGTGCCTTATGTCATTATGAGTAAGACCAAAAATATTTATAATTAAAAAAAAATTTCGCCGAATACCGAAATCTACTGAAGTAATATTATATGTATACCAAACCGGATATCTAACTCAGTACTATTTAAGTGCACATGCACTCTAAACGCCATTTGGCGAACTTGGAAGTTTTAAGTTCAAAGCTATCATTTAAATAGGTAAACGACTTATAATTGTCACACGCCCACTCTTCCTGCTGATGCTTGAATAACGGAACCATTTTTTTACTTGTATAGCGTTAAATAGAAATATTTCAATTTATATATAAATATAGGGATACAATTTATATATAAGGATATGAGGACCGTCGTGGCGCAGAGGCACAACGTCTGCCTGTAACGCGACGGTTTCTGGGTTCGATCCCCAGTCTGAGAAGATGGATTTTTCTATTTCCATTTTCTTCGCTCTGACAAACTAGGCAAAAGCACGGCCGCCACCCAACACGTAATGATGCCTCAAAAAAGGCGGAAAGCGGGGACGGAGAAAGCAGGAACTAAGCAACGGAGTGTCTTATCACTAAGTTCCCACGGTCCCTGCAGTCTAACTCCGGTCCCCTCTGCCTACCCTGCCATGTGCGGGATAAAGCGTGAAGCTAAAAAAAAATTAAAGATATCACAATATGGGATTTTGTGCCTAATTTCATTACCACTAAGACCAAAAATACTTACATTTTATAATAATTTAACCGAATACAGCTTGAGTAATTACTATTAATCATTAACATCCACTAATTAACTCGTACTAATCTAAGCTAGTAAATATTAAATGATAATATATATCTTCTAACTTTCACTGGGGCTCTAGTCCGAACATTCCAGGGTGAGATTAAGGCGCGTTCACATGATAATGCCGCAAACAAAGCCTTATCGGTCGCTGCGTGTGATGGCTTGCGTGGCTGCACTGTTAGTCATTTAGTTTTAAAATAACCAATATTATAATAATATATATAAAGGTTGTAAATGTAATATATAGCTAACCCGAAGGTAGCGAGTTTGATTCTTTGTAGAATAACTATATTTAATTTGGTTTTGAGGATCTTCGTGACTTAACGCCAGCCTGTAAGCGCGACAGTATTTGGTTTCGATTCCCACTTGAAGAGTGGTTATTTTATTTCCATTTCCTTCACTCTGGCAACTAGGTAAGCGCGTGAGTGCTGAGATTCTACACACAATGCTTTTAAAGGCAAAAAGCGAGGAACAGAGTGTCTTAACACTAGGTTCAAACGGTTTGGGATAAAGTGTTAAACTAAATATATTTTTATACACAAATAATGTTTAGAAAAACGAATAATGTTGACTCGATATTATAACAATCTCGTAGTGACACTTCAGCGTGTAAATTTTACTGTAAATGCAATTCAATATCTAACATCTAGTCCTAAGTCCCTTCATACTTCCCAAGAGCACATATCGTCTTACATCGACAACCTGTACCTAGTATCTTTACCTTGAGCAAATCAGAGTGTGACTGGAGATACGCGTGACGAATGACTAGTAATATGAGATACCCTTGTGATATTAATATTTCATTTAAATTTTACATATTAATATGATATGTTGGTGTTTCTGATGGATTGAGGATATAGAAGAGGATATCTAACCGCGACGGTTTGTGGGTTCGCTTCCCACTCGGGGAAGATGGATTTTTCAATTTCCATTTTCTAAGCTTTGAAAACTTAGACAAAGTTTGGCGTTGAGTTCCGCCACTCAACATACAATGCCTCGAGAAAAGTCGGAAAGCGGGGAACGGAGTATCTTAACACTAGGTTCCCACAGTTCCTGCAGTTCTTTCTGCCTACCCTGCTGTGTGCGGGAAAAAGCGAGAAGACGTAAAGCATTGTATGTTTATAAAACAGAAGTGGTTAAAGTTAATTTTAAAGAAAACTATTGAAATACATGTAGAGCATATATTTCGAGAGTATTTGGGCAGATTCAGCGTAATTGTAGTAAATAATATAAATAACTCAAAAAGCGTAGTTCTCTTCCAGTACGGGCCGTTGTCTACATGTAACTGCCACGATTTATACAATTTTATTGCGTTTATTTTCTTTGTCATCTAATACTACCCTCTTTTACAAGAGAATTGTAACAGTATATACAAAAAAAATTAATTGTTTTAATTTGACGTCTGACTGTGTCATAATTGACAAGGAAATAAGAAATATCTTTAATACGGACTGGATACGAAGAGCAAAGGGTCTTTATACTAGCCCTATGCCTCTCTTAAAATGAAAAATGCGTGTTTGACATTTAATCCATATTTGGTACGTCATACATGTAACGTCATCCGACGCACTCTATTTAGTTAAATGATGAAAAATAAATTATAGAAAGATTATTTGGAAGTTAATCGAATCTATAATCACGATATACAATCAAAATATTAACAACTGTACCACAATAGACATTCGAGAAACATCAAATATCAATGTCCTCTAACTTATTTATTGGATTACCATTTAAAGGTATACAAGTAAAAAAATGGTACCGTTATCAAGCATCAGCAGGAAGAGTGGGCGTGTGACAATTATAAGTCGTTTACCTATTTAGATGATAGCTTTGACCTTAAAACGTCAAACAAGTTCGCCAAATGGTGTTTAAAATGCATGTGCACTTCAATAGTACTAAGTTTGATATCCGGTTTGGTATACATTATTTTAATATTACTTTTTTTCATCGAACAGTTTTGTATTCTTATAATATATAATAATCTATATTTTATACAACGTTTAAAAGAAAGGGGAGCACTACAGGAGGATTTCGAAGCAGGCATGATTATAATTTTGATTCAAGTGGTAGAGCAAGGCTACACCATCACCAATAGCCCAAAGGGCCTCGAACCGGATAATTACCACGCTCTCACAGAATACCGTCGTGAAATAGCAGCGTATCTGCTGTATTTCGTCAGGTGAGTGAGAGTTCCAGAAACCTATAAAGGAGATTAGTCTGGTTATTTGGTTGGCAACGCATCCACATCCTCTCATGTTGTGGATGTCTTTGGGCGAGGGGTCCACTTAACATCAGGTGACCCTTCTGCGTGTTTGCCATCTCATAATATAAAAAATATATATCTATATGTTCTAGGGCTCATCGTGATGTTAGGTGACCTTTTTCTTCTTCCTCTTACATCTTTCCACTAGCTTTTGCGTCATATATCTTTTTTTTTTCGTCAAATTATCACTTCTCTCTAAATTTCCAAACGATTTGAGCATGTTTCTCTTCATTCATTTAAAGCTAATTTCACTTTCACTTACACCTGCCGTTGGATATCTTCATTGAGGCGGTTTTTATATTCCATTTACGTACAAATTGCGCTAATATTTTGACACCTGTCCACTTTTTTGCAGTTTTTTTGTCACATTCAATGCTTTAATAGCTTTAAGACAGTTTTAGCATTGTTGTGTTTTTTAATATTCTAAGTGTACCTGTATTAGCTTTTATTATAGGATTTCTGTTTGGAATTAGAAATTATTAAGATACAGTGAAATGTAAAACATTAAGACTATATATAACCTTCCTTGAAAAATGGACTATTTTACATTGTTGATTGAATTCTAACCAGTACTAGTTTTTAAAATTAACGTAAACAATCTAAGTTTTTAGGTTTTTAATATTATTATTATTACTATAGAAGTATGGATTGTTCATAGTAAGCACTTGATATAGTAAGCACTTTTTTATTGTTTTTTTGTATATTAAGTTAATTAAAGTGGGAACCATAGAAACCGGTCAAGTGGTAAGGAATACTGAAGTTCTTAACAATATGTTAAGTTGTGTTATTATACTTTAAAAGTGCTTTTCCCACACTTAAGATTTTGTTGGAATGAGTTTTTTATTCTGCTTATATATATATATATATATATATATATATATATATATATATATATATATATATATATATATATATATATATATATATATATATATATATATATATATATATATATATATATATATATATATATATATATATATATATATATATATATATATATATATATATATATATATATATATATATATATATATATATATATATATATATATATATATATATATATATATATATATATATATATATATATATATATAGTCATGAAAATTCGCTTTAAACATTCAAACGAGGCTATTTTCAGTGACAACAAAGTGAACTAAACGCAAATATAAAATTCTATACAAGAGTATTTTAAAACAATACAATCTTGCGCAACGGCGAAAGTGGACGTATCGCGAATTAATTCCGACACCCGGCCATTTCTCTGTGAGAATACTACTTCATTTTACTTCTACGGTTATTTTGTAACGTCATCTTATTATCTTCAAGAAGCTTAAAGCTTTTAGATATTTTTATTAAAACCCTTTTGATACGACAATTTTGCAAAATCAGTTTCTGTTTTAAGCTTTTTAAATAGATTTGAGAAAAGCTTTTGTTGGAAGACTTAATGAATGTAAATGTAATAAAATCAAAAAGCTAGGAACAGCTTCATTTTATATTTATAATTTTGTTTCATAAATATATATGTTTAAGTTTAATAATACCTTTTCTTTCTATTTCATTTTGTTCGACAAAATTGCTGTAAAATAGCTATTTTAATGACTTTCAATACAAATTTACTTTCTTACGTCTACGAAGCGGGCATTATACGTAGAAAGAGAGACTTAAAGTTCAGTTTTTTTTCTTCATTTATCAACCTCAGTCTTTTGCGAATAAAATTCTCACAAGAACTTTGAATGAAGTCAAATACTAAAAAGCACAATTACAATTATGTAAACTATACTAAAGTTTAAATATATTAATAGGTTTTAAAGTAAAAAAAGAACGATAAATCCTTGGAGAGGCTTACGAAGTGTCTATAATCGGATTATACATAGCTATTTATGAAGGAGGCATCAAGTAATTTTATAATCTGGCTTTGTGGCGTCTTAGTGTGTTTCGTTGCAGGTATCAAGTTCGATGCTAGAACCGAGTAAATAATAACAATTATTTACAAAAACACTGCAGTTCTTTATAAATTCAAAATATTTTATTACTTTACAATTTACCCTCCTATGAGGAGTAACTAATGTAAAGATACTTCCTTTCTCCGTCTTCTGTCCGAATTCAAGACATCTTGGATGACAACAAAAATCATTATTACCAAAGAGAAAAGTGAACCTACATATTTTACTACAACTACCCTCATCCCTACTTGGTCTGTTTATTTTTAACAGTTACACTCTTTATACCGCATACAGCAGGGTAGGCTCTGTTCCTTCTTAGGTAGGCTTTCCGCCTCTTAGGGGCATTGCGTGTTGAATGGCGAAACTCAACACTGCGTTTTACCTATTTGCCAGAGCGAAGAAAATAAAAAAAATTAAAAAATCCATCTTCTTCAGGTAGGAATCGAACTCACAAACCGTTGCCTCCTCGTCCTCTAAATCACTTGATCTGTTAAATGTTGATATATAATGTTTTATTATTTAAATACGACCCTCTTTGCGCATGCGTATCAAATTCAGTACATACAAAGCTATACATCTATATACAAACATTTATTAATACATCAAAAGTTTTCATTTCTTCTCTCAATGAAACCTTTCCATGCCGTCGATGATTACAATTTGACGTTGCTCCAGCGAATATAGCAATTTGCGTTCTTTTTGAAATAAAAACAATATTTTTTTTAAATATTTCTTTTAAAAAACGTATAATTTACAGTTATAGACCTGACCTAATACAATCAGCTTTAGGCTGTTAAGGTCTTAAGTGGATACATGGTCAGGCGGAGAGGATAGAGTGTGTAAATATTACGTTCTCTTGGAGAAGACACAGTAAGTGGAGGCTTAGGACTTGTGGCAAAATACAGGGATGGAGTAAAAATTTGAGAATTATTTGTCTTGTTACCAGAGCAAGTAACGAAATAGTTTATTTCTCCGTAGTGAGAATCGTACCCACCATCAGGTTCACAGTCAGACGCTGTGCCGTTGTGTCACGATTGCCTAAATTAATAGGTTCTTTAGGCGTAATATGGAAAGGTAAATAAGATTATATATAATATTAATTATTATTCTTATAAATGTTAAATATATGCAAAATATATACATACATATAGTATATGTAGCTATACGATTTATCACTAGCGGGGTAGCCAAGAGTCTGTGGTCTCTGCGTGCCTCTTTCGCCACTGTCATTAGCCTCATCATAAATACTCCTTGACCTTCCTTCAATATCTTCATTACTGTGAAGGGACCGAGGTTTACCCTATTACCTTATGTTCTATGTACTATGAATACACAATATGATACGTGTTAAAACGTGTGCTGTGAAAGTACACATGTGGAAGTATTATTGTCATTTGAGTAAAAATTATTTGGCGATTATACTACTTAAGCATATTTGTACTTACTTTCTTCACCCGTTTATATGTATTAACTAATTTTCTTTTCGTGCTAGAGTTTTTGGCCACATTTTCTGCTTTACTTGTTAATTTTCCGATTCCCATTCGGGGTAAATAGATTTTTCTATTTCCATTTTCTTCGCTCTGGAAACTAGAGAAAGGACGGCGTTGAGATCCGCCACTCAACACGCAATGCCTCGAAAAGGCAGAAAGCTGGACACAGAGTGTGACACGATTTCCGCAGTTCCCTCTGCCTACACTGCTTTGTGCGGGATAAAGCGTGAAGTTTAAAAAAAATCGTGATTTCTTATCATTTAAAAGTAGAGTGTAATCAGTTTCATTTTTAACATTGTATCTTGAATACCTACATAAGTAAGTATCTTCAATACCCACATAAATAAGTAAGAAGTCTTACGGCAAGTTACTAGAAGTACGAATGCGATCTATTTCACTTCAGGTTCCTTTGAGTGTTGCTAGAATTGGCTAATTAATTGGAAAATGATAATTTTTATGGTGTCAAGATATTTTCTTTATGGTGTAGAGAAACATAACAACATTTTTCCACTTTCCAGATGAAACTCGTTTGCGTGTTTCTACTGCGATTTACTGAATTAAATACTTTAAAATAACTTCTCGCTTTATTCCGCAAATAGCAGGATTGGTAAGGGGAACCATTTTCTTATTTTATCTTATATTATTTTCGTTACTAAGTCATTCTCATCTTTTATAATGTTTTCGTAGAGTCCATTGTAGTGGCATACAGTCTTAACTGTGAAACGTAATGTTCGGTTCGATAACTGTATGGGGAATGAAATATTTATTTTATCTTCTACAAAAAAAACGCGGCGTTGATTTCCATAGCGTACAACGCAATAGAGGAAAGAAAAAGTGCGGGAAAAGTGAAAAGGGAAGGATCTTGATACTTATTTCATTTCACGCTTTATCCCGCAATAAACGTGATATGCAAAGATATTCACATTTATTGCGGGATAAAGCGTGAAGATAAATAATAAATTTTATTTTCAAATTCAATCGTTTCAAACATTGTTCCTTTTTATTTATTTACAATTCAATATTTGCAACTAGAATTCACTTTAAAGAATAAATCTAATGGCGTAACGTTTTTTTTATGTTTTGTGCTCGTTATTCCGTTCTGATTGGACGATGCGATTTAATTTATACAATACAATGAAAATTGTATTGAAATTATTATTTTAAATTGAAAACTTGAATATAATACCTCTTTCGCGTCGTCCACTGTCATTAGCCCCTTCATACATGCTCCCGGGGAGTCCTCATGCTTTTTACCTAACCTTCCTCCAGTATCTTCGATACTGTGTTTTCGAAAGTCAACCGAGGTCTCCCCTTACCTCTCTTACCACTCACTTCTCCATCGTATATCTTTTTTACCATTCCTTCGTCACTCATTCTTTCGACGTCCTCAAACCATCTGAGCACATTTTTCTTCAGTCTCACTGTGACATCCTCGCGGGTAACAACCATCTTTCTTTCATTCTTATAATGTTATGTGTTTAATGAAAAGTATATTTATATTTTTAAATAAAACAATTTAAACGGATTGATTGCGTATATCGACGTTTTTGGTGAAACCCAAGGTTTCGAATACTTTGCAGTAGTGCGTGGTCATTCTGCAGGAATCCAAGGCAGTACGTGATTCAACTCAGGAACCGATGGTGGAATGCCACCTCAGTCTACCCGTGACCATGGACTACTGCAAAGTGTTCAAAACGTAGGGTTTCGCAAAAAATGTCAATATACGCGATAAATCCGAACGAACGAACAATATGAACTTATTATATTTATATTTTCAGTCATAATATATGTATTAATAGTATTATCCGCCGCTTAATAATTGAGCATTGAAACCGACTACTAAACCTCTTTACTGAGATACTTCGTGAAAGTAAAAAAAAAACACTGCCAGCATCATCAATTAGCAAGTGCATAGATAGCTTTATGACGAACACCCACAACACACGCCTCAGGGTGCGGCCGCGCTCGATCACTGCTATTGTGACAATATACGAGGTGTGTTCAAAAAGTATCGCGAATTTTGAATTTTCGCGGGTTACGTATATTCGAATTTCAATTTTTTTGTGGCGTTATGTTGGTACTCATGTCTCTCACTTATGCCGACAACCTCGGCCATTTTGAATGTTCACTTAATTGTTGACAGCTGCTTTGCTTGCACGTGTTTTGGATCGTCTTCGATTTTTACCCATTCAAAAAAATGGATCAAAGAACGTGTATCAAATTTTGTGTGAAAAACGAAATTAAGTGCGCGGATGCATTCCGAATGTTGACTGTGGCATACGGAGAAGCTACCTTGGACCGAAGCAACGTTTATCGGTGGTACAAAATGTTCTCAGAAGGCCGAGAAGATGTGAACGACGAAGAGCGTGCCGGACGCCCGAGCACTTCAACAACAGACGAAAAAATTAATGAAGTGGAGAAAATGGTATTGGCCAATCGTCGAATCACCATTAGAGAAGTTGCTGAGGACCTAGACATATCGATTGGCTCGTGCCATTCGATTTTTATCAATGATTTGGGCATGAGACGGGTCGCCGCGAAATTCGTACCAGAATTGCTCAATTGCGACCAAAAACAGCATCGCATGAACATTGCTAATGAGATGTTGGACTCTGTCCGCGACGACCCAAATTTGCTCCAGAGGGTCATAACTGGTGACGAATCGTGGGTTTATGGTTATGACGTGGAAACCAAAGCTCAATCATCTCAATGGAAGCTGCCGCACGAACCAAGACCGAAAAAAGCGCGCCAAGTTCGGTCGAATGTGAAAGTTTTGCTGACAGTTTTCTTCGATTGCAGGGGCGTGGTGCATCATGAGTTCTTGCCACAGGGTAGAACGGTCAATAAGGTTTATTACCTGCAAGTTATGCGCAATTTGCGCGAAGCAATCCGCCAGAAACGCCCGGTTTTGTGGAAGAACAAAAATTGGCTTTTGCACCACGATAACGCCCCTGCTCACACATCGTTGCTTGTGCGCGACTTTTTGGCCAAAAACAACACACTAATGATGCCGCAGCCACCGTATTCCCCAGATCTGGCCCCCTGTGACTTTTTCTTGTTCCCTAAACTGAAGAGGCCCATGAAAGGACGACGTTATGCTACACTTGACGAGATAAAGACGGCATCGAAGGAGGAGCTGAACAAGATAAAAAAAAATGATTTTTTGAAGTGCTTCGAAGATTGGAAAAACCGTTGGCACAAGTGTATAATATCTCATGGGGATTACTTTGAAGGGGACAAAATAGATATTCATGAATAAATAAATAATTTTTGAAAAAACACAAAATTCGCGATACTTTTTGAACACACCTCGTAGTACATGTACCTATATATCATAGTAAGCATATATCAATATAGTATATGTATATATCATATATGTTAATAGTATAATGAGATATTTTCGTTCACTCCTATACAATGGACCGAATATGAAGCACCGTTGAAATTGAATGAATATTTGACAAGATGATGATGCGGCTTGGAAGATACGAGTATGTTTTTAATTTGATTCTTTATTGTTACTGAGATTGAGTGAACAATGAGTTGAGTTGTACTTAATACATATTTTATAAGATAAAACAACAAAAATGTTGGGAACGGAGTGTCTTAACACTAGTTTCTAACAGTACCTGCGGTTCTCTCTGCCTACACTGCTATGTGCGGGATGAAGCGTGAAGCTGTAACAAAATAAATAAAACAACGTCGGGTTTCAATAAGTAATTAAAATATCGTTTTTAATCGTAAATTTTAGAAAAAAGGTCTTCATTTGCCTAACTATCTAAGGAATTGACATGCCTAATTTCAGGCTTTCACGCTAAGTTGTTTCAGCTGCACGTAATCTGTTTCTAAGTAATGAAAGCTTCATATAAATGTATATATATATATATTGATTTTTTTAATTTTTTTTTATTAATGTCATATATAAATTGATATATAAAAATAATACACAGTGTATACGTCAATGTACTCTAAAACTCTATTCAATTCAAAGTGTGGATAGACTGTCTTAATAGACGTTTCTTCCCACGTGTATGCCAATAACTGGGCTCGGTCACGGTCATTGAACAACCTAAGGTTCTATAGTCAATAGAATCGTGGAAAGCTTAGATGACTCGTCTTTGGTTGACTTAAGAAGCTATATATATATATATATATATATATATATATATATATATATATATATATATATATATATATATATATATATATATATATATATATATATATATATATATATATATATATATATATATATATATATATATATATATATATATATATATATATATATATATATATATATATATATATATATATATATATATATATATATATATATATATATATATATATATATATATATATATATATATATATATATATATATATATATATATATATATATATATATATTGAATTTTTTATTTTTTTTTTATTATTGTCATATACAAATTGATATATAAACATAATACACAGTGTATACGTCAATGTACTCTAAAACTCTATTCAATTCAAAGTGTGGATAGACTGCCTTAATAGACGTTTCTTCCCACGTGTATGCCAATAACTGGGCTCGGTCACGGTCATTGAACAACCTAAGGTTTTATAGTCAATAGAATCGTGGAAAGCTTAGATGACTCGTCTTTGGTTGACTTAAGAAGCTATATATATATATATATATATATATATATATATATATATATATATATATATATATATATATATATATATATATATATATATATATATATATATATATATATATATATATATATATATATATGTGTGTGTGTGTGTGTGTGTGTGTGTGTTACTTGTTAATCACGTGCTTACGTGCCATTGGAATGGAAAATGTGAAAGTTTAGGTGTCATTTTGTTTCTACATACATGCATACAATGACGTTGATGCGGGCTCGTCATTCATTCGTATGACATGTACAATTAAAAAAATCTTATTTTTATCTTTAACATATAAATATACTATTTTGAAATCATGTATAATATTTTTACAATAGCTTCACTGGCTAGAACCTTCCATACGTTCTATACACAAGAAATATGACATGCAGTCGATTTAGGTTTTGATATATATATATATATATATATATATATATATATATATATATATATATATATATATATATATATATATATATATATATATATAAGTAGTAGGGATTCAGGAGTTCTGGCCCATGGCCAGAACTCCCGAATCCCTGCTACCAAAAACGGGTGACGTCGGCCATCGCAACCTAAAAAAAAAAAAAAAAAAAAAAAAAAGTTTGGTATAATTTTTGAGGATTCCGGGGACGCCCAATCGATTGCTGCTATCCGTTTTGTGATATCTCTTCACGATCCTGACATACGTTTTTTGGTTTTGGTTCTCCAATACACCTAATTAGCTTAATTACTTTATTTGTGTCAACTTCGAAATCGCAAGGTATTGTTTCGCTCGGGTAGCGCTAATGAGTCGCTAATGAGTCCTTATCGCACCCGATTGTGGTTCTAGCTAATAAAAACAACAACATGTCTTACTTTACGTTTATTCAAAATATTGTTTAAACAGAATATATAGTAATATATCATTCATTACAGTGTCGTTTATATTAAATAATTTGGTAAAATCCAGCATGCTCCTACCCTGAAATTTATAGTACAAATACACTAAGCAGTATTCGCCACATACTGAAGTCCAATCATCTTGTATTCTTTTGACATTGAAATCCCACAGTCTACAATTCCTGTTCAGGAAAGTTCTATGAAATGCTGCAGGTGGTCGACCAAACGAGTCAAAGTATTGTCCAACTTTGTTATTGTCTATGTGAATGGCTACCCAATGTGAACCAGGTTGCGTATCCGAATCCAGATTACTTATTAAGAACGTAGGCGCTTCGGTACGAAAGGGCAACCTGTTCGCTGCGTACACATTATTTTGTAGAGACCAATGAATTTTAAATAAGCATTCCCTGATCTCAATGGTGTTCATGTTTCTAACTTGTGCTATCTTGTTTCTAACTTGTGCTATCTTGTGAAGATTACTCTTGTTAATGTTCTGTGGTAATTTCAGACATGACTATTTAAAGGGACATTTCAATAAATTAAATGCATGTTATAATATAATATTTTTATTTATGAAATAAACACATTTATTCTTACGTAAGTACATTACAACTAGCGCATAATATTTATCCTATGTTAACTACTATAGTCTACGATAACATTGCGGTTCTTATCTATTTCAATAACATTATCGAACTCGGCATACACAATACAGTTTATAGTTTGAGATAGAGATGATTCAAAACGAACTTCTAATCTTACACTTCCATTCCTTATCAAATTCCAATGACTTGATGAGTTAGCTGATAAATCAGGAGTTAAGTCAAAAGCTAGTAAACAGTAACCTTTAGCATACTGTTCCCTAGATATCCCATTGCCTTCGTTAAGAAAATGTATACCCGTTCCTGAGAATAACGTATGATAGGCTGTAGTGAAAATATTATTCTCGAACGATGGTTGTAATGCTTTCGAAGGTATTTGCTGACCATCGATATACAAACAAAATGAACTCATATCATAATTCTCAAAATTAAAGGGATTTTTAATCAGACTTCCATTAAACGCTGCGTTATTAACAAAGCCAACAATGCATCGTTTAGGAACCTGCCCTAGAAAAATATTATCCAGTGTTTTTCCCTGAACTCCTGATGGTATGGTTAAAACTTTAACTTCAGCTCGAGTGATAGGGTACTTAGCTGTAGTAGAGGCTAAAACTTTTTGGTGTGCGAGTAAAACTGTTGGATTGATTCGAGCTCTACGGACAATGAGAGTAGCATCTACAATGCATACTTTTAACTTTAAATCATTCGAAGAAGCCATTAAATTAAATGTTTCTCTAGATCGAACTAATTTTATAGACATATCTACACCGTTAATCAAAAATTTATCTTGATTGAACAAATCACCATGCAAATGTCCAATCATTTCAATTTCTTTACTCTCAGCTGCAAACTCTTGACGTTTTACGAATCCTTTATTAGTATCATCAGTTGAATTCATTTTTCCAGATGTATCTTCATACCAAAGACCACAAGTTAGATGTGAATCTTTAGCTGTCGGTGCATAATTCAATAAAGTTTCTATGTAGGCTCGATAGGCATATGTATTGTTTGGAGGTGACACCAGTTTTTGATTCAGATAAACATCAAGCTGATTGAAAAGTGAATGCAGCCAATTATTAACTGGAGCCACTACTGTTGATGCTGTTAGCTTGGTGGAGTCTTGATTCAATATTTTTGCTTTTATATGTATCAACGTATGTGATAAATCTATGTAGTCGTCACCTGCTCCTGGCACTTGGAATTCTATGGGTCCATCATCGGCTAGTGATGATATTGGTTTGTAATGTATCCATGATCCATTTTCTATACTAGTTTGTGTTGATGGCAAAGAGAATAAATCTAATTCTGACTTAATACATTCGCAGGAATGACTGTGTAGAAAAGACATAATAAAATGATGTTAGGAAAAAATATCTTTCAATTTATTTTGTTTTGATTTTTTAGCGGAAGCAATCGCTTTAGCGGTTGAAGGCGAAATGAAAGCAGATTGACGTTTTCTCTTTGTTATATATCCTGAACCAGTCATGTTAAGTCTATCTATTTTTGCATCTGCTTTTCTTTTCAGGTTTGAGCTTGCTTCTTTTAGCCGAGACTTAACAGATTCTTCCATAGGACGTGAACTAACCATGTCTGATAAGAGACCAACTCCTGTATTTAAAGCTTCTTTACCAATCACTCGAGCTCCGCTAGAAAGTAACGGTAAGACTGATCTAAACAATCCTCCCAAGAAACTTCCGATTCCATGTCCTCGTTGATATGGGGCTCCCTTGTAAATTACACCAATACCTGATCCGGCTTGGTGGGAATAGTAATGTTCATAAGGACATGCGACTTTTTCTCGTTGAGGATACATTATAATTTAATAAAATGAAGTTTAATACACACTGTTCCAAACTGGAATGGTATGCTTTGTCCAGTGCTTGTTCTTATATCTATTTCATTTTCTTAACGAAGGCAATGGGATATCTAGGGAACAGTATGCTAAAGGTTACTGTTTACTAGCTTTTGACTTAACTCCTGATTTATCAGCTAACTCATCAAGTCATTGGAATTTGATAAGGAATGGAAGTGTAAGATTAGAAGTTCGTTTTGAATCATCTCTATCTCAAACTATAAACTGTATTGTGTATGCCGAGTTCGATAATGTTATTGAAATAGATAAGAACCGCAATGTTATCGTAGACTATAGTAGTTAACATAGGATAAATATTATGCGCTAGTTGTAATGTACTTACGTAAGAATAAATGTGTTTATTTCATAAATAAAAATATTATATTATAACATGCATTTAATTTATTGAAATGTCCCTTTAAATAGTCATGTCTGAAATTACTACAGAACATTAACAAGAGTAATCTTCACAAGATAGCACAAGTTAGAAACAAGATAGCACAAGTTAGAAACATGAACACCATTGAGATCAGGGAATGCTTATTTAAAATTCATTGGTCTCTACAAAATAATGTGTACGCAGCGAACAGGTTGCCCTTTCGTACCGAAGCGCCTACGTTCTTAATAAGTAATCTGGATTCGGATACGCAACCTGGTTCACATTGGGTAGCCATTCACATAGACAATAACAAAGTTGGACAATACTTTGACTCGTTTGGTCGACCACCTGCAGCATTTCATAGAACTTTCCTGAACAGGAATTGTAGACTGTGGGATTTCAATGTCAAAAGAATACAAGATGATTGGACTTCAGTATGTGGCGAATACTGCTTAGTGTATTTGTACTATAAATTTCAGGGTAGGAGCATGCTGGATTTTACCAAATTATTTAATATAAACGACACTGTAATGAATGATATATTACTATATATTCTGTTTAAACAATATTTTGAATAAACGTAAAGTAAGACATGTTGTTGTTTTTATTAGCTAGAACCACAATCGGGTGCGATAAGGACTCATTAGCGACTCATTAGCGCTACCCGAGCGAAACAATACCTTGCGATTTCGAAGTTGAAGCAAATAAAGTAATTAAGCTAATTAGGTGTATTGGAGAACCAAAACCAAAAAACGTATGTCAGGATCGTGAAGAGATATCACAAAACGGATAGCAGCAATCGATTGGGCGTCCCCGGAAACCCCCAAAATGATACCAAACTTTTTTTTTTTTTTTTTTTTTTTTTTTTTTTAGGTTGCGATGGCCGACGTCACCCGTTTTTGGTAGCAGGGATTCGGGAGTTCTGGCCATGGGCCAGAACTCCTGAATCCCTACTACTTATATATATATATATATATATATATATATATATATATATATATATATATATATATATATATATATATATATATATATATATATATATATATATATATAATGCAGTAAGCCGGTAGGTCTAACAGTAATAATTCTTCATATTTAAAACACGGCATACGAACCCAGAACTACCTTACCTTACAAGCTTACTTGTTTTAAGTTAATCTATATAATGATACGTTTTCGTAATATCAATAATGAACGTACCAACGTACTCGTAACGTGAGGTAATGTTGTAAATTCACCGTCGGACGCGCTCGCCCGTCCGCCGTCGTCGGTGACGCGTGAATCCCGCGGAAATAAAAGCTATAGTGTACACTATTTATATACATTTAACCATAGTATATCAAGTAAATATTGTTAATTAATGCCTAATTAGGATATTTCTGTTTAATTGGAATTAAATCCGTATAAAGGTATATTATACTTGAGGACCGTCGTGGCGCAGAGGCGCAACGTCTGCCTGTAACGCGACGGTTTCTGAGTTCGATCTCCAGTCGGGGAAGATGAATTTTTCTATTTCCATTTTCTTCACTCTGGAAACTAGGCAAAGCGCGGCGTTAAGTTCCGCCACTCAGTATTAACACTAGGTTCATATGGTTCCTGCAGTTCCCTCTGCCTCGATGCCATGTGCGGGATAAAGCGTGAAGCTAAAAAAAAAGTATATTTAAATATTAAAATTTATTAAGAGTTTGGAACTTGTATGCCTATACAATAGTAAAAAAGTGTATGTTTTTCAAAAAAATAGTGTAATCTATGTAAAAAACGTTTTAACAAAGCATTAAATACACGGATTTTGTCAAAATTGGAAATGTACCATTTTCTCAATTAACGGTCCAATTACTTTTACTTAATGTTTTCCGTATAAGGATTTCACAATAAATATATAAATGACAACATAAGTATACTTTACTCTTTAAAGCATGACGCTTTATCCCGCACTTGGTGTGGGAGGTAGAGGGAACCGAAGGAACCATGGGAACCTATAATTAAAACATTTTTTGCCCCGCTTTCCGCCTTTTCGAGGCATTGCGTGTCGAGTGGCGGAACTTAACCCCGCGTTTTGCCTAGCTGCCAGAGCGGAGAAAATGAAAATGGAAAAATCCAATAGATATGCTGTATATGTATTTATTCATTAACTTTTTGTAAAACATTTCCCTAATCTTATTTAAGCATTAATCAAAGTTATAATATTATAAATTAGCTATATATATGGGTCGAAACTCAAGCTTGATTCAGGAATTGCTTCAGTTTTCTCTTATAGTATGAACCTTAAACTATCGCGCTTGCTATAGCATATATTATGTGATAAAGTAACATATATTATATGAAACACATGGCTATATGATAAGGGCATATCATACACATCTACATATACCAATATATTATATACGTGTGTTTCAGACTTGCATCATATTACAGTAGTTGAGAAACTGTTTCGATCTCGCAGAACTTTTGATACTGAGTAATATTCTTCTTGTACGATGAAATTTATACTTTGTTGTTATACTTTTTACTTTGACTTGGGAAATTTTTGATTAAATCTGAAAATTTTACTTTTTTTGACGTTTCTAGACTAACACTGATATGATTTATAAGGCATAAAGGACTTTTTCTTCTGTCTTCCACCATATCCTGCCCATCGTTGTAATAATCTAAGATAATCTGTTATCTAATTGTTTTGTTTTTTAGGCTGTCCTAGATTTTGTTTGCCCTACGATATTTTTAATTAAGAAATTGTAACTTTGAGTGGTTTTCTGAGTCAATAACATATTACATGTTTATACTTAATAAAAAGTCAAATTATAGTCATAGTTATGAAGGGTCTTAATGGGCTCTGTAACATTTTCATGATCCTAGCCAATGAAATACTTTAAATATAAATAATAAACACGCGGTTGGTATACATTTAGTTTTTATTTTTATATGATATTACTAATCTTTCTTTTTTTTTTATATAGCTTCACGCTTTAGCCCGCACTTGGCAGGGTAGGCAGAGGGAACTGCAGAGACCGTGGGAACCTAGTGTTAAGACACTCCGTCGCTTAGACCCTGCTTTCTCCTACCGCTTTCCGCCGTTTTTGAGGCATTGTGTTTTGAGTGGCGGAATTCAACGCCGCGCTTTGCCTAGTTTACCAGAGCGAAGAAAATGGAAATAGAAAAATCCATCTTCCCCGACTGGGGATCGAACCCAAAAACCGTCGCGTTACAGGCAGACGTTGCGCCTCTGCGCCACGACGGTCCTCCTGATCTTTCCAGTAAAAATAATAAAGCTTTTCTCTATTTCTGACAAAAACAGTCTTGATTTACAGACAAGCCTTTTTCTTTCCTAATATGGAAATCCAAGAACGGTGCATTTTCACATAAGGTAATAAAATGGAATGGGAGTCTCACAGTAACATTTCGCCGTTTTGCCGATAGGTTAGTTGTAATATTAGCTAGCATCATAAGATAATGTTTACGTTGTGAATGCCAACGTGTCACGTTACGTAAAGAATAGCATCTTCACGTAGCTGTTATTGTACAGAGATATTCATATGTATGTATTATGTATATATATATATATATATATATATATATATATATATATATATATATATATATATATATATATATATATATATATATATATATATATATATATATATATATATATATATATATATATATATATATATATATATATATATATATATATATATATATAGATATATATATATATATATATATATATATATATATATATATATATATATATATATATATATATATATATATATATATATATATATATATATATATATATATATATATATATATATATATATATATATATATATATATATATATATATATATATATATATATATATATATATAAATATATATATATTGATGTATTATCAAAAAAATTGCTAATCATACCTAAGTATCCTCTTACCGCATTAATATAATTTACTTATAGTCCTACACTGCAAGCACTAGTTACATAGTAGTAATATATCAGTATATAGCGTCGTCTATTTTTTTTAGCTTCACGCTTCATGATTACAGTAAAAAAAGGCATTGTGTCCCCGAGTGTTGCACTCGAAAATTCTATAAAAAAACAATATTTTATATATAATAATCAAAGCGAACGAAGTCATGAGCTACAACTACTTATTTGCAAATCTTAATATTCAGTGAACGCCTAGTAGAATAGTTCAATTTTAGTGCTCAACACTAAGAAAACCCTTTCCCAGGGATTTCTTTAGTCCTCGAGGATAGCAACTTCATTTTAATGAGAACACACTCTACATCGCAAATTGTCCACTTTACCGGTAGCGAGATTGTTGAGAAATTGCTATAATTTGTAGTAAATGCATACCTACAAATATATAGTGTTTATATAAGTTAGATATTACAGTACCCATGATTTTTAAAGCCACTCAATATAACTCATACATAGCAAAATAAAAGATCTAAATTCCAAAACACTACGTTCTCTGCTTAACAGAATTCTCTCTTATGCACCAAGTGGAAATTGAACCCCAAACCACTGCGTTTGCGAACAAATTTTGTAGCTATAACTCAGATTCAAACATTTTACATTCAATTAAATCCTACATCGTTACTGGCGTTCCATTGTTTTATCATTCGTTATCTGTAGAACAATTAGCGTGACGTATCTGTCATAGTGGGCTGTTTGCATTCTGGCGTTTGCGTATAGCGAGGTTTGTTTTTTTTAATTTTGTAACGTTAATATATGGAGCAAAGGCGTAACATCTACCTGTAATGCGACGGTTTCTGGTTTCAATTTCCCACTCGGGGAAGATGGATTATTCTATTTTCTATTTTCTTCGCTCTGGCTAGGCTAACTAGGCATAGCGTGGCGTTGAGTTCCGCCACACAACACGCAATGCCTCGAAAAAGGCGCAAAGCGGGGACAGAGAAAGTTGGGACTAAGCAACGGAGTGTCTTAACACTAGGTTCCCATGGTTCCTGCAGTTCCCTCTGGCAGGGCTGTCATGTGCGGGATAAATTGTGAAGCTAAAAAAACGTGATTTTATCTATGGCATTTCCTATTACCTATGAGATTGTTATTGGAATAGTAAAGATTCATATTTTTCTACTTCTTTTTCTAATGTATATGAGACAACGTGAGGGGTTAAGTTTCGTGATTCAACACGTAATGTTCTGAACGATAGTAAGTGAAAAACGGAGAATCCTAGCACTAGGATCACTTTACCTAACTTCTTATGAGTAATATCCATAGAATGTCATGTTATACTTATAAATCAAAATAACTGTACCTAATTAAGCGTTCCATTGAATACCATACTACTACTTATTTTATTCCTGTATTGGTACACAATGTACATAAGCGGTAAAAAAGCGGAGAATATATTCACTAAATGACTATGTTCTCTATGTATATGTAAGTTTAATTTTGTAGCTGTAACGCATACAAAGTCGCAAGGCAAAACTACTATATAATGAAATGTGTAATACCTGCGGAAGTGACGTCATTATCCATGATTCGATTAACTTGAATGACTCGTTTTTATGTCCTTCTTCTCTTCAATGTTCCGTAACATTGATAATGGAAATCGTAAGTGTATAACATCATGTAGACAACATACACCATACCTAATATATATATATATATATATATATATATATATATATATATATATATATATATATATATATATATATATATATATATATATATATATATATATATATATATATATATATATATATATATATATATATATATATATATATATATATATATATATATATATATATATATATATATATATATATGTCTCATAACTCATTACTAACCAAATCTTAAATTTGTCCATCCATATCTTAATATGGGAGAACAGACAGATAAACAAACTAAACTTTTAGACAATTAAACTTTAGATTTTAACATTCCATAACAATGCTGACATGTAATGAAACCACTCTCTTTTTTATTTTATTTTCTTCAATTAAACTAATGATCACTCTCTCTCTCTCTACCTAGCCTACGCCTAAGAAATAAAATAAAGATGCTTTTCAAGTGCCTCACAAATTCCACTCTAAACATTTCATACGTTATGCTTTAAGTAAACTGTAAACACTGATTGTGGGAAGACCAAACGAAGGATGTTATAGATACAACACAATGGCCATTGTAGGGTGTTTGACAAATATTGTGAATTTAGACTTTAGTGCAATGTGTGTGACGTATATATCTGTTTAAAATGCTTTTTGTTGTAAGCTTTCACGATTCAGTTCATTATATAAAAGCAGGACCGTCGTGGTGCAGAGGAGCGTTTGCTTGTGAACGCGACGGTTTGCGGGTTCGATTCCCATTTTCTTCGCTCCAGCAACTAGGCAAAGCGAGGCGTTGAGTTCTGCCACTCAACACGCAATACTTCTAAAGGCGGAAAGCGTAAAATGGAGTCTATTAAAACTGTCTACACACCCAAACACACAGTTCCTGCGGTTGCCTCTACCTATATTGCTATGAGTAGGATAAAGTGTGAAGATTTAAATTAAGAATAAAGGCAGAAAAATGGTGAAATTATATATAATATCTTTGCCTCGATTGGGAATTGAACTCTTAACGATTACGTTGACTCTACTCTACTGCGACACAATTACTAGCCTTCATATTTAGTTTCATTGAAATAATTTTATTAACTTCGGAACAATACGAAAAATTGTAATAGAAAATAAAATTTTAATTATAAATTACTTCCCATTTTTGAGACACTGCAATCATCAATCAATCATATTTAAGATGAGTATATATATATATATATATATATATATATATATATATATATATATATATATATATATATATATATATATATATATATATATATATATATATATATATATATATATATATATATATATATATATATATATATATATATATATATATATATATATATATATATATAAAGAAAGCAAAGAGGAAGTGAACAAACGTCTAATATAAAACATATTATTTTACTTTTACTTTACATTGTGACCAATGGGACGCCGCGACAGTTCACTGGCCATCTGCCAGACGTAGTGTAGGAATGCAATAATTTTGCATTTTTAACTTAAATTCTATTTCCACTAAATAAACTTAAATTTTACTTATTTATAAGTATACTATAATGCAACTTTCACCTATTTGAACAATCGGCAAAAAGGAGGGTAATGTGTTCATCTATGTACGTATGTACATATCTTTACGCTCTATTCCTAGCGGACAGAGAGCGTAAAAATTTGTATTTATTTATTTATTTTCTACTTAGAATCAATAAGATGATCACTTGTGTACGTCAGATACAGCGAACGGAAGACTGTCAGAGGAGCCCAATTCGATAATAAATATCGGATTGAGCCCCTCTGAAACCTAACTCTCCACGACTTAAAACTAAAGTTACGAGGGTTCCAAGCGCGGCCTGGTGAGAAGAGCCCACAACAAACTCAGCCAGGTTTCCCTAAACCTATTGTGATCACTTCACAAACGTCATTCTAACTTATGAGCAATTCGTTAATTCAATGCCGTTTTATCGTCAATGTAATCCTTTACACTATAATAAGATTTACTAATTAATTACCATTTAACAAAGATTTTAAATTTATTTAACGAGAGATCAAATACTTGTTTCGGCAATTTATTGTAGAAACGGACACAATTACACGGGTATATATATATATATATACTTAGTCTGGCCATAAATACTGTTACTATTCAAAAAAAGAAAATATTACGTTTGAATTTGGAATCTGTCATTTTTATATGATTGCTTGATGTGTTTTCTTATTTTCGCGCCATTATATTGTTAAATATTTTGTTATATTAAAATGGAGTGGGGTGATAAAGAGAACCGAATCGCTGTGATTGCCTTACATAAAGTAGGTATGGAGAAAAGTGCAATTTTTAAAACCCTCCACCCGCTTGGTATTAGTCAAATGTTTGTTTACCGGGCTATTGATAGGTACAATGATACCTCCTCTGTTTGTGACAGAAAAAGATCTGGCCGTCCACGTACCGTTCGTGTGAAAAAGGTGATTAAAGCAGTTAGGGAAAGAATTCGAAGAAATCCTGTCCGTAAGCAAAAGATTTTATCTCGGGAGATGAAGATAGCTCCTAGAACCATGTCGCGTATATTAAAAGATGACTTAGGACTTGCAGCCTATAAGAGACGTACTGGTCACTTCTTAACTGATAATTTAAAGAAGAATAGGGTGGTAAAATCCAAACAACTACTTAAGCGGTACGCAAAGGGAGGTCACAAAAAAATTTTGTTTACGGATGAGAAAATTTTTACAATTGAGCAGTATTTTAATAAACATAATGACCGTATTTATGCTGGAAGCTCTAAAGAAGCTTCGCAATTAGTAAACAGAGTACAACGTGGGCATTATCCCACTTCAGTGATGGTTTGGTGGGGTGTTAGCTATGAAGGGGTGACTGAGCCATATTTTTGTGAAAAAGGTATTAAAACGTCGGCACAAGTTTATCAAAATACCATTCTTGAGACGGTAGTTAAGTCTTTAACTAACACCATGTTCAATAACAAAGAATGGTGCTTTCAACAAGACTCGGCACCGGGTCATAGAGCTCGATCCACCCAATCTTGGTTGAAAACTAACGTTCCGGACTTTATCAGCACTGAAAACTGGCCGTCGTCAAGTCCTGACCTAAATCCATTGGATTATGATTTATGGTCAGTTTTAGAGAGTAAGGCTTGCTCTAAACGCCATGATAATTTGGAGTCCCTAAAACGATCCATTCGGTTGGCAGTGAAGAATTTTCCTCTAGAAAGAGTTCGTGCTGCTATTGATAACTGGCCTCAACGTTTAAAAGACTGTATTGCAGCCTATGTGGACCACTTCGAATAAACATTGTATATTTTTAATAGTTATATATTGATGTATTAAACTAACTCACTATGAAAGGAATAAATGTTACGTATAAAAAAAAATCGTGCTTTTCTTTATAACAATATTTATGGCAAGACTAAGTATATATATATATATATATATATATATATATATATATATATATATATATATATATATATATATATATATATATATATATATATATATATATATATATATATATATATATATATATATATATATATATATACACATATAAGAGAGCGTTTATATGTTTAATATGTCGTCGAAAGCGAACCAATTGATGAATTTCGATTATTTTTACTTCAACTTCTTATTTGAGTTACTAGTAGTGACATATAACCAACAGGTATCAATATTGAAATTTCATAAAATTATAATTTGACTATATGTTATTTAAGTTTCTTTCTTGCTTTGATTGTTTAAATTGAAGGGTCTCACAAATTTTACTAATTGTGTTATAAAATTATAACTTTTTTAACAATAAAGTCGATGTTGGAACTTGATGAACATATTATTATATTATATTTACACTTGTACCGTGTTATATTACTATGGACATAATATATAGAAATAATAGATTTCTTGAGAATCAATTATATCTTTACATTACCATTATATTAATATTTTCTTAGAACTATCACTTTTTTACCACAACACTGTATGTACTATATTAATAAAGACAATTCAAAACATATGAATTGAATTTTGAAATTCTGTATATTGAAAAGTACGTTCTCTGAATGACGTTTCAAGAATAATTTCATCGTATATAAAATTTTTAACTTAACTCTCTCAATTTTCCGTACTAAAAATAGAAAAATAGAAAATCTCTTCTTGCATTATATATTTAATAAACAGGATGAAAGCTTTCATTATTACTTAAAGAAAACATAAAAATTTGAAGGCAGTGGGACTCGAACCCGCGCCCTCTTGCGAACCGTGCAAGCGCTCTCACCGCTGATCTATGCGTAAAATTCGAACAAATTTTTACATGTTTTCTTTGAGTATTTTTTTCTATTCCCAGTGTGGATTAACACTTTAAAAATCTTTCATTATTTTATAACGTTCAATGCTCGATGTTATGTACTTCATATTTATTGAGAATGTTTTTTTCCTTTGTTTTTATGTCTTCACGCTTTATCCCGCACATGGCAGGGTAGGCAGAGGGAACTGTAGGAACCATATGACCTAGTGTTAAGGCACTCCGTTGCTTATTCCTCTGCTTTCTCCGTCCCTGCTAATTAAAAGAATGTGACATGCTTAAAGAACTGTAACTTATTCCCATATTAAGTAGATCAAGCTAGCAAAGTCATGGTTTAAAGTTGTATAGAAATGTTTAATGCCTTCATTATTAATAAATTTAATATTTAAGCAAAATAATAAAAAATCTTTATATAATGGTAGTTGAATTAATATATTTTTTTTTATAGCTTCACGCTTTTATCCCGTATATTGCAGGGTAGGCAGAGGGAAACTGTAGGAATCATATGAACCTAGTGTTAAAACACTTTATATTAATATAATATAGAGCGTATATAAACTATGTATATTTGTATGTATTGCTTAAATTATTTCTAATTAGTCAATTTAGTTAGTTTTCCTTTATAAAACGATTAAACTAAAAAATTACACTATTTAAATTTATTATTGATTTATTTTTTTTTAGCTTCACACTTTATCCCGCACATGGCAGGGTAGGCAGAGGGAACTGCAGGAACTATTGGAACCTAGTGTTAAGACACTCTGTTGCTTAGTCCCTGCTTTCTCCGTCCCCGCTTATTAATTTAAGTATGTGTTTTTAAATTTTAACGGGCTTGTTTATTTTAGAGCTTTAGACGTTTTATTTCTATTTCTATTAATAAAATTTAATTATACATGTCTTTAAATGCTACAAACATACTCTATGAGTGGCCAAGACATTGTTTTACGAAGATTTCTTTTTAAATTTAATTTTTTATATCTTACAATATAAGACGATGATATTTAGATTTAGATGCATTTTTACGTGCTCTATCGTTTAAAAACATGCAAATTATAAGACCTGCCATATACTCGTAAGGAGGTAAAACGCAAAATTGTGACAGATAGTACAAGTGTCTTTTCTTTAAAAAAGTATTATATATATATATATATATATATATATATATATATATATATATATATATATATATATATATATATATATATATATATATATATATATATATATATATATATATATATATATATATATATATATATATATATATATATATATATATATATATATATATATGACCGTGGGAATCCAATGAATCCCATATAAAAAGTGTTAACAATACAAACGAGCGTCATTTTTAATTACATAGTGTAATAATGATATTCTCGGTACTGTACAGTTGTCGCGATGTCTAAGGTGTCAAGATGTAGAGATGTAATACTAGAGAGGTGACGAGGTCTTTTTGTACTTTGTCATAAATATGCCTATAAATATAGGTATATTTTTTTTAAGGATATCCTTTCAATGTCAATGTTAATTTTTTTTGACGTATTTATGTTATTTATCTTGAGGATTTAGTTTAATAAGACTAAGTTTTAGATAGTAAGCTGGTTAATGTTATCTACCAGATAAATACTAGCGTAAACAAGTTTTTATCTGTCTGATATCTTTATCTGATACATGAAATACCTAAATTTGTTTTTTATCTGCCACGTAACAAACCAGGCTTTAGAGCTCAATTTATTTTTAAAAACTATTTCCTATATATTAAGGATTACGTATATTCTACGTATAATATATCAAGAAAAACATAGATTAAAAAACACTTGCTGTACAATTTTAAATTATGGAATAAAATATTATCTTTCTGTGAAAAATCGAAGATAGTAATGTTTTAAATCCATGTTACATTGTGAAGCCAAAAATATAAAAATAATAAACATATTACCCAACCCTACTAATAACAGATGGTCGCTTAAATGCTTTTATCGCATGTTATCGAAATACATATATTTATAACATATGACATATCAAATGAGCTATTAATTACGCATAATGTCGTGAAATAATAAATACATATATATATATATATATATATATATATATATATATATATATATATATATATATATATATATATATATATATATATATATATATATATATATATATATATATATATATATATGTATATATATATAGAGAGAGAGAGAGAGAGAGAAATATTATATTCTTCAATATTAAATTCTTTACTTGTTTACTTTCAAGTACTGTCCTATAAAGAACAGGTTAAATAGAAAATTCAGTATTCGAATTTGTTACCAAAATAGTTAAAAGAAAATGATTTATTTCCGCTGGTAGATATTCAAACCCGCTAAAGTCGCGCTCACAGTTGCACAACCACTGTGTCGTAATGGCCTAACTAATATCAAATTAGAATGTCTCATTTACAGCTTTCGCTAGTAAAGATCTAACTCAGTCTTTAAATCGAACAATAATTACATTGATAACTGAATCAAATACTTTTGTAATAATTAATTGGCATTATAGTCTAAAACGGTTAAAACAGGTTCGATTCTCGTTCAAAGCTTTAACTAAAAGCCACTAAAACGCAACTTCACATTCTACATGTACCTATGTAATATTTCTAAACTCCATAAAAAACGATATATTTATAATAATAACATAAAAGCTATTCTTTCCCAGCTACTCACGTGTAACACAAGGGGATCAGGTACAAAGCGTCTACCTGCCGTGAAGGACAGGTAGCTTTATGGTACTTCCGGTAGATACACAATGTGTTTAGTATGTTATAGTTGGCTATAAATATGTGGAAGAGGTGTGTGATTGATCTGTATATATAATGATAGAATGTTATGTTGTTACTGATAATTATAAATTAAGGTTTTTAAATTAAAAACGAGTGAGATCTTTTTTATGCCGTCACACTTTATCCCGCAAATAGAGTGGAAGCAAGCGTTAATACGCATTCTGTATAGATACTGTGTTATTAACTTAGTAAAATAGTTATTTAACATATATTTCTTAAATTATATAATGTAATGTACATTCCCACAAAATTTTCAATTTAGAAATTCACCATAAATTTGTGATCATATCTAAAATATATACACTACTAGTGGGGCTGGAATTCAAAACCATGTAATATATTAAATTTATTATATCTTTATATTTTTAACAGTCCCATTTTCAGATGGAGGCTATAGGCTATAGGCTAAAGGCTTAATACTATAATATCGCCCTGTAGTATTGAACGACGAGTCTTAGTTATTTTCATTTCATAACGCGGACAAAGCAGCGGGAAAGGCCTAGTTATACATTTGCCTCAAAATGCATACAAATTTCTCTAAGAATATAATTCTGCGGAAATACGCTCAACTTCATTGCATAAATTTACATATACATACATTAGTTGAGGAAGATACAATTAGGGTGTGAATAGCGAAATTATACGCATTACGCGTTTGCTGCAAATATATATATATATATATATATATATATATATATATATATATATATATATATATATATATATATATATATATATATATATATATATATATATATATATATATATATATATATATATATATATATATATATATATATATATATATATATATATATATATATATATATATATATATATATATATATATATATATATATATATATATATATATATATATATATATATATACATATATACAGAGTCAATTTATTATATATTTATATTCTAACTGACATAGTATCGATTGAGCGCATTGAATCGCTTGAACGTGGCTATAAATGTTTCATCTAATCGAAATTCCATATATAATGCAAGTGACCCTCTGCCGCGATATAGTGATATATATGTAAGATAAGATATATGACGTTTATATATAATTCAGTCCTTTTATTTATTTAACAACTGACGTTTCTGTTCAATATTCGAAAAAAAGTCATAAAGAAGTTTAGATTACACATAGCTTTTACTTATATCAATAATTAAACATTAATTTCAATACTAAATCATAAAATGTATATTGATTTATACCTAAGCTATGATTTCAAGAAATTCCTACAAGAAATAAATAAAACACGATTTTTCTTTCTTAATCCAAATATATAGAACAAAGCTAGACATCAAAAAGCTCTTCTTCAATAATTGGCTTCTCACTCTTACAATTTAAAGCCGTTGAAGCTGAAAAACGTTGGTTCCAACTAAACTTAATAAGCTTCGCGCCGCAAAACGAGGAAATTAAATCAGTCGATTGTTCCCACTTGAATACTTATAACATTATTAATGAATGGTAAAGCTTTTACTTACTTTATATATATATATATATATATATATATATATATATATATATATATATATATATATATATATATATATATATATATATATATATATATATATATATATATATATATATATATATATATATATATATATATATATATATATATATATATATATATATATATATATATATATATATATATATATATATATATATATATATATATATATATATATATATATATATATATATATATATATATATATGTGCTTTTGTCTTCTAAATTTGTTTATTATAAAGCTTTTGTAAGGAGACTCGGATAAAATAGCTTTTAATAAGTTAAATAGTTAAAATATATATAAAATTATTTATATGCTTATATATATTTAGGTTCAAATAATATATAATGTATATGTAGATACTATGTCATGCTGTATCCTGGAAATAAGATAAAACGCGACGTTGTTATGTGTTAACTTATAAACAGTGTCTCAAATCGGGCGAGAGGTGGCAACGGAATGTCATGACCTTGACCACTAGATTCATTTTACCTAAATAATAATCAGATGTATGAAACTAATTCCCCCAGTGTACGTTTTATATGATTTATTAGTACGTTTTTTTTAAGTCTTCACGCTTTATCCTGCACGTGCTTTCTCCGTTCCCGTTTTTCTACTTATTTCAAGCATTGCGTGTTTAGTGGCGGAACTAAACGCCGCGCTTTGCCTAGTTTTCAGAACGAAGAAAATGGAAATAAAAAATCCATCTTCTCCGAGTGGGAATTGAACCCACAGACTCTTATTATTAGCATATATTTTACATATTTAGTCTACCATTGCGAGAACATGAAAATAATTTTTGCTTCACGCTTTATCCCGCACATAGCAGCGAGGGCAGAGGGAACCACAGGAACCATAGGAACTTTTATCTCAATAATATATTTTTCTATTTATTTAAAAAATGAATTTAATTACTTAATAATATTATTAAAACTGCCTTAACCTACTAAAATTGATATAGCGATATTAATTTTTATATAAAGCCTTAGATGTATATAAAAATAATTCAATCACCCAAATTTATGTTACTCATACCATCACGTTAAGAGACGCTTTCCCACTGGTATAGAAGTGCAGCTTTTACTTTTGCATCTAAGTTTTTATCTCTAAAAGCTTATTAGTTTTAATTGCATCTATTGCATTTAATATATTTTCAAGAAATACCCTTTTAATTAAATAAAATGCTGAATGAAATGTGAAATGGCATCCATAGTAAAGCATCCACAAGGGTCATTTAAAATCTTTTAATTTAAACCAACACCAATTCACTTGGAATAAGTGAGTGCTGGAGTATACTATAGAGCTTTTTTTATTTATATTTTAAACTGTCTGAGCTTAATTCGATGAACGATCAACAAATCCTATAGTTAACTGAAGCTTATATAACTACATCGACGCCAGTTGGAGCTTTTGATCCACCATTGGTTGAGTAGGGTGACTCTTTTTATAAATCTATTTGATTTTTTATGATTATTTTTATTACAAAATATAGTGTAAAATATAATATTTTTTTCTCATATTTAGTAACTTATAATTGGATCAGAAATCTTTTATTGATGTATTTTTTTTGACTGTTTCGTTCCTTCCACTTCCTAGATGAATCGATACAGAATTTGTTAATAATCCAACCGTTATACGGTTGGATGGTACATAAATTCAAAGGCTTCTTATATTTTTTGTAACAAGGAATAAAATAATAATAGTATGACGTATCCTAATTTTACACCATATTTAATACTATGCTAATTTTGATCTTTTTCAATATATATTTACGAAATGAAATTACTAACTTCATAATGTTATTTAAACTGCCTAAACCTACTAAAAAGTAATAAAAGCGATATTTATTTTTATGTAAAGTTTTTAACATATATGAACAATATTCTTCTTCTTCTTTGTCAGGTTGATTGTTGCGTGCAGAATGGAGAAGAGTAGGAGAGGCGTATGTCCACTGTTAGGCATGTACCAAATCTTTCTCTCTCTCCATTTTGCTCGGAGTTAAGTTTTCCACATCCAAAATTTCCCAGAGCGTCGATCCTCCCAAACATAAATATATAAACAATATTTTTGCTATAGTCAATTGTACATAAAATCATGGATACACTACAGTGAATTTAGTTTTATATGTGCCTCCGAAATTGGGACGATATAGCGACGAGCCGGGTGGCTCGAATTGTGAGCTTACGAGACAGTTCGAGTAAGAAAAGGGTATTTTGTCAGAAACGTGTTAAACTATTCGTTGTTACTCTTAAATGAAATGCGTCATTCAATTATTTGCTTATTTTTGAATAAAAAAACGTTGTATTTAAAAAGCTCTGTCAATCAATTGTATATAAAAAGTAAAAAAATCATCTAAATATTTCCATTTTGCCTAATTATTTGGTAATATTCTCTGGTGATTAATATCTAAGCTTAGTTGTTTAATTTTTATTTGTATAGGGAGGCTTTTCAATGTAAAGTTTTAGCTACAAATGGCGTTTTGTTCCACCGTAACTAAAGATTTTTTTATACTTTCCAATACATTTTTCTTTCTGTATATTATTAAAGTAGTTCTCGTATATAATGAAATTATTAAAAATCTTACAATACAAATTGTTCAAATACTATTTCGTCGTAAGTCTAAAGAGAACGTTTCCATAAGTCACTTGCTTTAAGCACTTGCAACTAGGTCTCTCATTCATCTCTCAATCGTTAGAAGTACCAGCATGAGTTAGAAGTATAAACCTACAATTGTATAGGGATTAGTTCACATTCGCAGAGACGACGCAATCTACTTTATTTTCTAATTCACTCTTGACCTACTTAGGTTAGGGCTTCAGCTACTTAGATTCGATGATTGAACGGTATTAAAAGAATCTAGCTAGTTCTAAGGTATGTCAATGTAATTTATTGACGTCACGTTTTTGTAACAAAATTTTAAAATATTTTTATGATTTTTAAAGTGTTAGTCCACATTAAATTTTTATATGTTTACGTTCGATTCCCACTCTGGCAAGACGGTCACGCCCGTCAATCATTGTTTTAGTCTTGAACTAGCAGCGATAATTTAAAGAGAGCAGAGAGTCACTACATTTTCTCCCTGCTATGCGATAGATATAAAGCGTGAAGCTGAAACAGAAAACAAAAAATACCATATCCATTTAAATGTATTATTTTCAGTGCAAATTGATTTCCAGTTTAATAAACATAATGAGTATATGTACTGGGGAAAAAACATGAAATGTCACATAAACCAAAACATAGAGCTTTGGCTTATATATTACTTGAAATCAAAGAAATAGGCAATCTTACTCATAGTTTCTATTTTAGACTTGACTTTTAAAATCTTTTATTAAAATGAAATAGATATATAAATTTTGTTACAATAATTGTAAGCACTTTTAATAAATCATACATCATATATCAATTTTATATTCTGGCGGAAGTGTAAAACTGGCCCGGAAGTGGTTTTTGCGGAAGAGAAACTCATGTCATATATATGTATATTATAACTATAGATTTAGATTTCTTTTATTTATTTACCTTGAAATGACTATTAATATATTTTATGATAATTTATGATAAGGTAATGATGCTGTTGATGATCTGTCTAACAAAACTGTAATGCACTTCGTCTAACTCTTTGGAATATCCTCTTTAAAAACAAGGATTTTAGTATGATTATATCAAGATGACCGTCGTAGCGCAGCGTCTGTCTGTAAACGCGATGGTTCGTGAGTTCAATTTCTAGTTAAAAAAGATAGAATTTTCATTTCGTTTTCATCGCTCTAGGAAAAAAGCAAATCGCGGTGTTAAGTTTAGCCATTTAGTATTCAATGCCTTGAAAAGACAGAAAACGTGAGACGGAGTGTCTTAACACTAGTTCCTACGGTTCCCCCTGTCAACTCTTTACCCTATGAGCTAAAAAAAAGTAGATCAAAAACTAAGCCGAGATAGTTTGAAGAATACAAACAACGCCAGGCAAATATGGAACAGATCCTTGAGGTAGATTTTTTCGAATCTGAGCGTAAATAATGATTTACTATTTCTATTAATGACATAAAAAGATTGATATGATGATGACAAATTCGTTAACATAATGTGTGTAGAGAAAATGTTAAAATACTATTTTTTTTATTATAGCTTCACGCTTTATCCCGCATATTGCAGGGTAGGCAGAGGGAACTGCAAGAACCATATGAACCTAGTGTTAAGACACTCCGTTGCGTAGTCCCTTCTTTCTCCGTCCCCGCTTTCCGCCTTTTTCGAGGCATTGCGTGTTGAGTGGCGGAACTCAACGCCGCACTTTGCCTAGTTTCCAGAGCGAAGAAAATAGAAAAATGGAAAAATCCATCTTCCCCGAGCGGGAATGGAACCCTCAAATCGTCGCGTTTACAGGTAGACGCTTACGCCTCTGCGCCACGATGCTTCTTTTACCAATTTCTAAAATAAGTTATTAAGACGATTATTCTTGTAAAATATATTAAATAAATGTTTATATAATAAAATTGCTTTTGTCGTTACATGTATATGCTGTTGCAAATGAAAGTAATGATTTTTTTCTTTAATAGATTATTATCAAGAAAGTGGTCAGCGTGTTTTGTTGCAATATAAATTATGATATATGTTATATGTTATATATGTATATATGTTATATATGTATATATGTTATATATTATATAGTTTTATGATATATTTATACTATAAACTGTACTAGACGTATTCGTAACTTTCCCTATTTGAAAGTTTTAGCCGTTTCAATATAATTAAATACATGTTTTGTAGCAATTTAATTATATAAAATAATTTAAGTTCATATTATTTTTTTATTTATCAATCCATTGAAATAAATTAAATTGAAATAAATGAATAAAAATAATAAATTTATCAACACACAATGCAGAACCGTCGTGGCACTGAAGCGTAGAATCTGCCTGTTAACGCGACGGTTTTTGGGTTCGATTCCCACTCGAGGAAGATTCCATTTCCCTTTCTTTAGCTCTGGCAACTAGACAGACATGATGTTGAATTCTGCCACATAACACGCAATGCCTAGAAAAGGCGGAAAGCGGGGAACGGAGTGTTTTAACACTAGGTTTTTTTAATACTTACAAAAATTTTAATAACGAAAGTCACTCATGAATAATAAATTATAACAATATTTATGTAAATAACGGATGTACTACGTAATTTTAAATACAATATATTCTTTTTTAAACGTTTATCTTTCCGGTGCACGGATTCGAATGCGTTATATAAAGTCGTGTTCAGACTGTGGAACGTCTCGCGTCGTCGCTTCTTATCTCCATATGGCAAAGTGTATGATATTTTAGTATATTTTCAGCCTTATTTTCTTCATAATAGGTCTTTAAATTTATATATAGAAAGTGTTAGAAAAATTCGAGACTGAAAAGTAAAATTGTTTTATTTTTAATTTTACAGTTGTATATAGAAAATGTGATTGAAACAGTTATATAAATATACTCATATATTGTTGTAATCTGTATACTTAAATGAATATTAATATATGTATGGGTGTTTAAATTATTATTGAGTATCTTCTCCTTTTCTATTATTACCAATTACAGACGTATGGCCAGTAAGAAAGTTGTAACAAGCCATTACATACAGCTTAACCGATTCAAATATTCCCACCATTATATTATGGTGAACCTCACTTGATGTTTAGAGTTTCATTTATTTCAACCAGTTCAAAAATCAAGTTATATCAGTGTCATTTCTAATTGCTTTCGCAAAATAGACAAAGTTGTGGACACAGCTTGTATATAATGTTGATGTATATTTTTTTTGGAATAAAACAAAAATGTCTTGATCAAGATTATCAATTTTTTTACATATGCTTGCAATAACATGGGATTTTATTACAACCCAAAGAGTAGTCGTCTGATAAGAAAGTAACAACTACACCCCCTATATACATATATATGTATATGTTCACAAGACTATATGTATAACATAGTTTTATCTTCATTATAAGTTAACATATATAACATTAACATTCAACCTAAATATATAGTAAATCACAAAAAACCTTTCCTTCCAGGCCGAGAAGGCGATCAGGATCCAGTATCGTGGTACTCGGAGCGGAGGAAGAGAAGCGACCGCCGCCGGATGACGAGACCGACATGCTCACTATGCTATCACTTACTTCAGATACCGGTTAGTAATACTTAGGTTACTTACTTACCACTTGCTGGTAAAGTCCCAGATAGGAGAAACGTTTCTTGTGTGACAGATAAACATCAAATTTTAGTTTCACGAATCTCAGATACAAATATCCAGCAGATGAAAACCTGTTTAAGCTATCAAGTTTTATCTAGTAGACAATATTAACTACCAGCTTGCTATTTGAAACTATATCTTTAACTATATTGTGGTAAAATTGGCCCTTAGACTCCTATAGACTGGGGAACGATATACGAGATACTGATATAGTGGGGTAGTGACAGAAAACGGAGTTACCGAACCTACCTCCATACCATACCATACCTCTCACCGCTCAATACCTATTTCGCCTCATCTACTGTCATTTAACTTCATACATGCTATAAGAGGCGTTCTCTTGCTTTATCGTGACCGTTTTTGAAGATCGTATGAGGTCTCCTTATTTTCTATCTATATTATTTAGCTTTTAATTTTATTTTCGTCCAAAGTCCAGGAGAATCTAGTATTTTCTCTACTCTCCGCCTTAATTCAAGGTGTTGCGTGTTAATTTGCGTAACTCAACCACGCCTTGGTTTTTCATAGCTGGAAATGAAAATTATTCATTTAAGCATTAGGAATCAAACCCATGACCCTTCTGTGGCTTATATTTTGTTATAAGGGAGATATTTCTGGTAAAGCTTAATGTTTTAAGATGCTTACTTAAAATGTACTCATATTTTCTGTCCTGAACATTTTAATATTTAGGTAGTTTCAAAATATGATTTTGTACTATAAATTTGAAAAAGTCCATGTATTTTGCTCATCGCTTTACTTTACAAAGTAGGTAAAAAGATTCTTAATGTTTGTTATTTTTCTATAACATTTATGAGCAATAAATAAATATAAAAGATAAAAACTAATAAATATATAAAAATATCCTATAGTTTAATATCGTAGAAAGCAAAGCGCGGCGTTGAGTTCCGCCACTCAACACGCAATGCCTCGAAAAGGCAGGAAAGCGGGGACGGAGAAAGCAGGAACTAAGCAACAGAGTGTCTTAACACTAGGTTCCACGGTTCCTGCAGTTCCCTCTGCTTACCCTGAAATGTGCGGGACAAAGCGTGAAGCTAAAAAAAAATATCTTAGAAGCACGGGTTCTTGGTCTGGTCAAAAAATTCTGTCTGTATACATTTTCTAAGAATATTTCTTGCCTTAGTGTGGAATAAATTTTTAAATATATAAAGAATAACATTATGCACATACACAGCTTCACGCTTTATCCTGCATATCATAGCAGGATAGGCAGAGGCAGAGAACCGCAGGAACCCCGCAGGAACCGTGGGAGCTTAGTGCTTAGACACTCCCTTCCCCATTTCCGCCTTTTCGAGGCATTGCGCGCTTTGCCCAGTTACCAGAGCGAAGAAAATAAAAATGAAGTGGGAATGTCACAAACCTTCACGTTTTAAATATTAATTTTACATTTATTTATATGAACAACGGTTATCCTTTGTCTTCTTAAAGTATTATTCACGTCAGGAAACAATAACTTATTTGCACAAGTCCATTTAAATGGCGCGCGTCATGCATTACATAATACCTACCATTACTCCTTGTACAGTATAGGCGAAATACTTGCACGTTGTGACGGAATGGCTTAGACTTAGTGGCAATGCTAATGAGTTCCAATTCAATTCTCGGTTTAGGAAGTTTATATCGCATATTATAACTAGAGTCTTTCCAAAATTTGACTTATTTAGATAGAAATTAATAAGCTTTTTTGAATTGTGTCGCTACCATTGATTCGGAAGGCAGTTCTGCGGAAAGATTCAACAATAAATCAAATATTTCTATGAGAAGAAACAACTTAGCATTCCATGGATTCACCGATTCACCGTGCGGGTGCCGGGCCCATCGTGTTGTAGGAAGAGGAGCTCCGAGCAGCGCTTGGGATTTGCGATCCAAGTGTAGGTTTAAAGGGCCCCTTTAAAATGCATTAACGCTCATCTTCACTGTCCGAACTCCTCCCACTATCTAACCAAATACATTATATTTAAATCTACTATTATCTCTTACTCTTGATTGTTTATACTTATTTCGTTGATTGTTATATCATATGGTTATAAAAAGCCAACTCTATATGAAATTAAGTTTCTCAGTACTGGAAAAATTATAATAATTCATTTCACGTGAAAACCGAACCTACGACCGTCATGTACATATACATAACAATGTACAATTGTACCAATTTAGACCCAAACTAAAATAACTATCTAACTATTTTTAAGTGCTTAAAACGCAGTTTACTTTTTCTAATTACTTCAGAAAGAGATATTTAAAGTTTTATTACGTCAAGTGTTTTTCTAGGTCATGTTTTCAACAACCATGTAGAAAATACCTTATTGTATGTTTGCATGTACGTACGTATATAGGTATGTATGTATGTACGTGTGTATGTTTGCACGTTTAAAGCGAAAACATGCGTAGCTAATTCATTGAGGAGAAAATTTTGTAGTCTTGGTACAATCTATTTACTATGTTTTGAATAAATATGTATATATTAAATTTATTAAGTGCTGCGTAGTACAGCTGATAAATTACTTGAAGATATCCGAGAAATATTGAGAGAAAGGATTTTCTGAAAACACCGCAGCGATTGGTGCTCCGTTCTCTCTGATTATCCCGCTAGGGATACAGGATGAAGATATGTATATATGTACCTGCGGTGTTAAGTTGTGCGTCTGGTGATGTTTATTCAGGCTGAAAGTTATAATAAAATGATACTATATTTACCCTGCAGCTTGTTTTATAAATGTATATATAGCTTCACACTTTATCCTTAGCGGGGGGGTCAGAAAGTAGCGGTCCCTCTTCTTCTTCTTCTTCTTCTTTATTTATGGCGTTTCGAGAGTGCCAGTTGAGCACAATTCACTTCGCCAATGTCACGTTGAATGGAGAACACACAAAGGAGAATGTACGGTAAAAAAAGAGATATCATTACTCAGTTGGAGAATGCATGTTTAAAAGATAGCGGTCCCTCTATACCTCTTTCGCCTCGTTCACTGTCATTAACCTCTTCATACATGCTCTCCGGAGAATCCTCATGTTTTTTCCGTGGCCTTCCTCCGGTATCTTTGATATTACTGTTTTCGAAAGTCAACCAAGCTCTGCCCTTACTTCACCAAACACTTTTGGGTACAAAAGCAAATAAAAAAAGTATAAGATTTTTTTTCTACACTTTAATCGCATCCTTTGTAACTTAGACTCATCTTATAATAACAATCGACATTGAGGTATTGCGTGATGATAGATCGCGACAGTATTACGACCTTCATACAACAATGGAGCAAAAAATAACTAAAAATTATCATTAGCACCATTTTTATTTACGTACTCGTAAAGTTATTTTATTTTAATTGTTTTATTATAATGTTATTTATATCGACGCTTGGCCTGGTTATATAAAAAAGTACTTGTTTTGTGAAAGTTCAAATTAGTAACGCTTTACATTGGCTTTGGTCTGAAAGGGATGCAGTTATTATGTTATATTTATATTGAATACTCGTATAGGTAGCTGAGAGTTCTTTTCTCGCTCAGTGTTATGTTGTTAGCGTAAGCAAATATAAAGAAGTTTTTTGCTAGTCCATATATTAGGTACTTCTATGAGAAGAAATCGAAGTTATCCAACATATTGGTGTATATAACGCGTAGTCGTGTGAAACAACGTTTATATACACACAGACACACACGCACACACACACATATATATATATATATATATATATATATATATATATATATATATATATATATATATATATATATATATATATATATATATATATATATATATATATATATATATATATATATATATATATATTAAGGGATTAAGGCTAATCTAATCTGAGCTAAGTTAAAACCTATGAGCCATTCCACGACTGAATGGAAAGTACTTCTACTAATGGGTTGCGGGGAGTATTACAGTCATACTCGTATACAGTACTGTATAAATAAACCAGCTTGGTCGTTAAATAGCTTATCTGTAAGATTTATGGCGTGAATGCATTTATTTTATTTGGATTATGCAAACGAATTACTATTTTGACGATTTTTTGTCATTTTAGTTTAAAATTGTAAAGGAAATTGATAGGAAAAATGAGTAAAAGATATAAAAATTTGAACCTGCCCTTTTTGCAAGCCGTGCAAGTAGTACTTTGTTTTAGTATTTTTCTATTTTTAGTGTGAATTACCACTGTAAAATTTTGTATTGGTAATATATTTTACAGCTGTTTTAAATAAATTCAGTTTGAGGTTAACAAATTAAAAAAATCATCACACGCTTATTAATTAATTATTTTATACCGCATTACAATCAGCATAAGGTGTACGTGTGTGTGTATTTACCTTGTATAATCAAATAATTCAATATCAGTTTATAATATAGATACAATGATCGAACTATAATCGTAATAATTTCTCTGGGGTACGAATGAATTAATCCCTTTTGGTAAAACAAAGCGAGGCTTTGAATTGCACAACTTAAGACACAATAAATGACATCAATTTTATTTAATATCTTTAAGAAGGTTAAACGCGACAGCTTTGGGGTTCGATTCCTACTCAAGGAAAACGGACTTTTTCGTTTGCATTTTCTTCGCTCGGGAAACTAGGCATAACGCGGCGTAGAGTGCTACCACTCAACACGCAATGCCTCGAAAAGAGGAAATTGGGTAACGAAGTGTCTTAACACTAGGTTCTGTAAGTTCCTGCGGTTCCCTCTGTTTACTCTACTATGTGCAGGATAAAACGTGAAGCTATAAAAAGACGAAAATGTTTAGAGTGATCCCTCAAGTACGTTAGAGCGAACTAAGATCGAAGACATATTGTTTTTTACTTTTGGAATTGTATCCATCATGTCAGGTTAACAACTAGCTGTGCTTGTCGAAATATTCCCACTTTAGATAAAATCTCCAAACCTAATTACATGCTGCGGATTGTGTAAATATTTGAAAAGAGGCGTAAGCGTCTGCCGGTAAACGCCCGTCGCGTTTTGAGGGTTTTTTGAGGGTTCAATTCCCACTCGGGTAAGATGAATTTTTCTATTTCTATTTTCTTTGCTCTGGAAACTAGGCAAAGCGCGGCGATGAGTTCCGCCCCTCAACACACAATGCCTCGGTAAATGCGCAAAGCGGAGACGGAGAAAGCAGGGACTAAGCAACGGAGTGTCTTAACACTAGGTACGGTTCCTGCAGTTCCCTCTGCCTACCCTGCAATATGCGGGATAAAGCGTGAAAGCTTAAAAAAAATAAAACTAAATTTTTATGTTTTTTAATTCTTATATAAATAGATATAAGTTTCTTGGTGTCTTTTTAACCTCGCCTATATTGAAGCGGAGTGATCGTAATGTTAAAACATTCCGTTCTCCATTCTCTGCTAATCAGAAAATCACGTGTTGATGAGTCTTTGACAAAGTTGTGTCCAGGCAAAAGCTTGTTACAACCTTTATTAAAAGTAATTTATTCTATGACTAGGTTGTGCCTAAACAAAAGCTTTAATAATTAAGCTTTACTAAAAGTCATGTATGTTTTATTCCAGGTCCCCACCGCGAGATGGCGGTGGACGTTCCGGACAGTTTCATCGCGAGGAACAAAACACCCCCGCGGTACCCCCCTCCTCGACCTCCTCAGGTACGACTCAGAAGGGACGAGGAGCCCCTATTATCGTCCGGGGGGTCCGGAACCTCCTTTGGCAGTAAACAAAGTACCGTCCTACAAAGCACTATTGACATATCCGGTCCCAGTTCCGACGGTTCAGGCAGTTTCAAGAACAACTAGCACCATAGAACTGTTATCTCTACCCCAAAGTTCGGATGGATCAGTGAGTTTCGGCAGCAAAAAGAGCAAGGGTTCCTCAGCAAACAGCCTAAATGCGATTTGAACTCTGAACGTTCAGAGTCCGTTGCGTCCAACGTCACGCACAACTTGAGCGATCACAAAATACAACTTCTTATATCTAATGGAGAAGATTCCTTGTTAGATTGTAGAGAAGGTGTAACATATTCGGCGAGAACTGACTCTGTACTTATCAGAGAAGCTGTGTACGCGTCATACAAGCTGCCACCAGGTTTCGATACAACGCCAGTTCTGCTAGGGCGGGAGGTAGCGGTAGATGTGCCGGACAGTTTCGTCCAAATAGTGAAAACAACGCCAAAATACCCCGGTACCGTGGACAAAAGGGTTCTTCAGGTAAACACAGCGCATGATCTCATGGGTCTCATGGTGTATTGAAGTGGATTATGGGGGTTTGTAGGGAGTTGAGGGTTGCTTGTTAAAAGACTTAATTGTAATATAATTTACAAAGTATTTGGTTGGAATAGGTCTTTCTTCACATATTAGAAGAAAACTGTATTACAATTAGTTTTTTTTCTTTTTAATATAGTGTATAAAATTATTTCAATAACAAAATATATATATTTTTATGTTATTTCAACTAAGAGTTTCGGTGCAGTTTTATTATTGCGTTGCCAAGTAATCGATCATACTGCAATATATCTGTTCCCATTAACATATAAATGTTTTAATAAGTTTTGAAATTTCAAAGCGACCCAGGTGATGCTCTGTTGCCATACTCTAAGCTACGTAATGTATAGGTGGTGCTAAAGATTTAAAAAAATTATATAACATAATAGTTTCTGAGATAAGACGGTATGAAACAAACAAATCAATTTTATAATAATATTAGTAATAATTTTTAAGATTTATTTTATATGACAATGTTAGATATTTATACGAAAATAAAATTACTTTTAAGTCTTTTAAGAGGAACTTGCTAAAGTAAATCACACTTGGGTTGGTCTCGAACCGTGTTGCACTAACATTATTGATTTCTAGTTTTCGTAGTTTCTTGAAACATAAACTTTGGTACTAATCGCTAACTTTCATTATTTTTTAGGGTTATTTTAAAGTAACATCAACTAAATATATTGTTTTAAATTAAGTAATACATAGCGTGTATAGTTTTATGTATATGTAATTCAAATTTACCTGTTTAAATATGATTGCTGTGACAAAGCGCGGCGTGAGTTCACCACTAGGTTTATGCTACATATTATATATATATATATATATATATATATATATATATATATATATATATATATATATATATATATATATATATATATATATATATATATATATATATATATATATATATATATATATATATATATATATATATATATATATATAAATATAAATATAGTCTACTAAACCTCAAATTAACATAGCACACATAAGAAACCGGCTTTAATTGCACCGCCAGTAATTTTTGAAAACTGAACCGAAAGCGTTAAACTTTCATATTTATATATACATAATACAGATTTATACACATAACTTATACAAACTTTTTATTTTAACTACACGCATTATATTATGACGGCCATTTCTTATGTTTGTATCACTTTCATTTGTTTCATTAAGTGTTAAATTATATTATCATTCACGCTTCTTGCACTATAATGTCCGCGGTAACGAGGTATTTATTAAACAATATATATATATATATATATATATATATATATATATATATATATATATATATATATATATATATATATATATATATATATATATATATATATATATATATATATATATATATATATATATATATATATATATATATATATATATATATATATATATATATATATATATGCGAGAACGTGGATTTGAACCTGTACCTCCTGAATAGCTTTAAATGAATTGAAATATTGTTACAATAAAAATTGGTGTGTATTTATTAGATATATATCTACTTCTATTTTACCTATTTTTAAGATTAATATATATTATATTTAAATTTTTTTTTAGGTATATATGTATAATTATTATATATGTATCATATATACAAAATATCTAGTTTAATAGTATATAATATTTATATATTATGTATATGACTTCTTCGGACTTGAATATACTATATATTATTTTAACTAATGTGAATTTCCTTTCAGGACTATCATTTAAGCTTCTTTTCAGGTTTCAAGGATATATTATTAGTTAACAATATATATTTATTAATATAACAAATTTTATAATTGTAAAATATATTTATATATACTGTATATTAAATCTATAATAAATTATTTTAAGGGGAAATGTAGAAAGTCTTCAAAAACTTTATAAGGTGAAGTTTTCGTGAAGTATTTTTGGTCTGAAATTCAGGAACAAACTAAACTATGTAATTTTTAAATTATTATTATTTTAAAACAAAGTGCCTCGAAAGACAGGATGCAGAGAACGGAGTGTTTTAACACTAGTTTCTCTTTATCTACAGAGATGCAGCGTGAATTAAAAAAAGTGAAAAGTTGTGGCTGTTTCTGACTAATTTAACCTTAAAAGGGAAAAATATATTTATTTTAGAATATATTAATATATTATCTTATGTATAGGATATAATAGAGGGGTGTGTAATGTGCATGTTTCATGGGAATATTTGTAAATATGTGGGTATTGCATGTTTCATAGATTTTATTTAGTATAGTCAAAATATTGAAAAAATATCAAATATTACATATATAGATTTGTGGTAATCATATATACAAAATCGTGTCTAATGACTATTATATAATTTGCGCGATGGTTTGAGAATTCGATTCCCACTTGGAGAAGATGAATTTTTCATTTCTATTTTGACGCCTATTCTGACGGTTAAAAATAAGGCGGATAGCAGGGAACGGAGTGACTTAACACTAGGTTTCCATGGTTCCCTCTGCTTACCCTGTTATATGCGGGATAAAGCGTGAAGACAGAACAAAAAACAATTAAAGTTTCATTTGAAAGATACTCATACATTGAGAATTTTCATAAATGTGACACATCACTGCAATTATGTTCTTTAAAAAAACACTTAAGTTAATTTGTAAATTACTACATATATATACCAACATATACAAATTATATACATATATTCTGTGTAAATTAATACAACATATATTATACTATTGTATTATTATATTAAAAGTAAGACTGTAGTTAGTTTTTTATGTCATAGTAATGGACTATGTGGACTGTGGACTGGGATTTAGTATCTGTTAAGTCTATAATGATTTTGTTTTTACTAATCTTACTATTGTAAATCATTGCTATAATAAGTGATTCATAATTCTACGTGTGCAGGTTCAAACCCTGTGCTGTGGATTTTCTTTATAATGGAGAGCGCAATGTCTTAAAATTATTAGTTGTCTCTGGTCTCTCTCTTTAATTAATATATACTATTTTTTAAAGATATAATGATATAATTATATGTGTATACTTTTATACAAAACTTGTACCTAAATTTGACTAAAATTTTATATATTTTCTCGATTTTCACATTAACAGATTGGAAAATTTTTACATTAACAGATTGGAAATAGCAACAATTACTGTAAAATTTTAATTATTATACTAAGTTTAGCCTTAAATGTAATTAAAACTAAACACTACTTTCTCTAATTTTTCACTTTTTCCGCACAGCAAGTAAATGGCACAGCCAAAGGCGCGCCAGCAGTACCTCCTCGTGAGGCCCCCCGCGACGCCCCTCCCAGGCCCCCTGCACACGACATAAGCAGAGACCAGATAGATTCAATCAAGAAATATCAGGTGAGTCTAGACTATGTTGTATTCATTAAATAGACATTTTTGAAATTCACTGGAATCAAGTAACAAAAATTGTAGTTGAAAGCGGGGACGGAGAAAGCAGGGACTAAGCAACGGAGTGTCTTAACACTAGGTTGCTGTGGTTCGTACAGTTCCCTCTGCTTACCCTGCCGTATACGGGATAAAGCGTGAAGACATAAAAAAAAGAAAAAACTTACGTTTATTTTTATATACCTCGTAATTGTCAATTTCTACAAATTTATATCATTTGATAATTATTACAAGATTAACCTTCATATTCGTTTTTATCTTATCATTTATCAAAGCTTTTTTAATCACGGTTATCTGTTATCTATTAATTTAACTTATATCACGTTTACAGACTCCGTTTACAATTTAAATGAATTTTAAACGTTTACAAACTGTTGCAATAAACTACTAATAGATGGCGCTAGTGGTACATATTTATACTTTGCTTGCTTAAACATATTACTTGGGTATTTTTTGTTTAATATGGCTTTCAAAAATTATATATTATTAAATATAAAGCCTTCTTTAAGATAAGAGTACGTAGTAATAGTATAAAGATGGGCGGTTGTATATTTAGTTTAGATTATATCGAATTAATTGACAATTTCATTATTAAGATCATTGAGTTTTCAACTGTAAAAATTAAAAATAGATAATATTAATGTCATATCTTCTTAGATTTGCTCTTTTAATTTCTCCGATTTTTAACAAGGCTAAAAGCGGCGTGGAGATCATGGAGATGTATATGTATAGGTGTGTTACCAATTAGTATATAGGGAAACATTTAATTATTTAAACTAATCTGATATCTCAACAAATGCCAACAGCCTCTCAAGTTACTCCATTTTGACTCATTTACATCTGTTCGTGATAATTAATACTGAATTATATATAAACATAATTTACGTATTTCAGATACTGATATTACGTATTAATTTACAAAGAATAAGGAATCTCTTGTATCTAAAACTACCCAGTTTTAGTTGACAAAGACTATAAAAGGGACGTAAGGATGTAAGGGATGCGTGTAGGTAGGTAGGTAGGTGTAGGAACAGCGGTTTTTGGAAGGGACTCTAAAATATTATTTTTAATTGATTGATATAATTTAATGTAATTAGGCATCTTCTTTATCCACTCGAACGATATGGTCTTCGTGTGTTTTTCTTTAAAACTCCAAACAGTTTTGTTTTTTAAATAATTTGTTATTTATAGAGCCAAAACGAGCTACATTTTTATTAAAAAATTGCAAGTAAGTACTAACATTAATACTTTGGCAATGTGATTTTTTTAAGAATTTTGTATATTTTGTCCGCTACAAATTTAATTTTTCAAATTTAAAGTATGTAACGTCTTTACTCGTATTTATTAAGGAATCAAAGCAGGCCGACTTCGTTGTTAATATTTGACAGTTCCAATTAGCCCATTCTTTGTATAATTCATACGTTTATTGTACCCGTTATAGTATTGTTACACGCTTTATATTATATACAGTTGTATAGCATTTCCGGCACATTGTACTGTGTAGTTGACATCACTCACCATTTATAACTATTTCACTAATTTAGGTTAACTTTACGCCTATGATGTTTTTAGTTACATGATGAAAAAAAAAAATATATATATATATATATATATATATATATATATATATATATATATATATATATATATATATATATATATATATATATATATATATATATATATATATATATATATATATATATATATATATATATATATATATATATATATATATATATATATATATATATATATATATATATATATATATATATATATATATATATATATATATATATATATATATATATATATATATATATCTGATCTGCTCTTAAATTTAAATTTCGTTTTATGTACTTATTAAATATTTTAATGTAGCATTCGTAGCTATTCGTCTTGGACGTCGTCCAAACGCTTTAGCCTATTATGTATATTGCATATCGTACATATTATATTTTAAAAGCACTTACTTATTTTATTTCACTGTATTTAGTTTATCTTCACACTGCATCCCGCTTTAAGCAGGGTAGGCAGAGGACACGTAGTGTTAAGACACTGTATCCTACTTACAGACGTTTACGAGACGTTGTGTTTTTTTCCGATGAACGATATTCGAATTGTCCTGTTAACAGTCAGCTACTACCAATTTTTTTTTAAAATAATATATTTTGCTAATCTTCCGTTTGTTCTAAAATCTAAGTTGTATGGGAAATAATAATATGTTAATAATTTTGACACTATAACTAAGACACCTTAAATTTGAGGGCATCGTGGCGCACTAACCATACCATAACCATGGGTGGAAACCCATAGATTTCAACTAAGGGGGCTTTTATGAGAAAATCAATTATTACTTAGAAAAAAACATAAAAATTGAACGCAGCAGGATTTTTTATGTTTTCTTAAGGTATTTTTTTATCCACAACGTGGATTAACTTAAAAAGCCATAAAAATAAAATTAATTGTTATTGAGGAGGCAAACTGCGGCGTTGAACTCCGCTACTAAATGCCTGAAATGGACACTTTGCAAGTGTCCATTTCAGGCAATTATCGTAGAATGGAGTATTTTTTACAAAACTGCAAGTAACATCTTCCCTAGTTTAAATATTATTTTTTTTGCTTAACATTGAATCTCGCACATGACAGAGTACGCGTAAGTGACATGTAAGAACCTAGTGTTAAGACACTCCGTTCTCCACTTGCAGCCTTTCGGGCTTTACGTATTTAAATTAAAAATATAAGAATCTATTCTGAAATATATAAATAAAATTGCTATAAAATAAAAAGTATTGTACTTAGAATTATGATTTGTGGTTGAAATTTATTTATTTTGTACGTCTAACAACTCTCGTTTCTTGTACAGAAATAGGCAAGTATAATGCTACATCGAAAGCGACCAAAAAGAATAAAAAGTAAGCTTTGACTCTGAAAAGCTGTCACAATTATATTAATTGGACAGACGAGGGAAAATATATTTTATAATTGGTACTTATAGATATATTAATTAAAGAGGAAAAATTTAAGTGCAATTTTGTTTACTTTCACGGTTTATCCCGCAAATAGCAGGATAGATGAAAAGAAAGTAGCGTCTAAACACTCCATTCTCCACTTTTTATGTGTTAAGTAGAGAAATTCAACGCTGCTTAATCTTTTTAGAGGAAATAAGGTAGAGATCAAACTCACAAGACGCTGTCACTTTGCGCTGTGAAAATTAGTGAAGATAATATATATTATCTTTTAAATATATATATATATAGTATATTTTAACCATAACATAATATTAATTTCCAAAGGGTCCTTCAAATATTGACTCCACTCGGCTTCTTTTATTATCAACAATAGAACGTAATGGAACACAAACAGTCTACAAGCTTTACCTACTTTATACTGAAATTTTATATATAAAATGTTATAAAATATTATTAGTGTAATCGAGACACAGTGATATATCACTATCTTCTCACATTCATTTTTTATTTATTTTAGAGTCACTATACTTTGAAACAAAACTTCATGCCACTCTAGTCTTTTAAGAAAACAATAGTTAACCTTAGTGAGCCAGCGGCAGAACTCAACGCCGCTTTTCGTCTTACTACAGTGCCTGATTGACAACAAAATAAGTATTGAGTATGGAAACTTTCCTTCCACCTTCCTTCCACTTTGGAAGAACTTCGCTTCCCCTGTACTAATTCCTTATACGAGTGCTTCATAATATTTTAATATATATAGTAATATATGTATACAGCACTGTATGTATATACATATACATATATATATATATATATATATATATATATATATATATATATATATATATATATATATATATATATATATATATATATATATATATATATATATATATATATATATATATATATATATATATATATATATATATATATATATATATATATATATATATATATTATATACTACTACATGTCATATACCACACTCGCGAATAACTTAAGCACAGGCCAAAACCACAACTATGCAAATGGGCTAGCTAGATATGGCGGCGCCTTTGAAACGACTTGGAATGCTTTAAAGTAACTTAGCTTTGATAAACATCTACACACTGTAGCTTAACCGTCTCTTGAGTTGCAAAATGAAAACTAAATATGTGGAACAAGTTTTTGATTTTACTTAAATATGTGTTTTTTAAGTTAAGAAATGCTTTATATTTAAGATTTTTAAATATATATTTATCTACTTCTTTTTTTATTTGTACTAGCGACCCGAGCCGGCTTGATCCGAGTGCATTCTGATACTATATATACTTACTACAATCTCTGTATGTCTTTACGTTGAACGGTCACAGATTTTAATATTAAAAAAAAAATTCTATACACATTGGTCTAGACCCGACCCCACCTAAAGTGGGAAAAGGGAAAGAAGAAGAAGAAGATTGGTCTTGTAAAAGCAATATACCTCATTGCCTATGAGATAGACATCGCTTTAGGAAGCTGCTATAACATGAACAGTGTAGTGATGTAACGAATGTCATTTTTTTAACATTGGCGAATGCTCATGCGAAATTGCTACCGATATTCGCTAATACGAATGCGTATGCGAATATTCAATATTTTTTTTAATATAGCACCAGTCCGTAAACAATTTACGGCCAGCAAGGTAGCATTTTGGATTATAACGTTAAAAACCTGAGTATTAGGTGATAAAACTTTTTTTTAGAGAGGACAGATAATTAATTTTTGTTTACTCAGGTTGCATTAAAAAATTTGTTTCATGAAGTATAAATGAAGAATGATAATGTGATTACGAGGTTAAGTTATCTACTCTTTTTCGTATTAAAAAATTAAAAATTTGTAATTTAATTATATTGTCTGTGAAACAACGAGTGTAATTAAATTTTAACCGAATATAAAAAAAAATGTATAAAAATATAAAGTCCAACTTGAAAAAAGCTTTTTGAACAAATATCGTTTCTATTCAAGTGCTACAGTTTATTTTATCAATATTTTAAATAAAATGTTGTACGGTAAAAGTTTTTTTTAATAATTTTAAAAGGTTTCCTACTTACCAGTATGTATATGCGTATTGCATAATATTTTTGTATAAATACTACATACTGGGCGTAAGTTCGATTTACTAAAGTGAAAAGCTCAGCTTAAGTAATTTATTAACAAGATCAAGTCAATTATTTTTTAGGTTCACGTTATATCCCGTTTATAGACGGGTAGGCAATGGGTACAGCAGGAACCATAGGAACCTCCAGAACCTCTGTTCTCTGCTTTCCGCCTTTTTCATGGCATTAGGTGTTGAGTGACGGAACTCAATGTCGCTCTTTTGCTAGTTGCCAGAGAGAAGAAACTGAAAACGATATATTTTTTTAAATGTCATTAAAAAAAAGTCATCAATAATTTCAAATCTAAAATCCTTTTTTCTTTAAAACATAGCACAATAAAGAGAAAGTAATTTCCTTTTTGTTTTAATGAAAACGTTTTACGTACTTAGGTTTATTTTAACTTATACTTGTTTAAACTATATTACAACCTAGATTTACTATTGCAGTCTAAAAATAGCTTCCTCGCTAAAACACTCTGAAAGCTATGGAGTAGCACATTTTAGCAAGATTTTATTATTATAGCCAATAAAAAGTTTATAGTAGGGTCGGGTCCAAGTATTTCGACGTAGAAGTGAACAATAGAATAGATTATTTTGAATCTACAGATTCTTTATATTTTTCGTGGCAAATAATAAAGATATATCATAAGTACGTATATTATGTTATTATGACGATGTATGATTTTTTGATCGCTTAAATTATAACTTTTTCTTAGATTTTTCACTGTAGATTATGTATTTTAAATAAAATATTTTTTAAATTGTATAATTTATTTAGTATGTTATAATTTTTTTTATGTCTTCACGATTTATCCTGCACATGGCAGGGTAGGCAGAGGAAACTGTAGGAACCATAGGAACCTAATGTTAAGACACTTCGTTACTCCGTTGCTACCTGCTTTCTCTGTCCCCGCTTTCTGCTTTTTTTGAGGCATTGCGTGTTGAGTGGCGGAACTCAATGCCGCGCCATGCCTTGCTTCCAGAGTGAAGAAAATGGAAATAGAAAAATCCATCTGTCCCGAGTGGCAATCGAACCCACAAACCGTCACGTTCACAGGCAGACGCTTACGCCTCTGCGCCACGACGGTCCTCAATTATAATATATTATTATAATATAGTAAAATATTTTTACAAATATCAATCTTGAGCTTTTCGTTAAATAAGCTCTTCGTAGCTAAAGCTGTTCTGTACAGTTAATTAACGAATGAAATATTCGGCTTTTGGACGTTATAAGACAATTTTATATGTTTGTCTTAATTATGATTTTTTTTTTAATTTGAGAGCATCTTGGCTCAGTAGAAATGAGTTTAACTGGAAGCACGGTGGTTATAGATTAAATTCCCATTTGTTTAAATTCTATGACTTCTATCCTTATACTAATAGCTATTAGTAAATATAGACGAAAAATAAAGATTTTTTTGTTTCTTAGTTCTTTTGTACTATTCATATATTTTTACTGTTTTATAGTAAAATATTTTAATAGGTTTTTTTCATCTTACATCTAAAAGAAAATTGGTCTGACATATGTCAGTTATGTAAGTAGCCCACTGACAGAGAAAATAAAAAAATCGACACTGATTTTATTGAACCTACGATAGCTAGACATAAGCTTACTTAGCATATAGGTATAATGTGAAAAAAGAATTACAAATATAAAATATGCCGTTTTTCTGGTTCAAAGGCGAATGATTAATGTTTCTTGAAAAAAAAAGGTTTGGCTAACTTCGTTATTGTACGAAAATTTCTAAAGCCTCCAGAAGATTTTCTATTTTTTTATTACGCCTTTATACATTAAGTTAAGTGTTTACGCTTTATAATTTATAATTTACACTTGTACGAGTATAATGTTACTTGCCTTGTAGTTTTTTAGAATACCTAAGTTCAGACTTATAAAAAGCCGTTTTTTGGGTCAAATTTAATTATCAAAGAGGTTATCGTGGGTTCAGATTACTTAAGCACTTTAAAATTAAAGCCTTGAACTAGCGTGTTTATTTTAATTTATTAATTTATAATATTTGTTGAAGTCGATATCCTTTACACATAGTCAATTTATTAAAAAACTTACATTTGCCTAAATATAATGAGAGAAGCTATTATGAAACCAACGAAAAACTATACTTTTTTTTAAATAACTATTTCAACAAGATTTCAATCTACGACCATCACGTCACAGATATACAAACCATGCGACAACCTTCTGGTATTTTAGTATTTCAGTTATTATAAACATATACTCATTATTTATATCGCTACACACATCGCGCGCTAATTAACGATCAATTAATATTTATTATTGGAGTCGTGTTGCACCATGTTCTATGCCAGTTGGTCGTTAACAGCGTTTCATAATTTCTATTAAGTAAACTCTAGTCAGGGTTTTGCATGTTTAGTATTTTGTGGGAGTATGCGACCTGTGGAAAGGTAAAGCCCTTTTAATATAAATGTCGTTAGGGCGCAATGGGATTGTAGACGAGAAAGTTCTTGTGTATACGGCCTTTTATTTATTAGCTTCACGCTCTATCCCGCTTATAGCAGGATAGGCAGAGGTAACCGCGGGTACCTTGGGATCCTAGTGTTAAAACACTCCGTTCCCTGCTTTGCCTAGTTCTCAGAGCGAAGAATACAGGCGGTTGTTTCGCCTGCACGCAGCGATGGCTATTTATTTTTTTTAATTTCCCGTGTTGGTAAACTGAGTGCGACGTTAAGCTCCGTCACTCAACACGCAATTTACCGCAAATTATATAGATAGTGATATGAAGATGACACCATGGCAGGGGTTGCCGTAGTTTCTTTTAACATTGTAACGTTCTACGACCTGGAAGTGTCAAACTTTTCTAACAACTTCGACAGTATGTTCTTTCTTAGTTCTTTCAGATGTTCTTTCTTAGTTCCTTACTTTTTAGCTAACTGATTTATTATTAAACTAGATGTTGCCCGCGGCTCCGCTCGCGGTTTCTATATGTATTACGCATATTATATTTTTAGTGGTGTGCCCGAGTTTAAAAAGTATTTTAGTAATTCGTAACATTTACCTGCACAGTCTTGATAAAGCTAGGTACTAAATAGTAATATTGTGGTTTGGTTTGGGCCAACGTTACTCATTTAAATTATTAAAGGTATTATTATGACATAACTGTGTTTGAGTTTTCTTTAAACCTAAAATAAATAATTTTTATATTATTTTTTTGAGTATATCATCTTGTGAAATATTATGCATATTTTTAATAAGGTGTATTTCCTAATCCGCTACAACACAATAAAGTAAGATTTTCATTATCTATTTATGCAACTGAGGGATGGTTCTTCTCGTTGTGATTCTTTAAACAGCTTTAATTTTCATCGATTTAGCTTCAAAAGTGACGGAGTTTCATAGAAATTTAACCCCCCCCCCCCTCCTTTTCACTCCCGCTAAGGCAGAATTTCCAAAAATCTTTATGGCATCATTCTTAATTTCTAATTGAATATTATTTTTTATCGAAATAGCTTCAAAACTGACGGAGTTTCTTACAACATTACCTCCTCCCTTTTGGGGGCTTAAAGAGCAATTTTTTCAAAAAAATGATACCCTATATGTTAGCCAGGACTAATAGCTATATAACAAAAATTCCGTTACCGTCGTGGCGCAGAGGCGCAACGTCTGCCTGTAACGCGACGGTTACTGGGTTCGATCCCTAGTCGGAGAAGATGGATTTTTCTATTTCCATTTTCTTCGCTCTGGCAAACTAGGCAAAGCGCGGCGTTGAGTTCCGCCACTCAACACGCAATGCCTCGAAAACGGCGGAAAGCGGGGACGGACAAAGCAGGGACCAAGCAACGGAGTGTCTTAACACTAGGTTCCCACGGTCCCTGCAGTTCCCTCTGCCTACCCTGCCTTGTGCGGGATAAAGCGTGAAGTTAAAAAAAAAAAAAAAAAAGGTCCAATGAATGGTTCCTGAGATTAGCGTGTGCAAACAGACAAACATTCAAATATACAGACCAAAATATTTTTTATCCAATTCTTACTCTTATCATCCCTTAATAACCCAACATATTTTATTATGTAAAAATATTTAATGTACAGACACGATTTTTTTACTGTTTTATTATATATAGAGATAATAATAAAAAATACTAAGCAGTTAATCTTTTTTCGTTTTTTGGGGAAAACAGTTATAAATGATGGAATAGGGTTGCAAAAAGTTACAATATAGTTGAATAATTCAAAATATGCTTTGTATTTCCGACTTGTCACAAATTGTCGTATACAACCTAGGCAAGTTACGTATTTAAATCTTCAACTCTCGCAATACTATAAGCAATTTTCAGGTAAGTTATAATTGTGTGACGGCGCTTTTAATTGCTAAAATTAAAAAAAAATATATTATATTTTATTAATCTATATATTAAATTTAAATACATATTAATAATATATAAATAAAAATACTACTGTAGAAAAATATATTCTTTTTAAACCAAAGACAATAGAACATTTTATGTTATTGATATGTCAAATACAGTTTTATAATTTGTAATACTTATACAGCCGAGTGCAAAATCTCTTCAATGGAATTGAACTTAAAGACTTCACATCCGCCACCGTGTTTCAAATTAAAAACCTGTTGCGCTTCTAAACTTGTATTTGTACGCAGTTTTACTCGATAATGTTATCGATGATGTTTAAGCACTTCGCTGTTTTTAGTATTTTTACTGTAGTATTTTTTAGTACAGTAGATTCTGTCACAAAAAAAGCAAAAAAAAAAAAATAACACTTAAAATAATAATATAAATATATGGTTTATTATTAATATTAATACAATATATAATTATTAAATATTCTCCACTAAAATATAAATATGTGTCTTCTAAATATAATATAATATAAAAAAACAAACATGCATTAAAATTAACAATATATAAGCAATCGAGTGTACAATAAGTAGGTTTCGCGTAGGGCCGTAAAGACCGCACTCGGCGAGTCGGCAGTACGCGGCGGGTCTTTGCCTTGGAATGACGCGCGCGAGTTTAAAAAAAGTTAGTTGCGTTTCGCTCCATTTTTGCTGTCAGTGCCAGTGACAAATGTATACTTGTATTTAAGTTGTTGGAAATGTTGAAAGGCTTTTTAGTGTTTGTTTTATAATGTGATTTCTGTTTGGATTGCTGTATATTTTACACAGATGATGTAATAATTGGTAATTATTTTGAATTATAAATACAGTTTTATAATGACGAGTAATTAGACGCATCGGTTTGTTGATTTTTTTATTCATTTAAGCGATGAACCTTAGATACTTTAATTTTGTAGACCCAATGTTGACGTAAATACTTATAATGCTAATCTTTCCTCTATAGTATTCGGTAACGTTGAAAACGAGTAAAAGTTAAATAATTTAAATACTTAGATATTATTATTTTTCATATAGATTATTTTTGTTGTAATTTACTTAAATATATATTATTATGATACTTATAATGGCATCCAAGTTGCCAATATATTTCAAAAAGTTAATCATCAATTGTTCAAATACATATCACATGTAGGCGTTACGTACATACATACTCGTATGTATTTATTTCGATTGTATTTATGTTTATTTATGAAAATAAGCCTTTATTCTATTCACGACGGTTTCGTAAGGACACATTATATTACATTAACAATGTTGCCACGCTTAAAAAATAAATTCAGTGCAGTCAGGAAAAGATAATTCTTTTATTAAATATATAGAGTAAATAAACGTTGTAAGATATTTTCTTTCCCATTCTGACAATAACTTAAAATAGCAGTGTCTTTATTAATAATAATTTTATTCAAAAACAATTTATTTACCACTTGTGGTTTTTGTCCAATTTTAATGAAAAAAATATTTAATAATTTTAAATATTATAAAAACAAGAATCAAGCGTCATGTAAACAATCATCCTCTACAACATTAAAGTTGACAACGCATCCACATCCTCTCAGGTTGTATATGTCGGGATTTCCCTAGTAAATTCGGTACTACTGGCAACTCTGTATCTGTATATGGCACTCTGACGTATGATCAAACGTGTTTCTTTTACAAATATTCATTGGTGTGTAGTATTTTTGCAATATTATTGTACGCGTAATCCTTCGTTTCGTAGACAGTATACTTCAACGAAAACAATATATATCATTTATAATTGAAATTTTAACAAAAATTTCGAGCATACGCCTTAGGTAACATATAGCTAACCGATATCCATGTGTTATAGAACCTAGAACCTATGTTATAGAAAAATATCATATATGACATTAAGTATATAAATAGTAAATGATAACGATATTATGTTTTGATAACAGTAAATAACTGTATATAAGTTTAAATATATTGAACAAAATCGTATAATGTAAACAAATAAGTTGGTAAAGCGGCAGGTAGAACAGGTCTAAAATTAATTTAAATGATGCTTTATTTTCTTTTATATGTATATATATATATATATATATATATATATATATATATATATATATATATATATATATATATATATATATATATATATATATATATATATATATATATATATATATATATATATATATATATATATTAAACGATTCATTATGTATTTTATAACTATAAGAGCAAGGAAATTCGTGTATTCGTCATATATTTTTCGAAATATCCATCATCTAAATATTTATTGTTAAAAATAATCACTTAATAAAATCGATCAAGATCGTATAGCTTAGTGGTCAGAGCGTTTGGACGGTTTTCATGAGGTGCGGGTTTGAATTGAAAAATTAAAATTCTTTATACATTCTCTAAAATATTTTTCTATAGGTATATAAGAAATAGAAATTGTCTATTATTTCTTTATTCAATATTAATAATGTCATATTTTCTCAAATATTTGAACTTTATACAATAAATTTAAACGATGGTAAGATTTTAGGTCTTAATCTACTTTTTGCAATATAACTTCCAACGGTCCGACTCAAGTAAAGCTAATTTAAAGACATTGTTAGCTTTATGCTCTAACTTTTCACACTTGTCACAATCATCGTCGTACACACAATTTGGTCCCGCGGGGAATTTACGCTTCGTCGGAAAATCTGATGAGATATTGATATTAATGGGTTTTTGTCAAAAATTTTGATGGAATATCGATTTTATACTTTTTTTAAATCCTGTTTAGTGATTTTTGTCTAAGGATTTTTCTGTTAAAGGATCATAAATCAAAAGAGAATAAATAGAGATTAGTGTGTATCTCTATATTTGTATCTGTTGAGTACAAACGTTATTGAATTATATACACACACGAATAATAAAGTCAATGTCGTAGTTTCTATAACAACCCAACCTATATATGTATAAATTAACGACATTTGCAATTATTTTTAGTATTAACATTCGACATAAACACGTCTTAGCTGTAACTTAAAAGAGTCATATACTAAATAAATGTTAATAAACTTTAATTAAAGCTCGTTATCAGTGGAAGCAGAATAAGCATTCAATAATTAAACTAACACGTATAACTAAGTTTATACACAATTTTGCCTGGTGCCTGTAAATTTTGTCATGAAACTCGTTCTTAACTACGAAACGAAACTAATTATTTAAACTGATTGGAAGTTAATTGCCGTCGTTGCAAAGATGCTAGTCTGTAAAATTTTAAAAATGTGGATAAGTTACATGTCCCTGGGAGGGAGACCCCGTTTACTTATAAATGATGTATGTATATAATACATGTATATATATATATATATATATATATATATATATATATATATATATATATATATATATATATATATATATATATATATATATATATCCGCCACCGTGTTTCAAATTAAAAACCTGTTGCGCTTCTAAACTTGTATTTGTACGCAGTTTTACTCGATAATGTTATCGATGATGTTTAAGCACTTAGCTGTTTTCAGTATTTTTACTGTAGTATTTTTTTAGTACAGTAGATTCTGTCACAAAAAAGCAAAAAAAAAATAACACTTAAAATTATAATATAAATATATAGTTTATTATTAATAGTAATACAATATATAATTATTAAATATTCTCCACTAAAATATAAATATGTGCCTTCTAAATATAATATAATATAAAAAAACAAACATGCATTAAAATTACCAAAATATAAGCAATCGAGTGTACAATAAGTAGGTTTCGCGTAGGGCCGTAAAGACCGCACTCGGCGAGTCGGCAGTACGCGGCGGGTCTTTGCCTTGGAATGACGCGCGCGAGTTTAAAAAAAAGTTAGTTGCGTTTCGCTCCATTTTTGCTGTCAGTGCCAGTGACAAATGTATACTTGTATTTAAGTTGTTGCAAATGTTGAAAGGCTTTTTAGTGTTTGTTTTATAATGTGATTTCTGTTCGGATTGCTGTATATTTTACACAGATGATGTAATAATTGGTAATTATTTGAATTATAAATACAGTTTCATAATGACGAGTAATTAGACGCATCGGTTTGTTGACTTTTTTATTCATTTAAGCGATGAACCTTAGATACTTTAATTTTGTAGACCCAATGTTGACGTCAATACTTTATAATACTAATCTTTCCTCTATAGTATTCGGTAACGTTGAAAACGAGTAAAAGTTAAATAATTTAAATACTTAGATATTATTATTTTTCATATAGATTATTTTTGTTGTAATTTACTTAAATATATATTATTATGATACTTATAATGGCATCCAAGTTGCCAATATATTTCAAAAAGTTAATCATCAATTGTTCAAATACATATCACATGTAGGCGTTACGCACATACATACTCGTATGTGTGTATTTCGATTGTATTTATGTTTATTTATGAAAATAAGCCTTTATTCTATTCACGACGGTTTCGTAAGGACACATTATATTACATTAACAATGTTGCCACGCTTAAAAAATAAATTCAGTGCAGTCAGGAAAAGATAATTCTTTTAATAAATATATAGAGTAAATAAACGTTGTAAGATATTTTCTTTCCCATTCTGACAATAACTTAAAATAGCAGTCTAGTAGTAGTCTAGTCTTTATTAATAATAATTTTATTCAAAAACAATTTATTTACCACTTGTGGATTTTGTCCAATTTTAATCATGATAAACAATCATCTTCTACAACATTAAAGTTGACAACGCATCCACATCCTCTCAGGTTGTATATGTCGGGACTTCCCTAGTAAATTCGGTACTACTGGTAACTCTGTATCTATATGGCACTCTGACGTATGATCAAACGTGTTTCTTTTACAAATATTCATTGGTGTGTAGTATTTTTGCAATATTATTGCACGAGGACCGTCGTGGCGCAGAGGCGCAACGTCTGCCTATAACGCGACGGTTACTGGGTTCGATCCCCAGTCGGAGAAGATGGATTTTTCTATTTCCGTTTTCTTCGCTCTGGCAAACTAGGCAAAGCGCGGCGTTGAGCCTACCCTGCCTTGTGCGGGACAAAGCGTGAAGCTACAAAAAAAAAAAAAAAAATTGTACGCGTAATCCTTCGTTTCGTAGACAGTATACTTCAACGAAAACAATATATGTCATTTATGATTGAAATTTTAACAAAAATTTCGAGCATATGCCTTAGGTAACATATAGCTAACCGATATCCATGTGAGCTACCTATGTTATAGAAAAATATCATATATAACATTAAGTAATATAAATAGTAAATGATATCGATATTATGTTTTGATAACAGTAAATAACTGTATATAAGTTTAAATATATTGAATAAAATCGTATAATGTAAACAAATAAGTTGGGTAAAGCGGCAGGTGGAACTGGTCTAAAATTAATTTAAATTGTTTTATTTTATTTTATATGTATATATTATTTATTATAACTATCAGAGCAAGGAAATTCGTGTATTCGTCATATATTTTTCGAAATATCCATCATCTAAATATTTATTGTTAAGAATAATCACTTAATAAAATCGATCAAGATCGTATAGCTTAGTGGTCAGAGCGTTTGGACGGTTTTCATGAGGTTCGGGTTTGAATTGAAAAATTAAAATTCTTTATACATTCTCTAAAATATTTTTCTATAGGTATATAAGAGATAGAAATGAATGTCTATTATTTCTTTATTCAATTTAAATAATGTCATATTTTCTAAAATATTTGAACTTTATACAATAAATTTAAACGATGGTAACATTTTAGGTCTTAATCTACTTTTTGCAATATAACTTCCAACGGTCCGACTCAAGTAAAGCTAATTTAAAGACATTGTTAGCTTTATGCTCTAACTTTTCACACTTGTCACAATCATCGTCGTACACACAATTTGGTCCCGCGGGGAATTTACGCTTCGTCGGAAAATCTGATGAGATATTGATATTAATGGGTTTTTGTCAGAAATTTTGATGGAATATCGATTTTATACTTTTTTTAAATCCTGTTTAGTGATTTTTGTCTAAGGATTCTTCTGCTAAAGGATCTTGAATCAAAAGAGAATAAATAGAGATTAGTGTCCAATCTCTATATTTTTATCTGTTGAGTATAAACGTTATTGAATTATATATATACACGAATAATAAAGCCAATGTCGTAGTTTCTATACCCACCCAACTAAGCAAATATGTATAAATTAACGACATTTGCAATTATTTTTACTATTAACATTCGACATATAAACACGTCTTAGCTGTGACTTAAAAGAGTCATATACTAAATAAATGTTAATAAACTTTAATTAAAGCTCGTTATCAGTGGAAGCAGAATAAGCATTCAATAATTAAACTAACACGTATAACTAAGTTTATACACAGTTTTGCCTGGTGCCATGTAAATTTTGTCATGAAACTCGTTCTTGACTACGAAACGAAACTAATTATTTAAACTAATTGGAAGTTAATTGCCGTCGTTGCAAAGATGCTAGTCTGTAAAATTTTAAAAATGTGGATAACATGTATGTATATAATACATGTATATACATGTATATATATATATATATATATATATATATATATATATATATATATATATATATATATATATATATATATATATATATATATATATATATATATATATATATATATATATATATATATATATATATATATATATATATATATATATATATATATATATATATATATATATATATATATATATATATATATATATATATATATATATATATATATATATATATATGTGATAAAATTATAATTTTGACTTAGTATCAAAGTAGCGACCTCAGATTAAATCCTTGAGTCATCAACCTAAAGACCAAGTCCAGTCCAGCTAGTTCTAAATAGACATTATATAAGTAGGTCAGTTGAAAATCTAGGACTTAAACTAGGGTCGAAGCTTAGTAGGGATTCATATGTAAACTTTATTATAATCTTGGTGAAATAGACTGAATCGAACAAACGATTGAATTTTAATAATGTATAAGTATTTATTACAGTATTACTAATATTGGTAATATGTCATAGTAAAATAAACTAGTATGATATTACTAATATTACTCTAAGCTCCCATTATATATTCAAATTCAATTTGTTTTTCATCTAAGTAGAACTTTAGTATGTTTCAATCGACTCTCTAGGCCTTTCTGCGAGAAGAGAAGACTAAGTAACTAAATATTTACTTCTAGAATTATATTTTATTTAAAACAATGGTAGCTACCCTGAATGATCTTAATCTCACATTCCCTTCTTGGTACCGCACTTATATTTATTATTTCTACCTGAATTCTACTCCAATTCTAATTATGATATTAACCAACATTGTTGTATACTGTTATTAATATTAGAAACATAGCATTATTGGTCATCGTTGCTCATAAGGACTATGTTTTACAAAGTACCTATATATAAAGAATGAATGAGAATTTAGCAAGTGTATATTTTTATTTAAAAGCTTTTTTATTTCTTTATTTCTAAGGAACTTATAGAGATCTATGTGTCCATGATCATTCGATATGACAATTACAAAACTAAAGTGAATAAGTAGATGTACCTACATATATATTAACCAAAGTGACATATACAATTTTGAAACATCGGAGAAGAGTAATGTGTTATTTGGGGGGTAAATACCCTCTTCAACGTCCACCCTCATCGAATATTGCTGATCGTAAAACAACATACAAATAACGGGCATATTTTACGCGAGTGACGATAAAGATATGGGGAAAGTCTAATGTAAGTGGAATAAGCGAAGAGCGGACCAAATAAGAATTTTTACTTGTGGAATTTTTTTTTCTAAGGTTTGGAATAAGTAGTGTTTTAACACTATTATTACTAGTATTCGGGAAGGGGGGGGGGGGGTGAGGGAAGAGGGATGTTGACTTGTGAAAACTTATATTTTTTCTAAATTTTGGAATAAGTAGTGATTTAATACTATTTTATGACTATTAATGTAAGCCTTATTTAAGGAAAACAGTATATTATCAGCACTGTGCTCGTTTAATCAAATAAAAAAGGAGTTATATTTGTTACATTCAAAGTGTCGAAAATCAATCACAGATTCAGTTGTAAAAGACAAAAATAAACTTTCAAATTGAGCTAAAGACTGTTCTTTATAGTGCCTAACACCTACCTACCTATACTCTGTAAACCTATGACCCATATAAATTTAAAATAATTAAAATAAATATATCAAAAAATAATAAGAAATCTGCATTTCTGTGTTTAACATTGAAATGTGCAAATTTTATGAATATAAAATTCTGAGTAGATGTTACGTAAACATGATAATCAAATACATTGTAGAAAATGCTACTACGTAAAGACCGAATTAACTTTCACGTGACCTTCTTTTTTATTTCTTAAATCTTTTCTATTTGGCTTTGTTATTGTAATTATGTTAATTTAACCTATGGTTTAGCTCGCAATTAAATGCGTACAACTAAAGAGCTCTCTTTGTCACATTTATTTAGGGTTCATTAGATTTTGTATACTTTTATGAGTTTTAAAGCGTTAATTCACATTAAGGATAGAAATAAATACAAAAAGAAAACATATAAAAGTAAAACGCAGCGGGATTTCAATCCGAGCCTCCTGCAACGGTTTGCAGAAGACGCGAGTTCAAATCCCGCTGGGATCATATTTTTGTATGTTTATTTTAAGTATTTGTTTTGTAACTATTTATTTTAAAACCATCCAGTCCATTAGTTCCTGAGTTAAGTGCGATAAAAATCACTCTCTTTTATTTTTATTAAATAAAATGGTGTTATTTCAATCCCAAGTACTTACTTTTAATATTATTTCACATACCCATAGAAGACATAGAGATATTTCTATATATGTTAATATTCTAAAACATATAAGTAAGCATAAAGTATGCCAGATGTATGACAGATGTTTAAGCATCTGCTTAAATAATATACATAGAATGCAATAACCCCTTTACTATTGCAAAAATTCCATACACGTAACACATAGGAATAATGTCATGGATATTGACTATATTGTATTAATATGTAAGTTATTACATAGTACACGTAATTAAATTGCACGTTGCTTTAGCTTGCTTTTTATACTAATTTATTTTTAGTTTTAAAAAAAAGTAAGTTATGACATCACTCCATTCTTATTTTTTCTGTTTTCTATATTCGCCCAAACTACTCAAAAAAATATCCAATATTCTTTATTGCATTATGTGAAATACAGACAGAACTATCGATAATGAAATATCATTTAATGACGCTTCGTAATATATATATATATATATATATATATATATATATATATATATATATATATATTATATATATATATATATATATATATATATATATATATATATATATATATATATGTATATATATATATATATATATATATATATATATATATATATATATATATATATATATATATATATATATATATATATATATATATATATATATATATATATATATATATATATATATATATATATATATATATATATATATTAAATTTAAATTCAAAATATTCTCTATTCATATAGACGCAGAGAAATATAAATATTACACATATTGCCAATTTTCTCCTTTATAAGTCAATGAAAATTACTTAAAAAGTTCTACTAACATGAACGCATCAACGAACCTTCTACTAAGACACCTGCTTCTAACCTGTTCATACTATACTTACATTAGCACTGTCAGTGAGACGATAGTAAAAAGTCGTCGAGTGCGTCGCATGACTTGAAGTAACTTTGCTTTGCCTACTGATAATAAATATAACTGATTGTTTTTTCAACGTTTAGAAGTCATTAAATTCATACATACATAGTTTCGCGCTTTATCCCCAGCGGAGTAATCAGAAAGAACGGAGCGTCAAACGCTGCGGTCGTTGCATACCTCGTTCGCCTCGTCCACTATCATTAACGAGGACTCCTCGGAGAGCATGTATCTATACATGCTCTCCGAGTCCTCGTGCTTTTTACGTGACCTTCCTCCAGTATCTTCGATACTGTGTTTTCGAAAGTCAACCGAGGTCTCCCCTTATCTCTCTTATCATTAAAACGTCAATAATTTATTGTTTTAGGTTCAATACCCACTAGAGACTTAAGTTGGTTAAATAGACGTCTAAAACGGAGTAGCTTCTCACTAGTACTGTTACTTGCACGATGCAAGCTATAAGATTTTTTTCTTATTTTTATTCTATTACTTAGGTGAAATTATTGCTTAAATATTTGGAAAAGGTTACAGAATACGACTAAGTTGTTTTCTTCAACCGGGCAAGGTTTTAATTTCCCATAATATTTTATGATTTCACCAAGCAATTGGACTCTCCTTGGACGCCTACCGTGATATTATCGATGAATGAAGATGAGCTGAGATTCCATTTTAGTCTAAATACATAGTATGAAACTGTTTCCATATAAAATACACATACAAAATAATGTGGACAAAGATTATTTTTAAAGAAAGTTACGAGATTTTAGTTTTATAAAATGAAATATATTTAAAATAACTGTAAATACTTATTTTATTTACTAAGCTTACTATGAAATAAGCAAAAACTAAGTTTATATTGTATGTAAATATATTCACGCTTTATCCCGCACACGGCAGGGTATGCAGAGGGAACTGCAGGAACCATAAGAACCTAGTGTTAAGACATTCCGTTACTTAGTCCCTGCTTACTCCGTCCCCACTTTCCGCCGTTTTCGAGGCATTGCGTGTTGAGTGGCGGAACTCAACGCCGCGCTTTGCCTTAGATGCCAGAGCGAAGAGAATGGAAATAGGAAATCCATCTTCTCCGACTGGGGATCGAACCCAGTAACCGTCGCGTTACAGGCAGACGTTGCGCCTCTGCGCCACGACGGTCGGTTTTTATAAGCCTACAATCGAAGCCCACTTTAGTTAAAGATAATGTATCATTGTGTACTTCACCCTTGATTTAAATGTCACATAACAAGCGTTTTATTCATCCCGACTCCGTAGACATTATAGGATTCAAAGACTTTGCTTTATGTTATATAAGAAAGCTTACATTCACTAGCACGCCACTGAAAAATTCTCGAGGGCCATATAAATGTGCCTTGTCCGTCTCGCGACGTTTCAAAAAGGAGATCCTGAAAAATGCACCCTGTTAAACGAGAGACAACTAGCTAAGACGCCTTACGAGTGCAGCTTACATTTGCTTTGAAATTTAGTTTAATGATAATGTCAGTAGAATAGAGATTTCATGTATGTGTTTTTTTTTAATTTTTAGTATTTATATACATGTTTTTACATGTGGCAGATTGTGTGTGCTATAAAATTATACAAGCGCACTATCTTTTACATGCGGCATCGTCAAATGAAAACTTGTATATTGTCTTCTTCTAATGAAGAGATCTTTCCTATTCAAGTTATTAGTTCTATTAAATTATTAAAACTTAAGATTTTTAATACTATTTGTTATTATTAAATTGTACTGAGAACCGTCGTGGCGCAAAGACGCAGCGTCTGCTTTTTGCACGGCGGTTTGTGGGCTCGATTCCCATTTAGGGAAGATTGATATTTTCATTTCCATTATCTTTGCTCTAACAATTTTTGCTCAACTTAGCAAGCGTGGCGTTAAGCCACTGTACACGCCTCGAATAGGCGAAAAGCGGGGAATGAAATGTTCTTACGGTTCCCTCTGCCTACCAGTAAGGTAGCAGGAAAAAGAGTGAGGCTAAAAAAATCCAAAAAGACCCTGTCAGTTGCATGAAGTAATTATAAAGATTTGCACTTACATGCTCCTTTTAATGGAATTAACTATTGTGGTAGAGCTATATATAACGCTACGCTAACAACGTAAATACCCTATAAACGAATGCTAAGCTAAAATTTTCCATCCATCCAGTACCTCTTTAAAATAAGAAATTTTATAATAGTTGTTGACATTTAATTTTAGATTGAATTTAAAGTGAAAAATGCGGTCACTTTGTAACCTTGTTGCCCATTTGTAACCCTTAAACGTTAGTTAAACAAATCAAGACATTACCAAAGGCAAGGTACGTAATGAATGATTGTACCAGTTTCTAATGGGAGGCGTTGACACACGAAGTCTATAGAATTGCGTTATACCTACCTATATTACATTTCTATAAGTATTATAGGTAGGTAAGTAGATAAGTCGTTGAAACTCATACAAAATTATATGGAACGATGACAGTTAATTGCTACCCCTCATATCTGTCTTCTGTTCTTTTCTTTATTCACCTCATATCTGTCTTCTGTTCTTTTCTTTATTCAAAGACGCCCTTGAGGCCTAAAAAAGACGATCATCTTGAAAATGTAGGTTATTCTGTCATTAAAAAATATTTATTAAAAAGACGAATAAAGTCTGTAACTGCCATTTTGTTTTAAGTACACTTTGCGTTAAAAGGCATTCATTCTAGTTCAGTACCTACTGGCACAGAATTCGAAATCCCTGTGGAATTAATACCTCTGTGATACTTGCTTACTTAAGTAAACTATACGAGTTTCACTCCTAAATAAAACATAAGGTAAAAGATTCTCTTTTTTCCTTTTGTCATTTTAAAGATATTACCTGTTTTATATATATATATATATATATATATATATATATATATATATATATATATATATATATATATATATATATATATATATATATATATATATATATATATATATATATATATATATATACATATGTATTATATCACATAAATATTACTTGCTACAGATAAAAAAATTAGTAGTTTAAAATTTAGACTCTTAATAATAAGTAAAGTTGCTTAGTTTGGAGGTAAAAAAGACTTTTTAATATGGGAAAACATGTTATGGGATAACCCAAAAGAAATATTTAACTAAACAATTTGTTTATATATTTAAGATATCGTATGCCTCTAATACTAGTGCTTTATTAATTGCTTATATACTTTTTATACGAGTATTATAAAACAATTGCATTACCATGTTTCAAAATTTATTTTTTAATTCAGTCCTATCATAAATGCATTTTATACTGAAATTTTTATTTAGAACTTAAATTTGATTAAGATTTTACAATATATCAAGTGGTACAGTGGATATGTACCTGAATATATTAAATATATATGTTTAATAGTACATACATTTAATAAATTATATTCTTCCACAACTTTACAAAAAAAGTATTTTTTTTCTTAGCTTCACGCTTTACGGCAGGGTAGGCAGAGGGAACTGCAGGGAACCTACTGTTAAGACACTCCGTTGCTTAGTCCCTGCTTTCTCCATCCCCGCTTTCCGCCTTTTTTGAGGCATTGCGTGTTGAGTGACGGAACTCAACGCCGCGCTTTGCCTAGTTTGCCAAAGCGAAGAAAATGGAAATAGAAACATCCATCTTCTCCGACTGGGGATCGAACCCATAAACCGTCGCGTTACAGGCACACGTTGCGCCTCTGCGCCACGACGGTCCTAGTAAATTCTTTTACTATAAATACAACATTTTGTAATAAAAAAAACACAAGGTCGCTGTAAAACGTTACATCATGTATGCATGTACATCTTCCACTCAAAGGCCAAGGAATGACATTAAAAAGCCCTATTACGACTTTATTTTACACACACATGTGTCGTGTATATGTCCTTATTTTTTTGCTTAATATAATAATAGTCAACAGTAAACGTATATGAACCCATAGTCATCGTGAATAGTCAAATATGTACTAACTATCCAAATATATATTAATTTATAATATATTAATTTATTATTATATTGTAAATTTATATTAATATAACATTTTATATTTTAAAGTGGTTAAAAACTGACATCGTCTTTCGCCTTGGCCTCCGTCTTCACCTTCACCAAGTCATGCTCGGTGCCCAAATATTGAAAGCAACTTAAATTTCATACGAAAGAATATTTTATGAGAAATATTTTATAATATTATTTTATTTTTAAAATATTCCTTACTAAGTTGATTTTGTTTGTTATAAACGTTTTATATTTATTTTTATCATGAAACCTGGCGTTAGACACCTCAACCTAACACACAATGTCTCGAATTCTTGTAGGAAGTGGCCGATGGAGAGTCTTGACACTGGACACGGTGAAACAAATTAAAAAAAAATTGCGAAGGTCCCGCTGAGCTTCTTGCGTCAGTTATTCTCAGATCTAGGGCAGGTTCTCTCTGACTACCGCGTGATGCGAAATATGGCACTTTTGACGCCATTGGCAATTTTTTACTAAGATATATCCTAAGGGCCTCTTATAGTAATGATACTCACAATTTGGGTTCCAATTTACGACCACAATATAAATGATAAGTTACTACATCTTATTTACATACATTTATATTAACAAAATGTACATTTAGTTGGGTTGTATATTGTTAAAGCATTCACGACACCTATTCGTCCCTTACATAAACATGTAATACGTTTAAATAGAAAATTCTAACAAAATGTTTTTTTAATGGATCCCTAAAGAAATGAAATTACACTCTTCAAAATGTTGCATTTAGCCGTAGTTTGCTTAAATTTTTATAAAAATATGTTTTTGTTTTAATATATTACCATGACTGCTTATAAGATACAAATGAATCCATTGACACTATAACTGTGGAGATAGAGTGCCTAGAGTTGTAACTCTATGTTTTTTACTTTACACTACGTGACACAGTACTGATAAGTCCAGAGGCATTCTTTTATTGAATGAACATAAAACTACAAAGGGTTCGTAACCCGTTTAACACTCAACAGTTGGTCTTTTAAACATTAATATGACAATTTTACTTTCAACTTTGCTATCAGGCATGGAATAATTTATACATTCCTAAATTACGTTGTTTAGTATTTTTCGTTTCTTTTAATTTTTTTATGGACAAGCTAAGAATAGATTATGTAAGTTACTTGAAAGTACCTCACAGGTTACATGAATTATTACAAAGCGCGGCGTTAAGTGACGCCGCCACTCTACACGTAATGTCTTTTTTAGGCAGAAACTGGTGAACAGAATTATGCTTGCCCTATTTGCTAATGCAAGGAATATAGAACCTCCAACAAATTACCATTATATCTAATTTCTAATTTCCGCCTCGCTGCTGTACACAAATTTCAAACTCAACATCTTCATATACATTTAGTTAACTAATGTATTAATACCAAAATTGCTTACAAGCTTTGTGATGAGAATTCTATGAATATTTTATGGGTTCATAACTGTTTTTACCACATATTGCATATTTGAGCGATATCTAAACTAGTTCCTTCCTACTTTGATCGCGGACTCGTTAGTTTGGGACCGCTATTTATACCGAAACGTGTTTAAACGATATTTACGTATATTATCTATCTGCTTTTGAAATTGCTTTTAAATTTGATTGTGGAATTGTATTTTAAATTAGTTGGTGTTGATTTTCTTTAATGCTTTCTCAGCAACCTTCTGACTCTCTGTGATACAATACTGATTTTTTCTCTTTTCTATTTTATAGTCCTCCATAAATTATATTATGCAGGATTCCAAGATGATACTGTATAAATGCAAAATTAATTTCAAAAACCTTAAATGTATATATTAAGCTCATAAAAAGTATGCGGGAAATCCGATACATGAAAGCTCGACTAGAGCACATGTGCCAGTGAATATTACGTTACGCTCGAGTTTATGATCAAAATTGCTTAAATATTAACCAAATTTTTAAGAATCTTTATAAAATCAATCAATTGTTCACACGCTGAATTCAATATGTCGCTGAATAATATAACATGTTACAATGGAATTATTTTAAATATAATATACCTTGACTAGAATCGAATCACTTACACGATAGCCATTTTCAACTGTACTATAGAGTAGTCTTTACTATAGGCTATATAGACTATTATATTCAGTTTAGTTTTATCGAATGAACACAAAGGGCTCACGGGGATTCAAATTAGCCTACAAATACAGCTGACAGTATAAGTTAGCAACTTATAAATAAATTTCTTTATATATAAACATTTTTAAGTAAAGTAAATAATAAAATAAGTAAATATTTACCAGAAACAACAAAAATCCTTTTAAAATCCGTGCCAAGCCAAACTCCACACTATACACAAGTTAGTCGTAGTTGTAACGTAATAGAAACCTAAAATCCAGAGTAGGTCAGAGTGGCCGCAGGTTGGAACCGGTCTCGCTCGACCACTTGTTGGACAATTCCGCTTAAGCATTCTAAGTTTACGTTTCCCTTATTTTGTATCTCATTTCTCACTAGCTATCTGTATCACTACTACTTACTGTATAGTGGGTTTTTAGAGAAATAGTGTTTAAAGTTAGTGTTACAAGATTAACTCTTATCTTTGTCAATATTTAACTCTAAATATATAATACATACGAATATATATTTTTTTGTCATTAAACATTGAATAAATGTATTTTGGGCATAATTCCTAAATTTTTTTTAATATGTATATATTAGTATATTGGCAGTAATTTTTTTCTGTAGTGAAGAACGGAGTATCTTAACTCTCTTCTCTCTCCAACTCTCTTAGTCTATCATTTTTGGACAAGAATTCTAATTCTGGTCTGGTATTAATAAACTAAGACAATAGCAATTGCGCAAGCGCATTATCTGTATCAGTTACATATTACGAGTAGAATATAAGTAATTCTCCGTTCTCTAATAAGCCTTGAGTAGAACCTTGGGTAGAGATTCTTGCACAATTGTTAGACGTGGCATATTGGACAGTGTAAGTCAAAGGAAAAATTACGCCTGTTTAATGTTATGTTTTTGATAGTATTATCGTTTATAGCGCAACTTCGAAAAAAAATGTGCTAAATAGGTTATACTCAAATTTTATAAGTCCTGTATACCAAAAGTAATTAAAATATTACAAATTAAATGTATAATTCAGAGGTAAACGTAATTTTCGTTCCCATTTTAAACAAAAACATATTACGTTTGCAAGAAATAAGAAAAATAAACTAGATTTAACGTTAACATATACTTCATTGCTAACACAATATAATATGATATACAACCCTTTTATATATATATATATATATATATATATATATATATATATATATATATATATATATATATAATATATATATATATATATATATATATATAATATATATATATATATATATATATATATATATATATATATATATATATGTGTGTGTATAATCTCTCCGTTAACACCCAAATAAGCTAGAATATATTTCTTATCCACAAGCAAATACACAGTTTTACTTCTAGTTACATCATCGATTGTTCAAATCGATTCGTGACGTGGGAATTTAGAATGATAAATAACTATTAAGCCATATTAAACTTTATTATTATGATAAGAAAGAACTATTTTCAAAGTACCCTCCTTTATACCAGTTTGTGTAAGCCATTAGTTACTTGAGAATGGCTTCCTAGAAACGAATATTATTATATTGTATGAAATGTATGAGAAATACATAAATTATTATGTATAATGATATTGGTAGTGTAGTATTCAATTAAATATTTAATTTATAGTTAACGTGTGTATGTAAATCGTTTATATGCATATCTTGGTCATAACATGATTCGTGTAATTGTAATTACGATTTATTATATATTTATTGTAGTACTTATATAATAATATTCTGTAGTAGTTAGAACAAAAATTTTCAAAAGTATTAGCATACAGCAAAGAAAAGGTTTCGTCTATATTCCAGAGCTGGAAAATATCAAAAAAACATTTTCTGCAGTGTGAATCGAACCTACAACCTAGAGTCAATTTAAGTTTCATTTTTATGATTTATTAATATTTCATAAAAATCTAATAAAAAAATATACAAAACTAATATTACTATCATAATTATTGGAAATGTCAAATGATCCATCTTTCTCGAGTAGGAATCGAACCCACACACCGTCGTATTTATAGGCAGACGCAACGCCTCTGTGCTACGAGGGTCCTCTTAAAAAAAATGCAAACACTGGCATTGGCATCTGAACAATGTGTAACATCTAACTTAGTTAAAATGTACATTAAACTTTACAATAGCTGAGAAGTTTTAGAGCAGAAGCAAAGCATTCTTCGTTGGTTATATTTATTTGTGTATATTGGTCATAGATTTAAAGAGAGAGACAATATAAGGAGCTTAAAAAACTAGCACATCTTTTCCTTTTTAATATATAATAATATATCTATATATAATAATATATGTTGAGGATATAAGAAATATCTTTGCGGAGAAATTTTCTATTTGTACGCATAATTTAGTTTTGCTTCACGCTTTATCCCGCTCGTAGTAGGGTAACCAGAGGGAACTGCAGGAACCACGGGAATCTAGTATTAGGACACTGCGTTCCAAGTTTTTCTTTAGAGGCATTGCGTGTTGTGTGGCGAAGCTCAACGCTGTTAAACGTCAAAGCGAAGAAAATAAAATAATTCAACCTCCCCGAACGGGAATTTCCGAAGCTCATAAATCAGAAAAACAATTAATACTATGTTGTATATGTTATACAACATATGATTACTATGCTGTGCATACATGCATGCATTTTATATGTATACATTAATTACTCTATAATTAAAACTTTTATGAATATGATTAGTTTAGTATGACAGTCATATCAATATATGCAAACAATAAAAAAACTTTAATCAGTAAACAGTTTTTTTTATTTAGTATTACTAACGACTACAATTGTAATGGAAACCTTTGGACTAGTTTAACGTCACTTAAATATTAATAAACTTCTCTGGGAGTGACTGTAAATCATTGTATTAGTTATACTCAACTTTCATACTTAGCTTCCGGCGATGTGCGAACTAGAACCACATTCTAAATAGAATAGAAACAGCGTATTGCACTTTGTCTAAAGTATACACATAGTAAGCTTAGTTTTTGTTATATATATATATATATATATATATATATATATATATATATATATATATATATATATATATATATATATATATATATATATATATATATATATATATATATATATATATATATATATATATATATATATATATATATATATATATATATATACATGTATATGTATATACACCTTATATAGAACCATATAGAACACTCTGTGATCTTTCACAGTTATCATTTGCCCAAGTCGGACTGAACCCACGACCCATCACGCATACATTCAAAATCTGTCCGGTTGCACCACAACTGACTATTAATTACTTAATTTTTTACCTATATATAAAGTTTTACAGCCTACTTACTATTTCTTATTACAATATTTATACTTGTTTTCCATTCCAAACAAACACTATACTAAGCGCGTACTAAATATTTAATACATTATCTTTTACCTGATTTGCTTAGACCTTGTCTAAACAACACTATGGCTGTCATCCTAAATCTCTCATAAAAGAAAACAAAACAATGCATAAATCATACAAAATATATTATATCTTTGTAAATATATGTTTCTTTATATGTCATAATACATGAATGATATACTATTTCATTCGTTCACTCGTTCTATACATATCAATCATTCACAAAAGACATAATTTGAACACTTATATGATTAATAGCCTAACATACAAACGACTACAATGCGACATACTTAATAGCTATGTGCAACATATATATGCTTGTAAATCACATAATATTTACTGGCAAGTGACTATATCTATATGTATATAAATATACATGTATATAAATATACATATATATAAATATACATATATATAAATATACATATATATAATATACATATATATATACATATATATAAATATACATATATATATACATATATATATATATATATATATATATATATATATATATATATATATATATATATATATATATATATATATATATATATATATATATATATATATATATATATATATATATATATATATATATATATATATATATATATATATATATATTTATATTTATGAAAAAGTAAATATATATACAGTACAGGTATTTTATGATCATCATTTTAAAAAATGTGATCTTTCATTATATGTAATTATAACAATGTAGCAACAAAGTTCAAACAGGCAAAACAACTTCAAATATTTAACAAACAAAAAACATATACGTACATATATGTATTGAGATATTCGAAAAGAATTTTCTCACTGACATTTCCAAGTCCAAACTAAGATTCAATGGTTCGATAGGAAGTTCTATATGTTATTTTCTTTATGTATCCACAGCTGTTAAGTGGTCTTAAATGCCTGGTTGACTTTTACGTCGGTACAGCGTTCCTGGATTCAAATTCATATTAGGTTATGGATTTAAATATATATATATATATATATATATATATATATATATATATATATATATATATATATATATATATATATATATATATATATATATATATATATATATATATATATATATATATATATATATATATATATATATATATACATATAAATGTTAAATCAAAATTAAATGATTTTTAATTCGATCCTCACTTTAGATATCAATTTTTTTCGGCCTACATTTCCGTAACGAAACCTGCCTAACACTAAGTAACCTATCCCGTTAAATGCGGGATAAAACGTGAAACTAAAAAAATATTACCATTATCTTAATTTATGATAAAGCATTGAATGCGGCAGGAAGCGGGAAGTACGTGACTGTTTGTCTGTCACTATGGCGACAACTCCAAACAATGCACTTGTTGTTCATGAATCATATATAGCTGTCCTTGTCATTTGTGTTGAAATAATGAATAGTGCGCAAAGGATAGAGAAAGCAGGTGTTTATTGTGGTTTTAGTTCAGTACAATCGTTACCGATTATACCTATGTAATATAAGCGTAAAATGAGACCATTTTTAATATATTTAGGGATATATATATATATATATATATATATATATATATATATATATATATATATATATATATATATATATATATATATATATATATATATATTATATATATATATATATATATATATATATATATATATATATATATATATATATATATATATATATATATATATATATATATATATATATATATACCCCTTTATTTTGAAGTTCTTAAAGCTACAGTGATTACAACAATAATACTTACATAATACTTTGGCATCAGAGTAATTTGACATTTATAAAATATTTATATTTCTGTCCTCAAAATTTGGAGTAGATGAATATTCCTTTAATACCATTGCGAAGACCTATTTGCATTTCCACTTGTTTTGAGAGACTTATTTTAATTGACTGAATCATGTTTTATTTAATTTGAATATATATTTTATTTCAATGACGCTTTTTTCTTCTTCATTTAGGGTTATCTATTCTAAAAACAATATGTTATGTCTATATTTATATAACGCCAAAATCGAAATAATTCCTTTTCCCAATTATAATAAATCGAATATACAACCATCATTATTTTCACTTTCCTTACATATTTATACATTGGGTGCTTAATGCCGACTTGAAGGGCCTTAATATAATTATTACTGACAATTGAATTACAAATTTTACAAAGCGTATCTTATTTCAATAGCATTAAATACGTACCAACTTCAATACAATATCAATGAATATTGAAAATTGGGTAACACTTACAATTTTATGTCACACATTATATTTTAATATACATATGAGTATAATATGTATGTTGTATTGTACAAACATTTCAAACATATTAACTTGTATTCGGACTTTCAATTGTATCTAACGGCGGCAGCTTCCCAGCGGACTTGAGAACATGATATTGCGTTCAGAGAGCAACATTCCCGATATAATAATACTATATATACGTATATATATATATATATATATATATATATATATATATATATATATATATATATATATATATATATATATATATATATATATATATATATATATATATATACATATATATATATATATATATATATATATATATATATATATATATATATATATATATATATATATATATATATATATATATATATATATATATATATATATATATATATATATATATATATATATATATACATATATACATATATACATATATACATATATATATATATATATATATATATATATATATATATATATATATATATATATATATATATATATATATATATATATATACAAACATAAAATAATATTAAAAATCTTTTCTATTAATAATTATAAATAATTCTTAAATTAATATTCACACATTCCTCTAATGTGCAATGCTGTCTTTTTTACTTTATGTTCTCCTTTATTATGTTTATATATTTTTTACGTTGCTCTAGTACGAGATTCGAATACTGATCAGTCGAAATATCTACAATAGAAACAAATAGTTCGTTTTTCAAATTGTTCTTTTTAAAAACAAAACACTTCTTTGACACACAAACTTTTGATTGTTCAAAGGTTTGATCAATACTACTACACATAGATGGCAGTAACGAATACGCCTTACATTTTCTGAAAAAAAAAAAAACCAAACTGACTTTTTATTTTATTTTAACTATTTTCACAGCTAATAAAAGGACTCGCTTTAGTTACTGGTTCTAATCCTTTTCTGAATACTGTTGGTAGTCAATCAATCAATCGAAAACACTTTATTGCACCTATTAAGTAGATAGCCTATTACAAAATAACATATCACACATTTTTCATAGAAAGGCGGCCTTATCACTTCAAGTGATCTCTTACAAGCAACTTTTTTTATAACAGGAATCTAAGTTACCTATTAAAGTTGGCGGATAATGCGTAAAGATATTTTTAAACTATAAAATATATATACAAAGATAAACATACAAATAAACTACATACACACATATACATATACAAATACATTTACATTACATATAGTGTATATTTTCTTAAATTTTCTTTATTATAGCTTTATATTTTATCTAAGATTGTAGATCAAGACACTCCGTTCTCACACACTCAGCTTTGCGTGGCTTACCAAAGCGGGTTAATGAAAATAATTCATCCCGAGCTGTAGCGCCTAATAAAAGTTTAATTAACATTCTTGTACAGAACAATGTTTGAGTGCGGTTTAAATTTTCCGGTTTATTAACTATTATTTCTAGTTTATTTAAATGCTATAGTAGTATATGTAGGGGAGCTTTTGACTGTACGCAATTGCTTTAGGTTCGCAGCAGAACACATTTGAATATTTCTTGCACTTTTCGTTTCCCAAGTTGATAAAAACAATGCACAGTGATCGGTCACTAAATAAAAAATTGCTATGTAAATCTTGAAAGTGTCTTTAGAAACGTGAGTGACCTGTCACTAACGATAGATATTAAGATTTTTTTTACTTTTAGATTTAGGCTTGTAATAGCACTCTTTGCTCTATTTCGCAAGTTCGTTATTACGCAGTGGAACGTATCGCGTAATGAATGTAGGTTTGAGGGAATAATTATATTTGAATAAGTTCTATTTCTCCTATTTTCAAAGACAAAGAGCGGTGTTGACTTCCATCATTCATAATGTTTTAATTTCTGACGGAAAAGCGCAGAACTTTAGGAGTACCTTGATATTAAATTTTCTTTGACCCTGGCCATAAGCGGGATATGCCCAATGTTGAAAATAAACATGTAGTTATGATTTAGAGTAGCAAGATTATTTGATATATTTTTCATTTTTTTTAATTATCTGTTGGGCCAATCATATGCAACAATAAATTTTATACCAAAAGTATATAACTAACAGTTTATCTTTGTACTTAACCAACACAAGGTAGGTACATTTAAAATATACAAAAATATATTATTTTTTTTTATGATTTTTAAAGTGTTGATCCACACTAAGAATAGAAAAAATATTCAAGTAAAACATAAAAATTAAGTTTACTGCGTTAAAATTTTTATTTATTTTGTTTTTTTTTTTTAGCTTCACGCTTTATCCCACACATGGCAGGGTGGGCAGAGGGAACTGCAGGGACCGTGGGAACCTAGTGTTAAGACACTCAGTTGCTCAGTCCCTGCTTTCTCCGTCCCCGCTTTCCGCCTTTTTCGAGGCATTGCGTGTTGAGTGGCGGAACTCAACGCCGCGCTTTGCCTAATTTTTATTTCAAATTTTTATGATTTCTTTAAATATTTTATATATAATTATTTTTTTCAAAATCAATTTAAATCTTAATAGCCATTAAGTTAATGAGCGAAAGCATTTTAATCATTGATATGACGCCAGTACAGTTAAGTGTCGCATATACGCGACGCTGTCAGCGAAATTACCCAAAAATTGTGTTGGAAGATAAAATTAATTGAAATTTATTAATATTGGCTTTTGTTTATCGTTGCTGTGTAATTATTAAATAAGTGATTAAGGCGGTTTAATAAATATTTTATCTATATACTATATATACATATATATGTGTTATATTTATTTATGTATATATGGAATTGATGTTAAATTTTGAGGCCGTCGTGGCTAAGTGACACAACGTCTGACTGTGTACGCGACGGTTGTAGGTTCTATAAACGCAGTTTCTTAACACTAGGTTCCCAAAGGTCCTACAGTTCCCTCTGCCCGTCATAAGCAGGCTAAAGTACGCAGCTAAAAAAAGAAGACGTTGAATCAACGACTATGTCTATATTATTTTGTTCCCTAATGCGGCATAATTGCCTCAGTACTATATCTTTCTATATATGTTATTTGTCTGTATCTATTTTTATACAAATGTCACCACAATATTTAAAAATATCCTCCCAAAAGTGTGGGTCGGTTGTGAGTGATAAATTATGCGACGTAGTACAAATTGCTTTCAAGCCTCCATCACTTTACGAATAACTAAAAATAGACCTTCAAGTAACAACTGTTTAGTAAAAGTATAGGAAATCGATTAGACTAGTTCTTTATTATAGCTATTTATTTTTGGCAGAAGCTACTGTCTCGAAAAAGTGGAAAGCTGGGAACGGAGTGTCTAAACACTAGGTTCTCACGATTTCTGCATTTCTCTATGCCTTCCTTGCTATGAGCACGATAAAGCGTAAAGTTTAAAAAAGCTAGAGCTTGGCTACTTCATTTTACTTTACTTTAGATATATTGAGGCTTTCATAGTTCAATGGATAGTGTTTTATTGTTACGATAGTTCTGAGTTCGTTCTCATTAGGGCGATGAATGAAGTAAAGTTCCTTAAATTCCTAATAAAAGAATGTCTTAATTTCTGTCACTAAGTTCCATCTAGAAAAATACAATATCAAGCTTTAAAATGTTTAAAAGCTTTCGAAGTTATTTCGAACATCCTCTATTCTCAACAATATGGTTATCTCTTTTTAAATTCAAAGAAACGAAAACGCTATATGTCTTGTTAAGTCCAAACAAGGCAATATTTATGTTAGCTCGTATTTGTAACCTAGATATAGGTTCTAAACCTATCTCTTGACCTTTAGTATATAACTGAATTTATATACCGTTTTCTATTAGTTTTTATTTTATATATTTATTGGAATAATAATGTTGAGGACCGTTGTGTCGCAGAAGCACAGCGTCTGCCTGTAAGCTCAATGGTTTGTGGGTTCAATTCCCACTCTAGGAGCTCTCCTCGACTAATTCTAACTACTAATTCCATTTCTTCGCATTTCTTTAGCATTTAGGAAACCGCGACGTTGAGTCCCGCTATAATAAAATATCGATAATATATATATATATATATATATATATATATATATATATATATATATATATATATATATATATATATATATATATATATATATATATATATATATATATATATATATATATATATATATATATATATATATATATATATATATATATATATATATATATATATATATATATATATATATATATATATATATATATATATATATATATATATATATATATATATATATATATATATATATATATATATATATATATATATATATATATATATATATATATATATTATATCGATATTTTATTATTGTAAATTCAGAAAAATATATCAAATCTAATATATATCAAACAAATTAATTTCATGACAGCCTACTTTAGTAACGTACATATTATGCTATCGCATATAACAATATATTTACTCTTTATATTTCAGTTCGGTTCAGTTTTCTTATATAAGACGCTTCGAGCGTGTCGGGGGAATATACGACAATCTCGTCTAATAAAAAATGTTAGACAAAACAAGGCTTTACGTTACAGTAAGTGTTGAGTGAGACACAGTGGATCTTAACGCCGCACTCTGTCTTATTACCTCGTATTTAAGAATTTTTTGATAATTTCAGTGCCCTGGAAAAACCGTTTATTTTATTACGTTACGTGCAAAAGAGTCGTACAATTTATAACATACGTTGTATCTCATAACTAGGTTAGCTTCAATGAAAACATGAATAAAGCTCTCATTTCGCTTTTAAAGCGACAAACTGAAGTAGCTCGTTCAAGTGCTTTTTGCCGAAATAAAAGAATGAAGATGTCAGTGTATAGCATGCTGTGTTTTTAATACGCTTTGAGGTAATTTATATTACTACGTTTTTTTGTACATTAACTAAATTAATCTATTTTAGATTTTTATTAATTGCTTTTTAATGTCAGACTTGAATAACAATTAGACTACGGAGCAGTAGTGACTTTTTTGGTTAGTAAAATATTTTTCATTATTGGGTGTTGTGAAATGCTTTAATAATACTTAAATATACAACCGGCTGTAAATTTTTGGCTTTTAACACTTTCCCTGCTTTTCGCCTTTTCAAACATTACGTATTGAGTAGCGGTTCTCAACGCCGCGCTATGCCCAGTTGCCAGAGTGAAAATAATGAAAATTAAATCTTCCTCGAGTGGAAACCTACAATCTTTTAAATCCACAAACTCGCCACGACGGTACTCAATTCGACTAATATTTTTTTCTTAAGCAACTAAAACTAAGCCTTATCTGATAAAATATTTCTACTACAACTTACATTGAATACGTCACATTTTAACCTACATTTCTGTTCTGACTTCTGGAACACTTAGCTGCTGAATGGCCCACGCTTTTACATTTATACAGAGTATTACATTTATTGGAGTGTCGTTGTATAGATGAATAGACATTCTGTCTAAAAGCTTGCCTTGGTTTATGATGTATTTTTAATTGTCTCATACATTACTTAAGATAAATTAATATTTATATATTTTTAGTTCACGTTTTGTTCTGCATATAGCAGGGTAAAAAGAGGGAAATGCAGGAACCGTTGGAACCTAGTGTTAAGACACTCTGTTCCGAACCACAGGAACCGTAAGACCCTAGTGTTAAGACACTCCCTTCCGAAACGCAGGAAACGTAGGACCCTAGGGTTAATACACTCCATTTCCCGTTTACGGCCTTTTCGAGGTATTACGTGTTGATTAGCGGAACTCAACACCGCGCTTTGCCTAGTCGCTAGACATAAGAAAATGGAAATGAAAAATCCATCTTCCTCGAGTGGGAATTGAACCTAGGGAACAGTCGCATTTACAGTCAGTTGCTATGTTTCTGCGCTATGACGATCCTCAATTTGTAGTTAATCTTGTCATAATTAATATTTAGAACAAGATTTAATAAAAATAAAAATTTAATAATTAATTATAACTTCTCTTAACGCGATATTAAAAACGAGTTTATCAAAATTATTATCTTTTAATTCAATTATAATGAAGGTTAAATACTAATTAAAGTCCTTGAGTGTGACTAATCGGTTTAGATGCTTACATAATTGAACAGCTACTTTGACGATAAATATCCTCAACGTGCAAACAAAATTTTAACACTCTGAAAATAATATTTGCATAATAATGAACTGAATTACAAGTATTGAAACAAAGCGTACGCCCACCGCATACAGTCGTTATCACATCAACATTATACAATATCAGCCGTGACAAAGTCGAGATAGCCAGACTCTGATAACACAGTGTTTATTCACCTAGCTCTCTATTCGCACGTAGATATCAGAAAAAAATTAGGAAAAACCTAAAATTAGTTCTAGATTTTTTGGAAAATCTAGATATTTAAATTTTGTTTTGGATATTAAAGTGTTTTCTAAATAAAATGTAAATTAAATTTGTGAGTGTAATTAACTTGACTACAATGACGAAAATAATTGAAACTTTGAACGCTTATTTATTAGATACAAGTAAATGTTGCGCGTCTGTGGATAGATTGAAACAATTCTGTTTGTGCCGGAGATATCAAGGTGACAGTGAGGTAATATACAGTTTGCATATAATTTTAAGGCCATTGTAGCACTCTTTTTGACGCTCACACGCTGTTGTAAGATATGACACGGCGTTGAACTCCGTTATTTAATAGAAATTGTCTGAAATTTAGATATGAAGCGAAATATTTCCAAATATTACCAATAAGTATAAAAAAGTAACGTAAAGATAAGATAAGATGAGATCATTATTATTAATATTAATTCTATATACTAAATCTTAACAGTAATATGATTAATATTTAAGATAACAACATATAGTATAAGTTAAAAAGGTACAGACTAAGGTTTTCTGTACTGTTAATTATTTTAAAAATTAAAAAAATATAATAGAAAAATAGTTAAATTAATAAAGGAATTGTTCTTTACTTGTAAAACCCCACGTATCATATTTACTAAGTTCTATAAATTGGTTGCTCATACTACCTTTACACTTTATATGTCGAATATTATTCTAGTAACATAATTGGAACCGTTTACATTGCACACACAACGTGCATAGGTATTTTATATACAACCTCTACGATGCAATATTTCAATATTTGAAAGTGATTTATAGCTTTTAATCAGGCTTATTGTGATCAAAATAAATTTTCATATAAAATATATACATACTTATATGTATAAAATAAAATTATAAATTTACTATTTCCTTTGGCTTTCCGTAACATTATGTTGTAAATTAAATAATTTATGATATAGAATAAAAAAATTCAAAAATTTTCGACGAAAAAAGAGAATGTGAGATTATTTTTGTGGCTAAACAAAGATTGTTTAATAACTGAATTTGAATCCGCTACCATCGTCATATTGGGCGCTGTGGTCGTAACGTCTGCTGCAACTAACATACATATATGTATGTATATAAAAATATTCAATCTTTTATCAATTTTATCGAGTTCACATTCTGTGATATCGATATCTCGTAACAATGGAGATAACACACTTCTGCAGGAATCATAAAGGGTTTATGGGCCGTCAATATTTGAACGATGAGTAAAGTTTTTAGAAAAATCTAACACAGAATCTTTAAATGGACCAAATTTACTTTTTTTGTCTTTTTTTCTTTTGAATATATGTATGTACATATATTTATAATTTCATTTCAATTGTAAGGCAAAGTTTAAGTAGTTTGTCTTATAGACAAAGCAGTGTACACATGAAAAGCACAAGGTATTTTGAATGCAGTTTTCTCTAAATTGGATTTTATTACAGTTCAAGCTTTAGAAATCGTAGAAGCAACGTTGGTTATTCATTATTTTGTATACACATTTAAGAGAACTATCGTGGCACAGAGTGTTGTCTTCAATTCCCACTTGGGGAAGATAGCCTTTTTCATATCTATTTTCTTCGATCTGGTAGCTAATCAAGCACGGCGTTAAGTTCCGCCACTCGACACGCATTGTTTTGAAGAGGTGGAAAGCGGCGAACGGAGTATATTTACGTTAGGTTCCCTTGGTTCCTGAAGTTCCCTCTGCCCACCCTGCTATGTACGGGATAAAGCGTGAAGCTAAAAAAAAATATACATTAATTTATATTAGATTTAATTAAACGACCTACCTGCTAATTTTCCATTGAATTTTTAATAAGTTCTCTATAATTCTATGCTCGACATGAGGAAAACATCGACCGTCGGGTAAACCGCAACGAAACGGCCTATACGTGCCAAGTTCTTTAATTGGAAATCATTTGGTCTATTTACTATTTTATTTGAAGCATTATTTTTATATATGTTCATTCTTCAATTGGGTTTAAATGTCATTCAGATGAACATACGTATGTATATATCACCTTCATAGTAGTTTATTTTTATTCACTCATGTACATATGTAGGCATCTTTAATATATTTTAATAACTATAAAGGAATTTCGTTACTTAACGGATTTTTTAAACAACTTTTATGTAATACATTTTAAACACAAACATAGACTTTTTCTTAAAAAAAACCAAACTATAGATATCTCATATTTCATCATCTAATAGTAAGTTCTAGAATGATTCTCTTTGCTTAGAATGCAAAATTCAATAAATGTTTTATATAAAAATCCATGCATTTTTAATTGCACTTATTATGCAAGTTATTGTAATATTTTAAATACTTTGTAAATTTATTCCATTTAATTACATGCTTAATGATAGAAACCACTTAAAGGTATTCGTTGGTCAAGTCGTAAATACTTTGACATTAAAGCATCTTTAGATTAAGTTATATAACAATCTTGAAATATTTTTTTTTCTTTTTTCACGCTCCCTCCCTCCTTTCCCTCCTCTAGTAGGGTAGGCGTAAGGAACTGTGGGAACCTAATGCTAAGACACTCCGTTCTCCGCTTACAAAAATATTTAATGAATTTTTACCTATATTTTTAAAATTACTTATGAAGTCATCACGACTCTTATTGATGTTATAAGTTACTAAAAATTATTTCAAGTTTATATAAAATAGTAAAAGTCCGAATATTATATGCTACCTAAGTTTTTAAAAATTATGAGTACTGAAATGTTTCCACCCGCTAAAATAAGCTCTACAATTAATAAATGATAACTATATAATGTTTTTTTTTCGCTATTAATAGAACGGCAGAAACACAGAGTGCTGTAACTCTCCGTTCTCTCCACTTTTTTGTATTATTTGATGACCTTGCCCGATTATCAATACCTTTTAAAAGTAGACTAACTATTCATCGAAGTTAAAATCGAACTTATCGCCTGTACAATCCAAAGCAGTTCCACTGCTCTACTATATCGTCATTTATAATAATTTTAATACAAGTTGATGTCGAATTTAGTAGAAAGTGAAATTATACAAACATACATATATAAGCTAAAGGCTACATTAATTAATACTGTATAAAACCTTTGCCCGGCGGAGTGTAAGATAAATACTCGGCCCGTTTCAAGTTTATTTTGAACGCAAGTTGTAGTAAACATGTGTACGTGTACAGGCACTGTACGCTAATTGTATTTGATTTGAGTTAAGATATTTTATATTTAAATTTTAATCTTAATTAAATAACTATTTATATACTTGTTAGTTACGCGGAGGTACTCAGAAACGTTTATTATCGTTTAAGTAACATTAAATTTTGACAAATTTGCTTTTTTTTGTGTTGTGCATTTTTAACGATAGTTTAACATTGATTTTCGTATATAAATGTAGCTTTCGTTTTGGTAACATCATTAAAAATATACCTTCATATATTTTAACTGAAAGATTTCGTTACAATATCTGCACTTATACTGTTTTATATGTAATATTTATAAAGTGTTCTTGTTAGTAAGTTATTATTTCGATATGTATTTTTTATATGAAAACGAGGATTATTTAGGCAAAGGGCGGCGTTGAGTTCCGCCACGTAATGCTTTGAAAAGGCGGAAAACGGTTAACGGAGTGTCATAACACTATGTTCCTATGGTTCCTGCGGTTCACTCTCCTTACATTCCTGTGTACGGGATAAAGCGTGAAAGTATAAAAGTAGAAGTAATATTTTTATACAACTTCAATTATATATTCTCATACATATATTTTGTTCCACAACAACCTTATTAAGCCATATATCTAATGAAACAACCCAACGCTAAGCCAGTCTTAACTAGATTAAGGCTAAAGGCAATAATAACTTTTTAGTTCCATTACACTACGTTGTTGGTTCCAGCTCATTTTCTGAGTGTCCAGTCAATTAGCTTTTTACTTGTGTTGAATATTATTTGCTTATATTTTTAATATATCAATTAATTTAAGCAAATAAAGCGTATTGCGATATAAATCTAAATAATTACTTAGTCTTACTTCAGTCCAAATATAGGTACTTTCGTAATTACGTACGAGTACCAAGTTGTCAATGTCTATCAGTTCCCCTGTACCTCTTTCGCCTCTTCCATCGTCATCATGTTCTTCACAATACTCTACCAAGAGCCCTAATACTTTTTATGTTACATTGTGGTCTCGAAGGTCAACCAAACTGTCTTTAAATCTGTTCTCTCAATAGAATGAAATGTAAACAAAAAACAAAAATCAACAAGAAAGCAATATTAATATATATTTATAACTTTTTTCTAATTACACAGTAGTCGTTTAGTTACTAAAGTTTTTTTTTTCAAAGTGATACATTGTTATATTTTAATGATCTCTTGACGACACGGAAGCGAACATGTCAAGTGTCAATAGGATATGTTGTTGTAGGTGTTATACATTACGTATATAGTATAGTATGAAGAGGTAGATTAAAATGGAAAAATATTTGAAAATAATATAAGGCACATAGGAAATTGAGGAACTTCCTGTGAACGCGACATTTGTGGGTTCGATTCCCATTCAGAAGATGGGTTTTTTCGTCTAATTTGCTTTTCTCTGGCAACTAGGAGAAGCGCAGAGTTTAGTCGCAATGCCTGCTTTAAAGAGAGAAGAAGAATGAAAAATATAAAATAGCGTAAAGAAGTTAGTTAAAAATATAATTCGGTATATTCAATATGTTCCAAATCATTATACATCGCAGAACAAAATTCGTCTCTATTGGAATTCATTGATATATACATATATATATATATATATATATATATATATATATATATATATATATATATATATATATGTTTGTATTTCAGTTTATTTGTATATACGTATGTATATAGTGCAGTATTTCAATGTCGTAGAATTGACATTAAAGTTAATTAAATTTTAATGGACGTTAAACATATGGAATTGTAATTTAAACTTCTATAAAAACATGAATTTTCTCATCAGCCATTACAAATATATTGATTATGTCCTTAACGAAAACGTATTAAAAATTTGAGCGGGATTTGAACCAGTGCCTCTGCAACGTGCTAACCGTGCAAACGCTCTGACCACTAAGCCTTGTATTCTTCATCACGCTGCATCAAATGTATATGTTTTCTTTATGTATTTTTTTTGTAGATTGACATTGTGTGGAGTGACGTTTTACAAATCATAAAAATATATAATGTGTTTTAAGTGGCGAGATACATTGTATGCAATAAACCTTACAACACACATTTCTATTTGAAAATGTTCTAAATAGAAACTTAGACTGATCTTCATTAACTATAGAAAAGCCAGCGTTGAATTCTGCAGCCATTTACAGATTTATATGTCCCTTTTCATATGGACGTTTTCAACTTCTTTTATGAAGCAACATATGCATTTATGTCTGGCCCAACTTCAAGTAGATACAAATAGTATTCGTAACATCATTATTGTGATGCAACGAACGTGATGCAACTTAGAGTAAACTAAGTAACTGGTTTCAACGTAACGCTTAATTAGAGATCGAGTTAACTAGATGATAATATCTTACCCTATCGTACCCCTCGTTATTCTCGATTCATATATATGTATATATATAAATATATATATATATACATATATATATATATATATATATATATATATATATATATATATATATATATATATATATATATATATATATATATATATATATATATATATATATATATATATATATATATATATATATATATATATATATATATATATATATATATATATATATATATATATATGTATATATTTCTATGAACACGATGATCGTATATGTATTTGCGATATCTGGTAGAGAAGAAGGCAAGAGCGGCGTTGAGTAAGTCGTAGTTTCTGTTATATGTACTGGTATTGTACGCTACATACTTTAGGTCGACTATTACTAATTTTCAGTTGTTTTTAAATTAATTCAATTTTATAAATTTCCATTTATATATAATAAGGAAAAAATTTTTCACATATATTTAAAAATTAAATATTGAAAGATAAACATAATATTTAAAATATATAATACATAAATTTAAAGTTATAATAAGTAATATTATACAACATAATTAAATAAGCCTTTCAACATTCTCCCCTTTAGAGCAATATTTAAGAGTCATTATTATAATAAATATAAAGGGATAATAAAGGGATATTTAAAAAAAAGTGAAAAGTGAAAATCATTCATCATCCAAAAAAAAAGGTTTTAAACTTTTAAAAACCAATACGTGTATATGGTGCAAGTGATCTAGTAGATTTTCTTTACAATATGACGTACATGATCTATACAAGTGATCTATAGATCATGGTGTCGTCTTCGCCGCGTGCGCAAACGCGGTCGCAACACGACGTCGACCCAGAAAGAATAAAGGCGTATTCGGTAAGTGTTATAACTAGTTTGTTTCAGCGCCTTATATGGTATGGATGTATGCTCTTATGGCTTATGTGCTATATAAAGACCAACATATATATATATATATATATATATATATATATATATATATATATATATATATATATATATATATATATATATATATATATATATATATATATATATATATATATATATATATATATATATATATATATATATATATATATATATATATATATATATATATATATATATATATATATATATATATATATATATATATATATATATATATATCGTCAAAAACATATAATCATACAAAATATACAAATAGAAAAGAGTGTCGGACTGTCCTTAGGTAGTTGTAGTCAAAAACACCATCATTTCCAAACCGTTGGTCGTAACTCGTAATGCCGTGTTAAATGTCTTTTGTGAAATAAAATATGCGTAATGACTTTATCTGCGTCAGCTAACTTTAAGAGACTTTCTTTATATATTATAGATGTTAATAGTACATTATACATATATATGTTAATATTAGAATATATATGTATGTATACATGGATTGAAAGTTTAGGAGAACATGTCTCAAGTCTATCATGAATCAGAAAGTCAGGACTACTATTTTCTTTGGATACAGAATAAAGCGTTAAGCTAAAAAAGAATAACTAAGTTAGCCGAATATTCTACAGCTGGAGCAGTAAGTTATAAAAAATCTGTTCACATCTGACTTTTTAATAAAAATGTGTCATACGACAGTGAATAGAAGAAAATTCATTAGAAACGTTATAAAATATTCCCTATGAAGTGAAAAAGACACTTTTGTAATGGCAGCATTTGAATGCACTCATCCGCAAAGCTACGCTAATTAGCGGCTTTAACTTTAGCCCAGCGACTAGAGGGTCTGGTCGTGAAAGAGGTTTTACACCAATGTTGCAATTTTTTTCACCATTTTTTCCCAACTTTCGCGTTAATTGGAATACTTTAAATATACAAATATGTGAACTTTTTAATATTAAAATTGTTAGGTAATCGTTATCGTTAGGTTAAAGAGCTAGTATGTTATTTTATAGTCTACTTCGAAAGTACCGGAAACCTATGCCTCCACCTACCTACCTAACCTCTAGCTAGGTAGAAACATTTGGATTTATACTGTCTAAAGTATATCTAATGTTCTAGATTTTCTATAGCGATTAGTCTAAGTAAAAGTCTAGTAAAAGAGGTGGTAAAAGAGCAGCAGCACTGAACGCTGCGGCTGCTATATGCGAGGAAATAATTTTCAGATTATCCCCACTAAACCGTGCAGGGCATCTGATGTTAGTTTATAGTTTTATTAGTCGACGGGCAACCGTTTCGATTTTTTTGCTCTACGCTCTTTTCCATATATATTGTTAGCTTACGGAACCTATCGTTACATTTGTACATTCACATTCGACCATTTTTCTAAATATTATAAAAAAATGGAAAAACCTATCTTACATTTACAAAATTAATTATTAAAACCACATTCATATCAGTAAATGCTTAGAGTTACTTTAACAAAAAATTATAGTTAAATGTACCTTATAAAAATGTTAAATAAATAAACATGATATAAAAATATATAACTAAAGCTATTTCTAGCTATCACATAGTATTATACTGGACTATTTATACAATTTTCATAGTACGGCCTTCTTGTGAACTATAAATAGAATCTCTCACAACCGCAGTGTAGCCGTATACATACATCGTACGTTAACGACACTCCCTCCAGGCTGTGACGTCACACGTTGTGTAACTAGATTTGGTACAGGCTTGCTTGTAGAATTAAATTATGTGTTGATTTTATAGAATTTTAGGGAAAGTGTTTCTGATTTAATTATTTTCTATACAATTTATGTCGTTGTTAGCCTCACTGTAGTGAGATTTTTATAAATTTCTACTACCTAAATATTATAACAATTGTTTGGCGAGAGAATGCTATTTTTATTAAATATTGTTATTTCTCCGTCTTCGCTTTTCGCCTGTTACGAGGTATTGCGTGTTGACTGGCGGAACTCAACGCTGCGTTTTGCCTGGTTGCAAGTAGGAAAAAAATGGAAATAGAAAAATCTATCTTCCCCGATTGGGAATCGAACCCAAAAACCGTCGTGTTACAGGAAGACGTTGCGTTTCTGCGCCACGACAGTCCTCAAATAATATACTAATAAATATTTTTTTTATAATTTTTAAAAATCATAAAAGTATTCAATTATTTTCCAATTATATTCTTTGAAGAATAGTTTGTACTGATGAGATCTCTGTCCTGATTTCTCTGCTCATCCTGCTTTGTATTGCATATATTGGATAGCTAAAAAAATGTCAGAAAGAGGGAGAAGGAAGTCTTTTACTTATATTAATATATTTCTTATTTTTATATATACATAATATGTTCTGTAACTGTTCGCTCGCTTCATGTACATAGAATTGAAATGCAAAGTTGTAATACTTGCATATTGCAGTGCATTTCTGTTGTAAGAATTTACCATATATGGCAGTTCTAGCTATTCAAATGACTTTTGCATGTACTTTTACATATATTTTATATGAAACGATTGTGTTTTCGAAAACTTTTGGTTTTTTGTTGCCTTGTCAAAGAAAATCATGACAAGTCACTATATCTCTGTTTATTTATTAAAATGCTATATTTTTTTAAATCACAAATATTTTTTTTCCTTTCTTCTTTTTGTTCTTCATCATCATCACTAACATGTCTTCGTCTTTCTGCACAATCATATGTCTCTAAAGGCATATAAATGACATCGAGCTTCGGCTTTCAGGCATTTTCGTATGTAATTTTTGACAAAAATCTCCTCTCCTTTTATATTTGCATTTGAACCTGTAACCACTGCTATGTTTTATAATTTTATCAAATATTGTGTTTTATATAACGAATATGTTGAAACTGCAATATAATATTAATATTGCCTTTTACATATACACAGGCGTTAAAGGCGTATTGCGGAATGAAAGAGGCTTGCAACAAAAGCTCGGCTTTGTATGTTTTTATTAAAATGTAAATAAAACTCATATGATACATACGAATATTACATATTATGTATATTATATATATTCACTCGAGTAGGCATCGAACCTACGTTACAGTGGCTTTTAAATTAAATAGTTTCTAATAGAGTTGCAAAGTTTATGTTCATGACAACTGAAACTCTTTAAGAGCCAACTAAGCTACAAAACAGTTTTATTTCATTAATAGTTTATTTATTTTATAATTTTCTTAAATATCTTACATTGCTTACTGAATGTAGACGTGATGATTGTGGGTTCAATCCCCACTCATGAGAAAATTGTTATTTCCATCTGGTAGATGCGAGTGTGAAAATGGAAAACAGAGATGTCTTAACACTATAATCTCTCTTCATACACTACTATATGTGAGTTAAGGTATTAAATTAAGCTTATTACAATTTTCACATAAACCAGCTTCCAGATTCTTCTAGATGAAATAGAAATTATTTTACAGTGAACTTTTCTTCGCAAGCAACTAATTATTTACCCACTCTTTAGTACATTGTTAGTAGAACAAAAGCTTCAGTTAGTTTTTAATAGGTGGAAAGGTATTATGTATATATTATGTTTTATTTCTTTATATAATGGATAGATCTTTGAATACAAAAAGTTTTCATTAACGGTTTCATATCTAAATATATTATTGATTTACAATTATTTTCATTAATCTTGGTTGGTTGAGGACCGTCGTGGCCAAGTGTCTGTCTGCCTGTAAACGCAACAGTTTGTGGGTTCGAATCTTTTTCGGAAGGATTAATTGTTTCATTTCAATTTTGTAACTAAGAAAACGCGATGTTCAGTTACGGCACTTAATACGCAATACATTGAAAAGGCCGAAAGTGGAGAAACTGAGTGTCTTAACACTAAGTTTCTAAGGTTCCCTCTGCTTACCCTGCTAGCACGTGAAGTTACTAAATGCATATTTGTACCAATTCTCGTACAACTTTATACAATGATTAATTTTTGTGACAAATAGCAGAAATATGATATGAAGAGGGTTATTTGAGATTTTAGGGGAACCCTAAGAGAGGATTTTCAGAGAATTAAACGGGAATTCCTTTTTTACAAGAGCTTATACAGGAAGCTTAATTACAGTTCATAAAATTGTATTTTTTCTTGAAAATAACCGTATAATACATAGAAACAAAACAGCAAAACACTTGCGGTGATCTAAATGACGTGTGAAAGCTTCATTGTATACTTGTAAATCAAACACCTTACCACCGTGACACGAATGACGTCATCTACCAACAAACCCAAGGTCTACTTGTGTTATGCTAACTACCGTACTGTCAATATTTGGTTTCACACATTATAAATTCAATTATTTGTTGCATATATGTATGTGTATGTGTGTGTGTGCGTATTGTGTGTGTGTGCATATTGTGTGTGTGTGCGTAATAGTGATGTAACGAATTTCATTTTTTACATACGAATGCAAATATTCAGTATTTTTTTCTTTAATTTGGCACAAATTGGCAAGACAGAACTTTAAACGTCCGTTCGATCTTTACTTATTCTTTATAGTTACATATATTATATTTATAGTTTGTTGTTCAAGAATAATATATTTATTTCATCATTATTTTTGTTTAAGTAGATGATTATAAAACATTAAAAACCTAATAACTGGTAAAACTTTTATGGAAGTGACAGCTAATTTGTTTAGATTGCATTAAAAATTTTGTTCCACAAGATATAATGAAGACTGGTGTGATTACGAGGTTAAGTTATTTTTTTGTGTCACAAAACATGAAAAGTAAACTGATTTCATTAACGTATTGTCAAATAATATGTCAATATTTTTCGCAAGACATTTGCAAAATTTGCAAATTATTATTGCCTAATACTTATATTATGAAATATTTAAGAAATTAGTCATTGATATATATTAAAAAGAAAAAAAAAAACAATTTAAATTCAATTGCAACTAGAAATCGAGAAGAACGCTGAAATAAATCATTCGAAAGCATTAGCTGTGGCTTTATAGTACGTAGTATGTAGGTACTTTTACTATATTGAGTGTAATCCGGACCTGTCGGGGCCGTCTCGTCGATATAAGATGGAAATTACTATGGAATGAAATGTCGTTTTTCACAAACCGAAGGAATTTAATGGAAAATTTGTGATATATATATCTTGAGGTCGATTACAGGCGACTGTTGAAGTTACCTAAGTGTAGTATAGTGACAGTTTTAGATTATAAGCGGCATTGTCCTTGGTTCGATTTCCCGTCGGGTGTCTCTTTTGTTTCGAATTTTGGTGGAAAATGGAGAACGGAGAGTTAGTTAATTACTTCATACATATCCTATTAAATATGAATAACATATGTACTATTTTTAGTGTGACTATTTTTATAAATACACGTACATATATTCATATATTTTTCCAAACTGTTCTCAATCGCCGAAACCTCTCTAAATAAACTTTTTATATATTAATAATCTTTAAATTAAAATAATAAAATTGATGAATTGAATCTGTTAAATCAAAAATATACCTACAACTATTTACTTTACTATCAGAGGCTTGCGATAGTTCAAAAGGTGACTAAATAGTTGTTGCTCTTTGTTATAACCGATATCTCAGTCTTCCTTACGTAGCCTAAATGATTCATTCAATTTAAGATCATATGTATAGCACTTAGTCAAATTGCTGAGGTATAGAATATATTGTAGCAGTTATATAACATTAACTATATGTTGTATAACATAGCATTTAACATACACAGAAATAAACATATTATTGATGTAATATTTAAAATTTAGTCTATGCGCTATTTAAATATAAAACATGAAAAATAAAAACCGTCGTTTGAGGACCGTCGTAGCGCAGACGTGCAACGTCTGCCTGTAACGCGATGGTTTCTGGGTTCGATCCCCAGTCGGGGAAGATGGATTTTTCTATTTCCATTTTCTTCGCTCTTGCAAACTGGGCAAACTAGGTTGAGTGCCGCCACTCAACACGCAATGCCTCGGAAAAGGCGGAAAGTGGGGACGGAGAAAGCAGGGACTGAGCAACGGAGTGTCTTAACACTAGGTTCCCACGGTCCTTGCAGCTCCCTCTGCCTACCCTGCCTTGTGCGGGATAAAGCGTGAAGCTATAAAAATAAAAAAAAATAAAAAATGGCTCTAGAATCTTTTCAAAATATATTAATATTATTTTCTTTATAGGAACAACTTCGTCAAAGAAAAGAAGCAGAAGAACGAATCGCTGCCCAAAATGAATTCCTGAGGACATCACTGAGAGGGTCCCACAAGTTGCAAGCGCTAGAGTCCAACCCTCCATCCAGTACAGCGTTTGTAAACGATGCTTACGAAGAGGACGCCAGCGATGAGGCTACACAGCTGTATGCACTTGTTGGTAAGTGGAGAGTGAAGGAGACTTTTTTTGTAGAATTTATTTAATTTTCTTACACTAAGTGTACTTAAAAATTCTACATTATTATTTAAAGAGGAAAGATTCGTATATTTGTTAGTTTATTTGTGTAGAATAAAAAGCTTAAAAACTACTGGAAACTTAAATACATAGGCTACTTTTTATTGTGAAAATGATCGAGAAGGGAGTGAAATGATCCACGTGCCTTAAACTCTTCTTTGTTCTAGAGCTTAATTTCATAGAGTTTAAAAAAAGATTGTATATAAAAATATATATCTATGGCGTCATACCCGGCTGCTATATATACTTATACATTATACTAATACTAATAATAATAATACTTATATATACTTATACATATGTTATCAATATTCATTACATTTTATTAAGAACATTATTTTACCTTGAAAATATTACGAACAAACCAGTGTCAAGATTTGCTTTAACTAAACCATCCCAAATGCTAAATTAAACACCATAATATCGCCATAAATTGCAATGTCCACAAACGGTTAGCCGCTATAAACTACAATTAGGCTTAGGCTTACACAGCATTATGTATGAGAAGGTGCGTGGTTAGTCGTAAAATTATATTAACAATATATATACATGTATGTATATATCTTTTACAAATATTAATAAATATTAAAATACTTCAAATGTTTTGAACGCAGCAAGATTTCAGCCCACACCTCTAAATCGTCCAAGCGTTCTTCGTCACATCGCGTCGAAATTCTTTTTTATTAAGATTTTTACAAATACTCGGCGGAAAGCAGAGAACGGAGTGTGCACTAAGTTCCCAATGTACCTACGGTTCCCTCTGCCTACCCTGCCATGTGCGGAATAAAGCGTAGAGCTATTAAAAAAACTACCCTAGTGTAAATTGTTTCCATAACCACCACATTCTGACGTAAGACAACACATTCAGTCACGGTTTAACTGAGCCACAATAACATAAATTTATTGTAATCCCTAGCTTTTATCTCGTGTTAAAAATAGGCCACACATTTGTTTTTATTAGAACTGTTATCTTTTTAAATATATTTAAAAATATAGGTTGTCGAACGACAGGTTTTCGTGACGTGGGTTTAATTATTACTCAGGGATATTTATTGTTTCTCACAGGGATATTCCTAGCTTTAGTATTAAGACAAAGCACGGCGTTGAGTTCCGCTACTTGAGTAGCGGAACTCGAAATGTTGAGAAAGTTGTAAAGGAAATTTTAAAAAGGTTAGGTTCCCTCTGCCTACTTTAGGTTCCCTTTGTCTTTATTTTTATTATTATTTATAATATGTATGCTTAACATATTTATGCCCATTTCAATAGAAAAGCAAACGTGTTATATAAACCGATTATGAATCTGTTTACCGCAGGGCCTAGATACTTCCAGTTCACTTAGCAACGGTTCGATCGTTCAATATTAGCCTCTAGGTTACTTTAAAGGGATTAAGTCGGTTTGATAATATGATTTTTTGGATGGTCGATGTTATGATATTATCAAATTTGGCTTTATGCATATTTAATACATGAAGCCACTATGGCGCAGTGGCACAGCGACTGACACTGACTGTAAACATGACAGCTGTCAGTTTAAACCCCTTTAGGTGAAATTAAATGTTTTCATTTTCTCACCTGGTAATAAGTTAAAACCGCGGCGTTAAGTATCGCCAATCAAAACACAATTAACTATAAAGTAATCAATATTAGAGTTTGCATGAACCTAAAGAAATGACGTTTAGTTAATTTTTGTTTTTCTATCTATTTCATAGTACTTTTATATATTACGTGACTTCTTATATATGCCGATTTACTCTATTTCCTATTCCGCAATATCGATGGAATTCAATTTGTTCTAGAGCCACATATTTGCGTATTCCATCGGTATCCATCGGAACTTTTAATGACCAGTGCTTGCAAAACTTTATCGCCTTAACTAAAGTGATTGCGGAAAAAAGGAAATCAAAAAACAATTTCAAAGTTTGTCTCAACGAAAATAATAAAGGCAAAAGCTTTTAGAATTTATGAGGAAAGAATAGTGATATTTATGTATGGTACACGAAAGGAGCCATAGTTTAAGAGATAATTGAATATTGTTAAATATTGTAGTAGTTTTTTGGATTGTTTACTGTATTTTTATTTATTATTATCAAAGTACCTAGTAAAAAAATATTACAAGGCATTGGTGAGTGGTAAGGGAAGACCTTGGTTGATTTTCAAGACACAGTATCAAAAATACTGGAGCAAAGTCACATTTTTACGTGAGGATTCCCTAGAGAGCACATATGAAGAGGTTAATGACAGTGGACGAGGTGAAAGAGGCATGCAGGGAGAGAACGAAGTGCCAAATGCTGCGGATATGGCACTTCGTTCTCTCTAACTATCCCGTTAGGGATAGAGAAGATTGTAGATATATATGTACCTATGTATGTATCCTGTAGAGATTGAATTGATAAATTTTTGGTTAATCCTAAATAAAGCTACCTTAAACTTAAAATGCTATAAATGAAATAAGTTTCATATTATTATACAACAATTTGCAGATTACCAAGAAGTATGTGCGGCGCTATCCAGGGTACAGAAGGCACTTAGTTCCAACGGAGAGAGTGCCCTAGCGGCAAGATTAGGAGGGACCGCCACTGTCCTTCTCTGTCCAGCCCTGAGGACTGCGTTAGCAACACGATCAGCGGTACTTACTGCGGTAAGGCATAAGAGACCTGGACTCTCTCCGCCACAGACGCATCGAGCTACCGATCGATTGAAAGATGTAAGTTTTTACATATAAATATAGAAAAATAAGTTGTATTGACAGCAAAATGATAGATATAAGCTAGAATGTGACGTGATATTTATTAATACCTATTTGTTATGCGAAATAAATGGTTTTTTTAAACCTACGTGAAAGTTCAATCTTTTTAAAAAAAGTAAGCTTGTCTTTAAAAATTATAAACATTTAAATGTAAAGTTTTCAAAGCCTAACTTAAAACGAATATTAGTTAATTTAATAAAAAATACATAAACTACCTTACCCAAGTAAAAAACGCTTCGATAGAACTAAAAAGTAAAAGAAAATTAAATCAAAGAAGAAATTGTAAGCTTTCCTTGGAGCTAGTTTTAATTTAATCACATGAATATGGATCGTCTACCTGTTTGAATACTTTATATTTTATGCAGTAGTTTTTATATTTAACTAATATATATATAGAAAAGCGCAGCGTCTGTCTGGAAACACGACGGTTTGTGGGTTCAATTCCCACTCGCGGAAAGAAGGGAACGGAGTGTCTTAACACTAGATTCCCAAGGTTCCCCTGTGCCTATCCTGCTATAAGTGGGATAAAGCGTGAAGCTATAAAAAGAATTATATTTCTACTACAATATTATTAATAAAAACAAGTCAGAGCTATATTAAGACCTTTTGGAAAAATGCTTGAGCCGGCTACAAACTAAAAGGTTGTAGGTTCAATACCAATTGGGGGAATAGGATATTTTCATTTCTTCCCACAAATTGCGGCGTTGAGCTCCGCCATACAACGCGTAGAGTTTCGGAAATGGAGTTAAAAGTGGAGAAAAGAGTGTCTTAACATTAGGCGTCCTCTTCCTACACTGTTATGATAAAAATATACTTACTAATTAAAGAATACAATTTGCAGTGTATAGACGTACTAGGATCGCATACCGCGTCAGGAGGTGAGACGTCCGCGATCGCAGTGGAATTACTGTCAATATTGGGAGGCTTGGAAATGGAGAGTTTGATACAGGCGCACGATCAGGCAGCAGCTTTACTGGACCCCTCGTGCTTTAATAGAGGGAAGAGAAATAAGGTAGGAGGGATTATTTTGCTTATTATTTATAACGCGATAGTTTGTGGTTCAATGTCCACTCGGGGAAGATGATGATTCATTTCTTTTGTCTTCGCTCTGGCGACTAGGCAAAGCGCGTCGTTGAGTTCCGAAACTCAACGCGGGATGTTTTGAAAAGGGTGGAAAGCGGGATCGAAGTATCTTAACTAGTGTTGAACACCTCATACAAGAGGCGCTTCAAATGTCCCATACAAAAGAATGAACTGTCCCATCATACAAAAGAATGAAATGCTAAACTATATTTTTTTCAAGAATTTTCGTTTTTATATTAAACACGAGATTGAACAAAAATTACATTTAAATATTACGTAAAGTTTTGTATAAAAAATATTATATATTTTTTTTATTTTACGTTTGAAGTAACAATAAACGTAATGAAAATTATATTTATTTATTTATTTGTAAAAAGTGTAATTTTTGGCTTAGTCTAATAATGACTTAATTTAATTATAAAATGGTATTTTTTTTTATTAGTAGGTATTAAAACACTACACAAAATCTCTAATTTTTATTATCCTCAAAAGTAATGAACTCTGAAGACTTCACAAATTCTTCACGTTTATTTGTCCTACCCAACACTAGTCTTGACACTAGGTTCCCAAGGTTCCTGTGGTTCCCTCTGCCTACCCTGCTATGTTCGGGATAAAGCAGGAATCTATAAAAAAAGTTACCGGTATTCTGATATTATGGATATATTGAATAAGCGAATATCTTTAAATTGATTTTTATAATAAAACAACCAAAACGTGAACTAATAATAACTTTATAGTTATATAAGGTGAATATTTTAAATTAAAAAAAATACATAATTTAATTCAAAAAATGCTTATCCATTTTTAGACTGGCTTCAATAACTTCAAAGACGATAAATATTTGCCGAACTCGCCGGACGACGCCAGCGAGAACATCAAAATTATCAAAATAGAAAAAACTAATGAACCACTTGGTGAGTTGTGTTCAATATGATATGAATCTGTTACTATATTTTATACGTATGTACACATATCTTAAAATTTCTATATATTATTATCTGAAAATATCTATAATTATTATCTATATTATTATCTGAGCTTTTCATAACTATTTTGGAGATTTGTCCCAGATTTTGGATCACATCTAAATTTATTTAAGTTATATAAGGAGAATAATTTTTTTATTATTTTATTCAAATCAACAAATTCAAACGCAGAATTTCAGCGTCTGCTTGTAAACCCGACGGTTTGTGGGTTCGATTACCACTCGGGGAAGATATATTACATTTTAAGTCCTGACGTAATTCTACCTGCTGGTACAGTGAGGTGCATAGAAACATCATTGCTGTGATATAGTCTAGAAAAATTATAGCTTACACATATGGGCTATAGGACTCAAAATAGATTATTTTCCAAAGCATATTGAGATAAAACGTAAATGACATACTATTTATACTTTTAGGTTTCAATCATACTAACACAAGATTTAGTTTTGTAATATTTTTTAATATTTTTGTAATATTTAACTAGTAAACTCTTTAATTTTGTAATATTTAGTAAAGACAAAGATTGAATGCAATATAATTTTTAATTACTAAATCCAGGTGCTACAGTAAGAAATGAAGGAGAAGCGGTAATCATTGGTAGGATAGTCAGAGGCGGCGCGGCGGAGAAGTCCGGTCTACTGCACGAGGGAGACGAGGTATAACTCTATATTAATTTAACAATAATTTAAATCTTAAAGCTTATGCTAACAACCAAATAAGTTGTATAAAGCATAAGAATTACGACGCAGCGTGATGAAGAACGCATGGCTAAGGGGTGACATCGTTTGCACGATTCGCAATAGAGGGCGAGTTCAAATTATCTATATATAAAAAATGATCAAAATGTTCTATTTCCCATAATAATCAAAGTCACGAGGCGACAACTTTGACTCAAACAATCAACTTCTTAAGCTGCTGGAGGTGAACGGCGTGCCGATGCGCGGCAAGTCGGTGCACGAGGTGTGCCAGGTGCTGGGCGCGCTGGCGGGCACGCTGTCGCTGGTGCTGGCGCCGCGCGCGCGCCCGCCGCCGCCGCCCGCGCACCGCGTGCTGCACGTGCGCGCGCACTTCGACTACGACCCCGAGGACGACGTCTACATCCCGTGCCGCGAGCTGGGTGAGTGCACGCCCTGCACGCTCACTCGACTGACCTGACTGACGCGATTGACTTGATTGACGCGGGTGGATTGGCGGAATTGACTGACTCGACTGCTACGGCTGATGGGACTGATGCGACTAGCTTCACTTGACTGGTTTGATTGACTTAACTAACTTGGCTAGCTTGGCTGATGCGACTAACGTGACTGGCTTGACTGACGCAATATTACTTATCATTTTATCTCGGTTTTATCGTCTCTTAGTATTTCTATTATTTCTTCTTGTTCGTCTTTATATTTGATTGTTTGTAATGATAATCATGCTGATGCCTTGGGAAAATATTATATTTGAGTGTATACGGAGTTGGATAAATGTTACTATTTACACAAATTATATCACAAATTTTGAAAATCTATTTTTTTTATTTTAAACTAATTTGATTGACATATATTCTTTGTACCTGATCTTTCCCTTTCCCTTTCTCTTTCCGGTTCTTTTCCTCTCCTTTGTAACTGTATAAGATACATTATTGCACATTTCCCTTTCTTCTACGCTCATTTCCCGTTTTCTTTTTGTATGATTTATATTAATTATAAACTGAAGCAATCGATTAATATCATAGCTGATAATTTCTTCAAAATTTTTAACCATTATTTATTTACTATTCAGAATATATATAAATATTTAATTTATTTACAAGTATCATAATTAATAAAATAAACTTTTCTCAAATTACAGGTATAAGCTTCCAGAAGGGAGATGTGCTACACGTAATCAGTAGAGAAGACCCGAACTGGTGGCAAGCGTTCCGCGAGGGTGAGGAGGACCAGACCCTCGCTGGACTGATACCAAGTCAGGCTTTTCAACATCAGTATGTATATATTTTATTTCGGTAAAGGTTTTAGGAATTGGTATGATTGGGTTTTTAATTGTAATCTAACGATATATGGAACTTTGTGTTGTTTAATTTTGTTAATATGATCAAAAGAAATTAGTTATAAATATGAAATTTTAATGTATTTATATAAACCTACGATTTATAAACATAGCCAAAAGATAAACAAGGTTGTTATATAGAATATAATAAGAAAATATTATTTATACGCCGATTAAGTTAATCTCTAGTTATTTTTTTTCACTTTTCAGTTATTACTGAGTTATTTTATAATATGTAAAAGTATTGATTTATCTATGAGGACCGTCGTGGCGTAGAGGCGCAACGTCTGCCTGTAACGCGACGGTTTCTGGGTTCGATTCCCGCTCAGGGAAGATGGAATTTTCTATTTTTATTTTCTTCGCTCTCGCAACTCAACACGCAATGCCGGAGAAAGCAGGGTTCTAGTGGTTCTTGCAATTCACTCCGCCTACCCTGCCATGTGCGGGATAAATCTATCACTCCTTGAGCTCAGCTTATTGTCGAACAGGCGCGAGTCCATGAAGCTGTCGCTGGCGGGCGAGGCGGGCGAGGGCGCGCGGCGCGCCCGCAAGGGCGCCACGCTGCTGTGCGCGCGCGCGCGCCGCCGCAAGCCGCGCAAGCCCACCAGCGAGGCCGGCTACCCGCTGTACACCGCCGCCGGCGTCGACGGTACGTGCGTGTGCCGGGGAGGGGGAGTGACGCTGTCGAGACCAATTGAGGGCAACCGGAATGACAGTCATGCTTATTGTCATTTCGATAAAAAAAAAGAATTATGAAATATGAAATAAAATAATTATTTTTTTTTATTCCGAATTGGACTCCGAATGTATTTACGATCAGATATAGACCAGAGAAAAAACGGGTTATATATAAAAAATTAAAAAATTGGCGAGGTGGGAATGAGGTATTACTTTTAACGACATATTTTATAAGTGCTAAATTTTTTTTAACAAAAAAAAAACCTGATGCTCCTACAAGTTTTATGCAAAGAATAGGTGTCATAAACATTGTTATATGTAAGCATGACCTGCCGCCCGCAGACTACGAGCAGGAGGAGATCCTGACGTACGAGGAGGTGGCGCTGTACTACCCGCGCGCGTCGCACAAGCGGCCCATCGTGCTCATCGGGCCGCCCAACATCGGCCGCCACGAGCTGCGCCAGCGCCTCATGGAGGACGCCGCCCGGTTCGCCGCCGCCGTGCCTCGTGAGTCACTTGTTTCTCTCTTTTTTTCTTTTTTTTGTTAGCTTTTCGTTAGCTCGTAGGGTAGGCAGAGGGAACCGCGGGAACTATTGAAACTCTTTTTTTGTACTAGTTTTACGCTTTATCCCACTCATAGCAGGGTAGGCAGAGGGAACAGTGAGAATCGAGTGTCCGGTCCTCCGGACACTCTGCACGCTCCGGTCCCTGATTTCCGCCTTTTTCGAGGCATTGCGTGTTGAGTGGCAGAACTCAACGCCGCGCTTTGTCTAGTTTATAGAACGAAGAAAATGTAAATAGAAAATCCATCTTTCTCGAGTGGGAATGGAATCCACAAGCCAAAGACCAAAGCGGTGTTGAGTACTTTCATCAACGTGACATTGGCGAAGTGAATTGTGTTAAACTGGCACGCTGGAAACGCCATAAATTAAGAGAAGAAGAAGAAGAAGAAAAGTACTTTCATTAAAAAAATCAAAATTTATAGAATTTTTATGAAAGACTAAAAACGGCGTATGTTGTCACCAATTGCTTTTTATTTAATCTGTTATTTTTTATTTTTTTTTTAAATAAAAACATATAAACTTAACATACAATATTTTGTTAACATTATGAACTGTTTCTATGAACGCATACAATTTAAACGCAATCAAATTTTTATATACTTTTCGTCCATCCTTAGTGTGGATTAATATTTTAAAAATGACAAAAATATTTAATAAATATAGCATTCTCTCTCGCTAAATGAAAATAAATAAATTGTATAAAAGCATGTATGAATTTCGACGCGGCATGATGAAGAACGTGTGTGTTAGTGATCAGAACGCACATTTTGCAAGAGCCACAGATAAAAATCCCGTTGCGTCCTAATATTTATAGTTTTCTTTAAGTATTGCTAACTAAATATAGTTTAACTATAATTATAAATTACTCTACTTAGACACATCCCGCACTCGCAAGGACCACGAGGCGGCAGGACAGGATTACCACTTCATATCCCGCGCTCAGTTCGAAGCGGACATACTTAACAGAAAATTCGTTGAACACGGAGAGTACGAAAAGGCTTATTACGGTTAGATATGAATATATACTAATAAGTAAACTATAGAATTCAATGTAATTTTTTATGTTTTTTCGGCAATTAATTTTAAATTAATCTATTTATTATATTTTTTTAGAATTTTATTTCATTTTATAACACAACATTTCAGGTACATCACTAGAAGCTATCAGAGAAGTGGTGAACTCCGGTAAGATATGTGTACTGAACCTGCATCCACAGTCGTTGAAGATCCTCCGTAATTCTGATCTAAAGCCCTACACGGTGTTCGTGGCACCGCCCAGCTTAGAAAAGTTGAGGCAAAAGAAGATTAGGAATGGAGAAGCTTTTAAAGTAAGATATTTTTAGCAATTTTATAATAAGTGTTCAGACTTGATAATAAACTATCTTAAAAATATATTTAAAACTATTATATTTTTCGTAACTTTTTTCTTTTTTTATTGAAAATTTCGTATTGAACTCGTGCAGATTCAACTGACTACGTTTTCATACATATATGCTTTCATTCACAGGAAGAAGAATTAAAAGAGATCATAGCGACTGCAAGAGATATGGAACTACGATGGGGCCATCTATTCGACATGATAATAATAAACAACGACACACAACGCGCTTATCAACAATTGTTAAACGAAATCAACAGCTTAGAGCGAGAACCGCAGTGGGTTCCCGCGCACTGGCTGAAACAAACCTAGCGACAACTAAACCAACACTCCTTCGTACAGAGACTGAATGTCGAAACAAATGTCAAACGAAACGTCAAATGTCAAAGTCGAATGACAGTTGACGCGTTTCCCGCCGCGGCGGTGACGTGCGAGGACGCGACGCAAATGGTTTTACATTTGCATTTGCTATTTACGTTTGTTTACGCCGGAAATTATTTCGATTCGATTTTATATTGTTACGGAACAGTGTGTGCGGTAGACGTAGAGTTTAGTGATGTGTTCTCATAGCGGTAATGTTGCGGCACGACGACAACTGTCGATCTTACTTTACTTGTTCGTAAATAGTTTTCTGTTTACACATATAGATGCAATTCTATCGTGATTTTTGGTATCGTGTGTTTAAAATTATTGTAGGTGTTGAATTTTTTCATTTTATATTCGATTGATTCGTATTATACACTTACTGCCTTATGGATATTTAATAATAATTGGATATTTGGAATGATTCGACGTAATTGTTGTAGCTTTATGAAGCTATAGGAAGATAAATGTATAACAGTCACAATATTTAACCATGTACTTAAACATTCCAAAATTAATCATATATTAAAATTTACAAATACTATTCGATTATTAAATATAATAGACAATTAATTAATATTATTATTGTTGTAAAGTTTTTAATCACATTTTCATTATTTTATTGTAAGATTTCATAAAGTTTTAATATTTAAATTAATATTTTATTAATTAAACGTCACTCACATCTCACAAAACATGCAAATTTTAATACTATTTTCTGAATATGATAATTGTTAACTCCATTTCTTTTACTTTATGTTGAAAAATACACTTAATTATTTATTGAAAAAGAAATATGTTAATTGATTATTTTAATCTATATTGCACTTAAGATTTGTTTATAATTTAACTTAGGTCTCACATATAGCAGGGTAGCAGAGAGAACCTAGCGTTAAGACAATTTATATTCAAAGTATTTAATACATTGCATATGTCAAGTAATCACTGGAGTTAACAAGTATCTTATTTAGTTCACAACAAGCAATAATATAACAAATTTATAATCTATATGAAATCTATTTATAATCTGTATTGAATAATAAATTTTATTTGTTAACAACACTATTTTATGTATCGAACAATAATGCAATGGAATTTATAATTTGCTATAAACTTATATAAGTGTAATCATTATTAATAATATGATGGATAACAATAATTATTACCTATTGCCAAATTTGTACTGTAGTTATAATAATAATAGTGATTTTTCAAAAAAAATTTCTTCCCCTAGAAGTACCCTCATTGTATGAGATTTAAATGATAAAAGAAACAAGTTAACTAAACAGTTGAATAGTGAGTAGATGAAGCAATATTTTAAACCCCTATCACGTAACATTAATGTGACATATCTAATTTTTATAGTATTCCTATTTAAATAAAAAAAATAAAAAAGATTTTTGCCAAGTTGATCGATCACTTTTTCAAATTTACCTGTTTTAATATAAATTTAGAACAATAGTGATTTTACATCTGCCGTAAATGAAGTGCTTTTTTAATATTACCAGTTCATTATAATATATTATGTGTAATATTGCATTTAATGTTGATGTTTTCTTTACAAATTAAGTTTTGTAACGAAAATATTAATATGCAAAGTATATTTGACATGGCAACATTACTCCTAACAACGAATAAAATAACATACAATTCGTATATACCGATTTATTTTTTATACAATAAATATTACTAATGTTACATATAATTCAATTTTCCTATATAATGTTGCCAGTTTCCACACAAAAGTTGAAGTATGCAATTAGTCTATTATAATATCTTATATAAGTAGATAGTGTGCGTTCCAAATGATTCAGTGCCAAATACGCGCCACGTACACAATGTGGTCACTAACTTTTTAATAATCACGATTTTCAAAAACTATATATTTAATAATAATATTTTATATATACATTTATATGTTAAAAAAAAATCTTAGGGAGTGCTGAAATTATCATGTTGTAACATTTTCTTTAAATATTAATCAAGTATTATAGTAAATTGTTTGAATATATATTAATTAGTTAGCCTGTGGAGGTGCTAAAAAGTTTAAGCTAGTTTCTTTGTCATTATCTGTGGTAAGTTGTTTCTTTTTTTAATTTGTGCGCGGCATTGTTTGAATGTAACGGAAGCAATCGGAATTTGCAACTTTCAAACACTTTTGTCGCACAATTTAAATGATTACACGTGGATTTGCGGAACTTCACAGTATTGATATTATTATTATTATATAATATAATTTATAAATAGTCCTGTACATAAAATATATTGACAACTGAGCGGTGATTATTATAAATACCATGTTAATAGTGAACAATTTAATGTAAATAATAGAGTACCTATTAAATTTAATATCAGATGATGTGTTTGTTTTATTTCGAACTGTGTATGTCTTGATTTTCTGTGTTAATTTTAAAAAGATTTGATAAGCTTTCTAACTTCTATACTGTGGGTTGTTATGTAAACTATATTTTCTTAGCTTCGCCCTTTATATAGCAGGGTAGGCAGAGAGAATCACAAGAATTTTGGGACCCTAGTATTGAGAACGGAGAAAGCAGGGGCTAAGCAACGAAGTGTCTTAACACTAGGTTCCCACAGTCCCTGCAGTTTCCTCTGCCTACTCTGCCTTGTGCGGGATAAAAAGCGTGAAGCTAAAAAAAAAATAATAAAAAAAATAAAAGAGTGGGAATAGTATCTGCAAACCTGCTTGTTTACAGGCAGACGATCTCCAACGGCTATGTAAACAAAATGATTTAAATCGTTTCAAATACAAAAAAAAATTAAACATTTAAAATCATCAAACATGAAGTAAGTATATGAGACATATAGACCAATAAAACTTGGCTATCAGAAGGTCTGCAATATAAAAGTTAATGTACGGAATACTCGTTGTTTTTTAAGTTAAAAAATACAAACGCCTTAAAATAAGATTTATAAGTTTGAAGTAAGTAGGTAGGTATATGTCAGCGCTAAGCCAAGGTTTCGCTGTATAATCCGACCTAAAGAAAAAAGTATGCCTAACCTGTATAACTTATTTCACATCTCACAAGAGTGTTTAAGGTAGGCAGAGGGAACTGCAGGAACCGTAGAAACCTAGTGTAAAGACACTTCGTTGCTTAATCCCTGCATTCTACGTCCCCGCGTCCAGGCTTTTTTGAGACATTGTGTGTTATGTGGCGGAACTCAACGCCGTGGTTTGATTAGTTGCCAGAGCAACAAAAATGGAAATAGAAAAATCCATCTTCTCCGAGTGGGAATCAAATCCAGAAACCGTCGCGTTACTAGCAGACGTTACACCTCTGCGCCATGTCGGTAATTTCCTTTTAAGAGTTTATTATTTTAATACAAGAATAAAGGATGAAAAGGAGTGTGTGTAAAGGCAGAAATTTGTAAAAAAAAATATTAAATACTGTAGTTGATTAAAAATCTCTTGTTTCATGTAGTATTATATAGTACCAGAAATGCCAGCAATAACCAACACCAAGGATAAAAACTATAACATAAGTTTTTCTTTACATAATCAAAGTCAACCATTTCGAACTAATTTTGAGATAATCTTTTATTTTATTAGTGAACTAAAGAACACTATAGAAATCATTTTAGTTACTTTAAGGTAATTATCAAAAATATAGGTATCTATAACGCCTTGTAATTTTTAATCTATATACTATAATTTGACAGTTGTTGACGTTGACATTACATGTTATTATTTGGAACGATTCGAAAGGAGCGAAAATCAACTATTACATTTAAATTGGTTTACATTGCCAATAACTTTTGTCTTTTTTCTATTTATTTTATATAAGTGAGATGCCTTCAATGAAAGTGGAGGGAGATAGCGACGGTGATGGCGATATGTCTGGAGGAGATACTGAAAGATCTGGAGGATCTTCGAGAGGTCCCGATAGAGATTCTAGTGCAGAAGAGGCTGATGAAGCAGACTCTGACGACTCCTCAGAACTAGATGAAAGCGAATGCGAACGTCGACGCAACGAGTGCTTGGATAACTTAGGTTAGTGCCCATAGGTTATGTTTACAAACAATTTGCTTTATGAGCGAATTTGAACCTTAGGAAGTTAATGTTTACGCCCTTTTAATATTTTACTTGAAAATTTATCATCTTATATTACATTATGTTATTATTATAAACACAAATTGCAGATCTATATTTAATGTTTTATATTATGTTAAAGTAATTTAATGTTTTATATTATTGATTTTCACAGAACATCAATGAAACATTAGTATTTAAGAGAAAAGTAGTGTTTAAACTAATAAATTATTGCTTATAGTAATTTAAGGTTTAATATAAACTATGTAATATCAATAACCTTAATGACAAATATTCAATTAGAATCCAATAATGAAATGAGTGTTATCAAAGATATTGTATGTGAAGATTTATATTTGTTCAACAATATGTGATATATTTGAAGTAATTTTATTTTAAAGAAATTGTTTTATATATAAATATCAAATATAAAACATTTTGTTTTAATTATTTACTTTTTTCCTTTTTATCACATAGCATCAATTATTAAATATTGCTAAAATTGTATTTGAGTAAACTCTAATACAGCAGAATGAGGTTCTTAAATTGAACTTTGATATGTCAAAAACCTCCATTCCTCAAAAATTATGTTGTTTCTTTCAAACATACCTCCATTATTTGAAATCTTAACCCTCTATTAGTAAAAATAAACAATTAGTTGCTGGAAGCCAGTTTAGTACGTATTTCCCTCTATATTTCTATAAATTAAATTGGGCTTATGTATCTCGAACAAAACATTTTTAATTTAACAACTTGTATTGGAATCTTTGAAACTTTGTAGTTTAAAAAAATATATTACTAACTACAAGAATTTGAAGCTACAAGAAGACCGTCGTGGCGCAGAGGCGCAACGTCTGCCTGTAACGCGACGATTTCTGGGTTCGATCCCCAGTCGGAGAAGATGGATTTTTCTATTTAGTTATTTAGACACTATTATGTTAGTGACCTATTACATATGGTTACTTTTTAGTGTCATGTGTTAAATTTAATTATTGTAGATACTATAAATAGATTCAAATATGACATATATAAAAAAAATATAAATTTTTTGAGCATGTTATAAATATTGTTTATAAAGATATATTCATTGCAGAGGTTAAATGTATTAATAATAATAAAGCAATTTTTTTCAATTTTTTTAACAAGAATTTAAACATTTAAAATTTTAGGACATAGATGGTTTATAAGCAACTTAAACTTTAATTTACCTTAACTCCGATTTTATGAGAATGATTTTCATCCTCTTTATATATTGAAACCATATTTGCTTAAGAACTATGGAACCTATATTTGTCAAGAATTTCTTAAAAAATCAAAAACTATAACTTAATTTTTTTTGTATCTCCATTGATATTCAACTTATAGAAGTCCTACTGTATATATAATAGAATTTATACTTTAAATAAACTAATCTATTCTTATTAAATTAATTTAACCTAGATAACAATTTCAATTTGTATAATAATAATTTTTCTACTTACAATTTTCCAGCCAACTTGGAGCGTCAATTCACAGTTCTCCGAGAACAACTCTACAATGAAAGAATGAAACATGTCAAATATCAGCTAGCTGAAGTCCACAGTGGGAGATCTCAAGAATATCTTGGCCCTTTGCATCATTTACAAGAAAATATGAAAGTCAGGTTTGTATTTATTTTATCTGTTTTTTATACCTTCATATTTTCTCGAGGTTGTTTCCATTCCATTTATTTTGTGAAGTTTTAATCAAAATGTTTCCTATTAACTATCCATGTATTATTTAACTATATAAGTATAGGATCGGCGTAGCGCAGAGATGCAGAGTCTGCCTGTAAATGCAATGCTTTGTGGGTTCATTTCCCACTTGGGGAAGTTGAATAAAAAAGACACAAACAAGGGAATGGAGTGTCTTAACACCAGGTTCCCATAGTTTCTGCGGTTCCCTCTGCCTACCCTGCTTGCGTGATAAAGCATGAAGCAAAAAAAAATATATTTATCTACATTTCTCTAATAATGTCATAATTAAATAGATTTTATTAATACAATGTATATTTTTCCAAAAATTCCAGGATTGAGGTGGCTGGTATATTGAAACAGATGCGTTTGGAGAACATCAAGCACAAGTACGAAGCAGAGGAGCAGGCGGCACATCAGAATTTTAGGGTGAGTACTTTGTGCTTTTTTTAATATTAAAATTACTTTGGTTTATGAAAATCTGTACGTGCAACCAAAAATTGTAATATTTTTTACACTTAAATATATTCTTTATTATATTTTTTAAATTAATATTATATCGATTTATGATAATTTGTTAGTGCAACAGAAAATTATGCTTTTTTATTAAATGAAATATATTTTTGTGTATAAAAAATATATAAATGTCATATTATGGTTATTAAAGACAGGTTTGTTCAATATTCCAATAGTTATTTAATATAATTGTCAGTCATGTTTATGGAATAATTAAGAGATATTTTATGATGACTGACTTTTTTATTAGACTATCAGTCAGTGAATTAGTTAATCTGATCGTTTTTGATATGAATGAAACATATTGTAGCTTAGATTATAGTTTGTTTATTTTTACTAAATTCATTACTTTAGTGCTAATTCATATTAAATTGTTTCGATATCAATGTTACGAGATTTGAATATGCGACCGTCACAAAAATAGTACGTTCCAAGCAGGTAAGTGATTTGTGCAAGAAATAAGCTTGTTATATTGTGTCATTGACACTAAAAATTATACTAGTGTTATACGCGCACATTTTTAAGTATGATAAAATTAAAAATCTTTTTTAGTTAAAAGACAGAATTTTGAGACTGATAGAAAACAAAGTTTTTCAAGCAAATCCAGCTGGTAAACGTGTAGAATTTGTTTAATCAATTATTAATTGAAGTGTTCAAGTTCTACATCCAAATTATCATTATAAAATCAATCAAATTTCAAAATCTTTAAAATAACCATAAATAAATACTAAAATCCCGCACATGGCGGGGTAGGCAGAGGGAACTGCAGGAACCATAAGAACCTAGTGTTAAGACACTCCGTTACTTAGTCCCTGCTTACTCCGTCCCCACTTTCCGCCGTTTTCGAGGCATTGCGTGTTGAGTGGCGGAACTCAACGCCGCGCTTTGCCTTAGATGCCAGAGCGAAGAAAATGGAAATAGAAAAATCCATCTTCTCCGACTGGGGATCGAACCCAGTAACCGTCGCGTTACAGGCAGACGTTGCACCTCTGCGCCACGACGGTCCCAAAAAAAAAAAAAAAAATACTAAAATTAAAAAATACGTCTCACTCAGTGTGCGCAATTAAAACGCATCCACAAATAATTAATATATTGTAATAATTTTTTTATATAAAACTATAAGATTTCATAGACGAATGGTCATAAGTATTTATTAATTAAAAATTATAATTGCCTGTTTTTGATATTTCTCCGTTTATCCGTCTGCACGTCACACTCTCTTTTTCAATTTTATACTTGTTAGTCGAAGGCAGAAGTTTTTTGATGTGACACATTTGGGAAATTGTTTGGAAAATTACGTTTATGTTAAATACATAGATTTATTGAAAAAAACGTCCGAAAACATTTTTAATCATTTTAAATAATAATTATTTATGTATCTAAACTGGACCACGTACGTTTGCAAACACAATACTAATCACAATACTACTCACAAAGCACTGTAGGCATAGAGAACCTCGTGTGTGACTCGTTTTCCACTTCTGCGGAACGTAGTGTTAAACAGCGCATTATTCATTTATCAATGTAAATAGAAAACGAAATATAAGCTCTTATTTTTTGTAGTTTGTTAGACTTACTCTTTATATTATTGTTAAATATATAAATAAATAAATTAATTAATTCTGCCCAAACGCGACTCAACCGGCGCGTTCAAACTGCGCTGTGTCGCTGTCGATTTGTTCAAGAACTCAACAAAATATTTACAATGAAGTAACAAAACCGAAACAAAATGTTTATTTCAAATAAAACATTTTATTATTACTATTGTTTACGTAAACATTGATTATTAAATTAATTTTATAAGTTTTCTTTTTGTGTAATATTTAAGATTCGTTTTTCTTATTTGGAAATTGTTTTTCAAAACATGCAAAAATGTTATTATTAATATTATAAAGAAAGGTAAGGGGAGACCTCCGTTGACTTTCGAAAATACAGTATCGTAGATACTGGAGGAAGATCACGTATAAAGCATGAGGACTCCTCGGAGAGCATGCATGAAGAGGTTAATGACAGTGGACGAGGCGGTAGAGGTATGCAGGGACCGCCGCGTTTGTCCCTCCGTTCTCTCTGACTACCCCGCTAGGGATAGAGTGTGAAGTTATGTATGTATGTTTTTATTTAGAAATAAATTGTTAATATTCTGTGTAATGATAAAAGTTTCATTTTGTTCACATAAACGGGTAAGGTTTATTTTTTATTTTTAGCTACCTTGTGAGCTTTACGTATGTATGTGTAACATAACATTATATTCGTAGTACGTAGCATTGGCTTGCTGATTATTAATTACACGTTCTGCCTGTAACGTGACGGTTTCTGAGTTTGATTCCCAGTCGGGGAAGGTAGATTTTTCTATTTCCATTTTCTTCGCTCTGGAAACTAGGCAAGGCGAGGCGTTGAGTTCCGCCACTCAACACGCAATGCCTCGAAAAAGGCGGAAGGTGGGGACGTAGAAAGCAGGAACTAAGTAACGCAGTGTCTTAATACTAGGTTCCTATGGTTCCTGCAGTTCCCTTTGTGTACCCTGCCTATAGGCGAGATAAAGCGTGAAGTTAAAAAAAAATGATGAAAATTAGCAGTTGTTTAAATGTATTTTTCTTTCTAAATATTTTGCCTATTTTGAACTAGTAGTTACTGATTTAAGCACTAAGCGTGCTTCAAACAAACTCTCCAGCTTTATAATATTAGTATAAATTGTCGCCTATATTAGATCGATCATGTATTACGTCCCATTGCATGAATGCAAGTCAAAGTGAAAATGAAAACCATAACTCAGCGGGACCTTTTTAAACTTCTAGTAAGCTTTTGAGCTTTAATAAATAATACTTAATACAATATAATTAAAAAAATATGTGGTTAGAGTAAATTATTGAATAAAAACATGGAAGACATACATCATATGTTTCGTGCGTAACCGAATAAAGATAATAAAGATTGGTACTAGGTAATTGTAGTAAACGACATAAGTTTTTTTTTTAGCTTCACACTTTATCCCGCATATGGCAGGGTAGGCAGAGGGAACTGCAGGGACCGTGGCCGTGGGAACCTAGTGTTAAGACACTCCGTTGCTTAGTCACTGCTTTCTCCGTCCCCTCTTTCTGCCCTTTTCGAGGCATTGCGTGTTGAGTGGCGGAACTAAACGCCGCGCTTTACCTAGGTGCCAGAGCGAAGAAAATGGAAATAGAAAAATCCATCTTCCCCGTCTGGGGATCGAACCCAAAAACCGTCACGATGGTCCTCTAATATTTAATAATAATATTTCAGAATAGCTCCCTACCAACACGGGCCGTTGCCTACTTGCAACAGCCACGATTAACAGAAACTAAACGCAGTTATATTATTTATTATCTAAGTCTAGATCCTCTTTATTAGAAACTCCTTACAATATATACATATAAATACGACTCACCTACATGCCGCGTATTTTATATAGCAATTTTAAAAGATTTGAAATTAATTCTTTTTTTCATAAAATATATTAAATATAAAATCAACGTTAATTTCAAGGTATGAATTGTTGAAATCGCGTAGACTATGAAAAGTAAAGGCGAGTTTTATGCCACAGTGGTTATTTAAAAATTTGATGCTAAACTTAAACTTTCTACTCTAAATAGCATAAATTGTCAACTGTCAAAAGAAAACTAAAGGAACTGAGTTCTTTATTTTTTCTTACAACATATCTCTTGCTCGATGCGTTGATGTCTTTCCTGGGCAGTGTCTTGAAGATGGGCGCTTATATATAGTTTACTTTAAATAAGCGTAAAATAATACATTTAATTTATACTTTTAACTTATAATCTTAGGACCGTCGTGGCGCAGAGGCGCAACGCCTGCCTGTAACGCGACGGTTACTGGGTTCGATCCCCAGTCGGAGAAGATGGATTTTTCTATTTCCATTTTCTTCGCTCTGGTATCTAAGGCAAAGCGCGGCGTTGAGTTCCGCCACTCAACACGCAATGCCTCGAAAACGGTGGAATGTGGGGACGGAGTAAGCAGGGACTAAGTAACGGAGTGTCTTAACACTAGGTTCTTATAGTTCCTGCAGTTCCTTCTGCCTACCCTGCCATGTGCGGGATAAAGCGTGAAGCTAAAAAAAAAAAAAAAACTTATAATCTCTTAAGGATAATAGATTAAATAGAGATAGTGTAATGATAAGGGCGTCGACTTTTGTAATTTTGCGGCGTTGATAACATATACATAAGTAATCCATTTAGCAGTTAACTTTAGCTTCGAACCAACGTCATGTAATTAAAATAAATTGAAATGAAGTATCGTATTAAAATTTAATTGAATATAAATGAAACAGTACATTTTAATTTTTTAGACCTTCCTATTAATGAAATATGATAAAATATCCCAAAACTTCAAAAATATACTTTCAAAACTTATATTAATAATAATAAATGTAAAATGCACTTCCCCTACATCTCGTGGAAGAACAGAAATTACTGAACGAATAAAATTTTGAACGTAACGGGAATCGAACTAGAGTCTCTTAGACTCTCTTGTACAAGTAATCAAGCCACTAAGTCATACGTACATACATACATATGGATTCGCTCTGGTAAACTAGGCAAAGCGCGGCGTTGAGTTCCGCCACTCAACACGCAATGCCTCGAAAACTGCAGAAAGCGGGGACGGAGAAAGCAGGGACTAAGCAACGGAGTGACTTAACACTAGGTTACCACGGTCCCTGCAGTTCCCTTTGCCTACCCTGCCTTGAGCGGGATATAGCGTGAAGCTAAAAATAAAAGTAGTTCTCACTTTTTCATGCGTATAAACTTGGCAGACGGAACTTAGTATCAAGACACTGTGTTCATCAAGAAAATGAAAAAAATCCTTCGTGTGAGAATCAAACCCATAACCACCGCGTTTACATTCATACGTTTACGTTTCATACGCTTGTCATGTTGTTATTTGTTTAGATTGTTGCAAAAAGTGATCATTCAATAGAGAGTACATTCAATAGACAGTAGTAACCGCAGGAAGCGTGGATACTTAGTGTTAAGACACTCCGTTCCGTTTCGGCGGAATTCAACACCGCGCTTTGCCTAGATTCACTTTCGTTTTCTCCATGAATTTCTCTGCTTACTTAAGTTGTAGAAATTTGATCGCGTACTAAAAATATTAATAGTTCATTCGTTTATAAAACTGATATCGACGGTAACTTTATAGCTAGCAACGGTTTATACGTAGTTTATATACGTTTATATGTATATAACACAAGAAGGATTAAACATAGGTATCCCTTTGATCTCCCTAAAACCCCTTGCACGAGTGAATGCCAATTACATTTTGGTTAGACCCCTCTGTAGTGCTTTGGTTACTTAAAAGATTTGAAACTACTGTCATATTATTACATCTAATAAGACAAGTGTTTATTGCAGGCTTAAGTGTTTTGTTCGAGGGTAATAAATGTTAAGTAGTGTTAGGACACTAAGTTAGTTACATTCCTTTGGATGGACCGCTTAGTGTCTTGACACTATGATCTCTATCTACTCTGATTTCTGCGGATAAAAGCGTGATGCTAAAATAAAATGTTTCATTGGTCTCGTTAGGTGAAGTAATTTTTTTAGTTTAGGATTTTGATCGGAAGTTAGATGATGACACAGATCTTATATTAGCAGATTTGTCCTTGCGATAATGAGACGAAAATGATCGATTATGTTTTTATTTTAAAATAAAAAACGATTACTGGTTGGAATTAACTAAATTGTTATGTTTACTTGTGAATAAATTTTAAATGGGGGGAGAGGTAGCGGGGCGGATGAAGATAGGTACTACTAAAAGCGTATATACCTACTACGATATATAAATCTATTGGATAAACGAGAAGTTTTACGCGTAACTTAGAGGACACATTTAATTCTTACTAGCTTTATGCTCTATCCTGCACATGGCAGGGTAGGCGGAGGGAACTGCTGGAACCATAGGAACCTAGTGTAAAGACACTCCGTTGCTTAGTCCCTGCTTTCTCCGTCCTAATTTTCCGCCTTTTTCGAGGCATTGCGTGTTTATTGGCGGAACTCAACGCCGCGCTTTGCCTAGTTTCCAGAACGAAGAAAATAGAAATAGAAAAATCCATCTTCACACCGTCGCGTTTACAGCCAGACGCTTACGCCTCTGCCACGCACCCTTAAATTAAATTCTTATTAAAATGTATCAAAGTAGTTGTTACAGATTAACTTAACTATACACCTTTCATTAATATTTCAAAAATGTCGAATTTCCAGTATTTAAAGAAGTTAAAGAGAATAGTACAACTTACATTTAACCCGCCCTCGAAGGCGGCCTTTAAATCAAATTGTCCTATTTAACCTCTTTTCTCTCACAATTTGTTTGGGGAGTAGAAAAGCAAAGATTTATTCCATTAATTCATTAAAACCCAAGTTATTAGTCATTTTCGTTGTAGTTTTAAATATTATTTTATTAACTAAACATACTAACAAACCGAGAACCGTGAGAACCGTCGTGGCGCAGAGTCGTAAGCGTCTGCCTGTAAACGCGACGGTCTGTGGGTTCGATTCCCCCTCGGGAAAGATGGATTTTACTATTTCCGTTTTCTTCGCCCTGGAAACTAGGCAAAGTGCGGCGTTGAGTTCCGCCGTTCCGTTCTCAACACGCAATGCCTCGTAAAAGGCGGAAAGCGGTGACGGAGAAAGCAGGGACTAAGCAACGGAGTGTCTAAACACTAGGTTCATATGGTTCCTGCAGTTCCCTCTGCCTACCCTGCAATATAAAAAAAAAACCAAATACTAACAAATAACTATATGTAATTAAAAAATGCACCTTTTTATGAACAAATATTTTATTTTTAATTTAGTTATTAGTTTATTTTTTGCTTATGATTAAAAATGTCTATTTTTATGTCTATGTGCGTCTAAATTCTCTATCAGTGGTTCAGTGGGATTGCATCTGATTATAAACGAGGTGGTCGTGTGTTTGATTCCCCACTTGGGGAAATTACTTATTATCTTTTCTTTCTAACAAAACATATTGCGTTAAGATCTGCCACTTAACATATCTTGAATTCACGGCAAAAAAATCTTAAGCAACGAACAACAACAACTTTATCTTTATGTTTCTTTTATAAGATAAATATTATAATTAGTACAACGTTTTAAGTCAAATAAAATATTCATAATGCATCAGCTTTTCTCTCATCCCTCTTACACTTCCCTCGGTCTGAATTTTAATTAAATTTGAGCCTCCCCTAGGTTACCGTCTCGTTGGTTATCGAAATTTTATTGTAGTATGTATGTATGTGTTTCAAACTGTCCCCTCGTGTCCATCGTAATAGCTAAGTACGCTGTGGAATTTATAGTTATTAAGCTTGTTTTTAATCTTTTTGTATACTGAATGGTTATTCGATTAGTTCATTTTTAATTAGGGATTATTAAGAAAAGTTAAGACGTATATAGACATGTTTTGTCGTCTATAGCTGTATGGAACCTATATAATATATATGCTATCTTACTTATGTTTCATAATATTATTAATATATATTGTTTTTAGTAAGAACTTTATTGTATAAATGAATGAAGTAATTCTATAATAAGTTCGTTAAGTGTTAGATATTTATATGAATAATATATGTAATTGTCGTGTCGTTATTATTTTGCATTTGAGACTGTTGTAGTGCAGTGGGTATCAGCTGATTGTAAACAATCATTGAGGATTCGATTCTTACTCGAGGTAAAACATATTTTTATTTTCCTACTGAACCTTTCCTTTATAGGTGGGAATCTAATGTGCTTGTGAAGCGAAAAAATGTATACATATAAATATACTATATGAAGAAATATATAGTAGAACAATTAAGTAATTTTCGTATTACGTCTTTTCTGCATTTCGTGCTCGTGTCGGATCAAGTTTAACCTTCCAGTTAATTCTGTCCTTTTCTTCATTTAAAAATTATTTTGAGTATAAAGGTAATAAGCTCATTAATGGGTATGGATCTTTATGATAGTTTTATCAATTTCTATACATTATTCGATTTCTATACATTGTTTTAGAAAACTAAATATTTTCATTAAAAACTAACTTTAAACACACCATTTCAGTCTAAAACAAAGTCCTAACACATATTTCATATAACAATAAAACAAAATTCCTTCATGAATAATAACATTCATTGTCGTAAATAAATTGGGTCGCGATTATTGCACAGTGCAGCGCTCGCGCAGGAAGTGACGTCACTCCATGAATGGCATGTGTCGATGACACTAGCTTTGTAAGGTTTGTATGTATGTATGTATGTATGTATGTATGTATGTATGTATGTATGTATGTATGTATGTAAGTTTTTATATACAGTTAACTACGCTGTGTAAGATTATGTAATTTGGCATTTTCCCTTAGAAAATCTCTTTGAGGCGGTCGTGGTCAGAGACGTAGCGACTGCCTGTAAGCGCGACGGTTTGTAGGTTCGATTCCCACTTGGGGGATTAATTTTTAATATAATAAAAGTTTATTATTATTTACATTTTTTTGCTCTGGCAACGAGGTAAAACGAAGCTTTGAGTTCCACCACTCAACAAACAAGGCCTCGTAAAAGTGGAAAGCAGAGAACGTAGTGTCTTCTTTGGTTTATTCTTTTAGAGAAATAATGGAAAATAAAAGAAAAGCAAAATTTGTTTGAATAGAAAATGTAAGAGGTGGAGGTTTACTTAGGTATATATTAAGTTACTAACAACGTGTTCGCGGCATTGCACGCATAGGTACACAGAATTATGTTTGATTAAGTTTATGTTAGGTATTAAAATTGTTATTTGTTGATATTATTATTATCATCATTTATATTTATGTTTTCAAATCATTTTGCAAGCTTTATTTTTTTGAAAACTTTTTACATTTTAAGTTCTTATATAAGCTCAAAGCACGTGTCAAAATTAATTTATTATATTTAGTATATTATCTGTATTAGAGAAGAAACAACTTAGCGTTCCATGGATTTACCGTGCGGGTGCCGGGCCCATCGTGTTGTAGGAAGAAGAGCTCCGAGCAGCGCTTGGGACTTGCGACCCAAGTGTAGGTTTAAAGGGCCCCTTTAAAATGCATTAACGCTCACCTTTACTGTTCGAGCTCCTCCCGCTACCTAACCAAATTCGAAATGATTCCGCCAATGCCACCATTGAAGTACGTTCTAGAAATATATTAAGACTAGTTCTAGACAGGCCGAGATCTTTTAGTAAACTATAGAGAGATTTCGCTGTTACACCTTTCGCTTCTTCTTCAACCGCATATAAGCTAACGCTAAACCTATTTCTGGTCAGTTTGTATTATACCAGTAAATAATCAAAGTAATTTGTAGTTACCGGTCTTTATTTAAAAAAAAACTGATACAATACCGTACAATTCCGTCACAACACCAACGTTTATTGATGTATGTGTTTTTGCTTGGTTCTACATTTTTAGCTTATATTAACTATAATAATATGTCAATGACATTAAAAAGAGAAAAAAAAAGTAGAGTCTACTTAAGCTTATTTTGAGATAGAATGAATGATTGTGCCTCTGCAATTTTAGTAGATATGGTTATGAAATTATGTTTACGACATTATGATGCAACTGCTGCAAACAATATTGCATGCTTCATTAAATATGAAAAAAGCTTTAGTAATTCCACGTAAGACAGCGCAGTGTTGAGTTCCGCTTACAAGCAACTTCTTGAATTAGGCACAGTGTTACACACACTTAACACTTCGCTCTCAATACTTTCCTGGATATATGAAAAATAAAAGTATGAATCTATATGAATCTAAAAATCATACATTTACATGTATTTGCAGTAAATCTAGAATTAATTTAAAACTTTAAGTAAATTTAAACATTTACGGAATTTGACTTCCAATCTTTGTCTTCTACATTTCACAACCAGTCAGAGTTATATTGATTGCTTACTAATTACATAAAGCAATGTAAGCAAAGTAACGAACAGACGATTATGCTTAATGGTTGTCTTCCCTGACTTAATTAAAACGGTTTTCTATGAATAAGTAATGTGATCGCTCTGGGGGGGACGCGCTTTGTTGTTTTTACTTGTGTGTAGCTTTTGAATTATTTTGTTTTATTTAGATGTTTAAGTTGGAAAATTTCAAATTGTGCAGCGGCTGTTAGGGCGATGATTGTGGGTTTGATTCTTACTATGCGAAATGAATCTGCCACTCCACATTCTATGTCTGGAATTCGAATGAAAAATTAAGAAGAGAGTGAAGTAACTCACCGCCTACCCATATACGCCGGATAAAACTGTAACCTAAATAGTATTTCTCTTTTTGGTAACTTTTTACGATTTGGTTAAATATTATCAATAAATTGTGAAGTAGTGTTAAAACGAATAAATTTAGATGCCATTATAATGCAATAATTGATTAACAATCTAAATCTTGATGTGGGAAATGTAACTGTTGCCTATATTTTTTAAATATCAGGCGTTATCTCGCATATAATAAGATATATTTAAATTTCGTTGGGCTAATGGTACATATATTTTCATATAAAATAAAGACAAAAATATTTTATAATTTAGTAACTTAACTTTTACTGTTCTTATCCAACAAAACAAGAAAATTATAAACAACAACAATAAACACATGTAGCGGTGCGTATGAAGCTGCGGCCGAAACACTAATATATTAATAAAAGAAATAACACCGGCTAATTGGATGAGCGTACATTTTTAAATAGTAACACATTTTTGCAAACTACTATTACGGAAGGAGTTATGAACGTTATATTCTGAAAAATGTCATGAATAGTCATGATGTGATGTAAAGCTCTTAGTAATGTTGAAAAGATATATGATGATTCCAGACCGATTTCGGTCACGGCGACAGCTTCAACTCCATACTGATATATGTCGCTGGTGTGCTCGCAAATGGCTACAGTAGCCAATTTTATTTGAGAAGGTTCTAGCATATTGTGCGCATGTGAAAACACCATTATTATAATTATAACTGATCGCCGCAGGTGTTTGGGCTTTCAGTTTGTCGCGTCTAGAATCAAGCTCTACTGAGGATATTGGTCAACGTCGAAAATTTTGTTTTTACCTAGAGCTCTCCAAACAGGGCGAGAGGCAGCAAGCCTTTCCCATTGCGAGGAATTGACCGTCTTGCCTTCGCTTGCCCTCCTTCAGTTCGGAATAAAAGATGTGCTTAGCCACTCGCTCCTCGTCCATGCGTAACACATGCCCGCACTACCGAAGTTGTCGCCGCATGAGATAAGCCTAAATGCCACCAACATTGGCTCGTCGCAGCACTTCAGTATTCCGCACACGATGAGACCACCGGATTTTAAGTATTATACGTAGGCATTTAAGGTGGAATTGGTCGAGGGTGAAAATATGTCGGCGGTACATAGTCCACGTTTCAGCGGAGTATAAGTTGTTAGGCAACACTATTGATATTTTTCTAGTCAGTTTAAGGTTATGAGAACGGAAAACCTTGCTATCCAGCCAATTCACCAATTCTGTTGTTGATCTCAGCGTCAAGGTCACATTTTGATATTTAAGTGGTCCCCAAATATTGGAATTTAACCACCTTTTTGAACAAGTTCTCACCGAGTTTTATGGCTAGTGTCTCGTGACCGTTAATTTCCAAAGACATCACCTCCGTCTTTTTGACGCTGATCTTCAAGAGAAATTTTTGGCAAGCCTCGTGAAAGTAGGCCATCATTTGCTGTAGGCTAATTTGAGATTCCGCTACAAAACACAAATCATCAGCATACATATCAGCATCATCATCTCAGTAATCAATGTATACTACATCTTAGTGTACGCCTTAAATCTAGCCAGATTGAAAAGATTTCCGTCGGTGCGGAAACGGATGCGTACACCTTCTGAAGACGTTTGTGATACTTCCCGGACTGCGACTGCAAAGTACAACAGCACAACAGCGTAGGTGCAAGAACGCACCCTTGCTTCACGGAAGAAGTTAGACTGATCGCTGCCGATAGCGACACAGCACTCCATGCCATCATGCAGGAGTCTGAAGAGTCTTACAAATTTTGATGTGCACCCTAACTTTTCCAGTATAATCTATAAGGCTTCACGAGGCACGCTGTCAAAATCTTTCTCAAGGTCAACAAAGCATAGGTATAGCTTCCGCCCCTGTTCTCTGCTCTTTTCTAGTAATTGACGCAATGAGAAAATAGCCTCACAGGTACCTCGATATTCTAGCAAAAACCTTTCCAGGGACTGATAAAAGTGAAATACCACGGTAAGAGTTGCAGTCCGAACAGTCGCTTTTGATAAGGATATACTAATGTAAATAAAATGCACGTGTATGAAATTTGTCATATATATGTCCATATGTCTCAAAAGAGGGCAATTTCTATTGATGCATACATAAATACATAGTTTCGTGCTTTATCCCTAGGCAAGGAGTCGGAAAGCACGAAGCGCCAATAATATATACCTACACACATACTTTATACATTATAATTGATTCCTTTGCTAAAAAAAAACCAATGTGAATCATTAAACAACCGAGGCTAGTGTAGCCAGTAGCTACCTTTTCTATCGTAGTTTGCAATTGTTGATAATTATCGTAATCGTATGGATAGATTTGAGAAAACGATGAACGACATCGGCACTAGTCAACCAAAAGCTTAAAAATTTCCAATTTTGGATTGGGGCAGGATTTGGTTGATTTGCCATAGTCTAGCCTTTGCGATGAGCGTTTCCGATTACCATAGTGAATTTATATTTCATCACAAGTAGTGATCCATTTTAAAAATTTCATTGTTGTGCCGATTTAATAACGCTACAGTCGACCTGTTTGTCGGCTTGCTCCCGTGAGCTTTACCTTTGAACATTTTAAATCTGCTCAAATTGCTTCAAGTAGATTAAAACAGTTTTAACACTAACATAGCATGTATCTATTTACTTTCTTTACTTTTGAATTGTTACAATTACGATAAAGAGTATAGCAGCCTGCAACTAACTGAAACGTGGTTTGCGACGGCCCGCTTTCACAATAGCCTTTAATTCTTTATAATTAACATAGTCCACGTCACATATCAACAACTCTTGGTACTCGTGGTACTCGTATTCGTAAATAATAAGTTATCTACTAATAAGCTGAAGGACATAAATAGAGAAAACAGAAGAAAAAAAACAATAAGTAACGGTTACCAAAACAAATACATGTGTAAATAGATGTGTCAATTTGAATTTGTGATGCAATCTGTGATTGGCGTAGTAATGACGAGAATACGCTAATTTCATGTGTAAAGACGTAATATATAAATTGGTGTATATAACCTCCCCCCCCCCCTCTCCTCAGAGAGCATGTATGAAGAGGCTTATGTCAGTGGACGAGTCGAAAGAGGTGTGCAGGGACCGCTCTGTTCTCTATGACTGCCCCGCTAGAGGGGTAGGTGTAAGAGCAAAACGTGAATGTAAATGAAGGAATGTATATAGCATCGATAGCAAATAGTGTTCTTATTGTACAGTAAAAAATGTACCTATTACCGAATTCTAGATAAATTATATATATTACTTTTTGTGGCGTATGTATAATCTAAGAAACAGATAAAAATATAAAATGAACGAAGAAAAAAATATAAAATGAACGGAGAAAAAAATACAAAAACTAATTGTCTTTTATTATTTCATGTATATAAATGACTTTTTTATAGCTTCACGCTTTATCCCGCTCGTAGCAGGGTAGGGAGAGGGAAATACAGGAACCGTGAGTATCTAGTGTTAAGACACTCCGTTCCCCGCTTTTAGTATTTCGAGGCATTACATAAAATTGCCAGATTGCGAAGAAATCGACTTTTCTGTTTTATTATGTAATCGCAACCAATTCGCGGCTTTGTCGCTTACTTAAACTAAATTAAAATTCGTTCCTTTAAATTTATACTAAATTACATTGTACATCTTCAGTTAATATATAATAAAAGTTACTAATAACCACATACAAATACAAAGTATTTGTTTATTTTATAAATATATATTTGCTACTATATATATTTAGTAAATAATATCAATTTATATGCAATAGTTATTTCTAAATAGAATCTTTTTTAGTTTGTACCTCACAACTTAATTGAACACCAAATTTATTAACAAAATTTAATTAATATTCCCAATCGTTTTAATGTACTTATATTTTGTTATAATTTAATTTTTACATAGCTTTAACCATTTTAATTATTTTATTTTTATTACATTTACAATAATTAGCCATTTTTTATATATTATAAATAAATATGTATATTAAGCTACTTTCCCATGTAGCTTAGCAGAAATATTGTATCACTTTAGAATTTTTTTCCTGCAAATGTATATACAATAGGTATTTCTAACGTAAACAAAATGTTTTCAAGTCATTTATTGTGTTTTTTAATGTTGCCAGTTAATTAATAATTGATTAATACTTTCACTTGCTGATAAAGTATATTAAAGTAATCTGAATGTGTTTATTTTTTATTTTCACCATGGACACTGATAAGGTAATGTAGGTGTGTTATTTTTTGAACACAACGGTACGATATAAATCAAAAACTGTTATATGATTTTATAAATCTAAATTTGTCGGTTTGAGTAATTGAATTAATTTAATTCCCCTTATAAATTCTCTAAATAATTAAATAGTGATTTGCTATAAGTAGTCGTTAGATTTAGTATATGAATATAATCACATTTCTTTTGCTTTCTTATTTTAGTAATTTGAAATTAAAAATTGGTTTTGTAATGTTACCTTACTGTGCACACGCTCAAAGTTTTTTATGCAGTTTTTAAGCTTTTGTTCACGAGAGTATCGTTATGATTAATATTTGTTGGTCCTTAATAAGTAAACTCCTTAGTATTTAAGATATACATTTTAGTATATCTTTCCATGTATATCTTTCCAAGAAGACTGCACATATATCTGAGGTGAGCGCGACCGGTTTGTGGATTCAATTGTAAGAATTGAATTTAGAGTGGGTGGTGATGGAAGGTGGGTTTTTTCAATTCCATTTTCTTCGCTCTGGCAAGTAGGCAAAACGAGACGTTGAGTTCCATCACTCAACACGCAATGCCTCGAAAAGGCGGAAAGCGTAGAACGCGTTCCTCTGTTCCCGCGCTTTCCTCTATTTAGCGTTTAAGCGATAAAAAAAGGCTGCACTAATGCCTACCTCACGCATCCATGCGCAAGATCGAAACATATCTATGCTTACAGAAAAATACCGAAAGAAATCATAAAAATATCTTTATATATATATAAAACATTTTATCTAATGTCAAAATAGACGCGGTGTTCTTTACTATTGATCCTATATTTTAAATCACTGACGACTTAGATATAACAATAATAGCCTACCCTCTTACTCTACTCTAAAGTATTTGTAATATTATAATATGCGTGTAGCTGAATTTCCTAATCATTTATTAGCTGAGGCTTTTTGCACAAATAATGTTTTAACATGATGGTATACGTTTTTGCTACATAGAAGGAAAAAAAATATATTATTTAACATTCTAATCGTAATACAAGTAATTTTTTTGCAATGTATTTTTGATAGATATACAATTCCTAAAAAATTGTGACATCGAAACGTGAACTCCTGAAATCAACGCGCGTTATTTAACTTTGCTCTTGTATATAAAATTATAACTTTGATTTATATAATACGTACATTGTATATAAGCTTCTGGAATATGGAAAAGAATGGCATGGCAGGGTATGCAGAAGGAACTGCAGGGACCATTTGAACCTAGTGTTAACACTCCGTTGCTTAGTCCCTGCTTTATCTGTCCCCACTTTCCGTCTTTTTCGAGGCATTGCGTGTTGAGCAGAAACCGTCACGTTACAGGCACACGTTGCGCCTCTGCGCCACGACGGTTGTAACGTTTAAAATAATTTCGAAGTCATCATTTTTTCTTTTTGTACTTTGTAAAACATAGAATTGATTAGAACCAGCCAAGAGATATAAGAACAGATAAATAAGCGACCGCAAGAGCTTATTTCTACGCTTATTTAGCACTTCTAAAGGAAACTAAACCTGTCTCATATAATTTTTACATAGCTTTAACCATTTATGCAGCCACACATGGTTGCTCTCAAGCTTTTTTTTCTAATCAAAAATTAGCTTTTTTATGTACCTTACTATACAAAATTTGTATATTTAGATGCTTTCCCTTAAATTAAAAGTTAGCAGAAGTATTTTATGACTTATGAATGTTTTCTTACAGTCAATTGTTATTGTATATTCTTTAACAACTTTTTTGTATATTTCGTTTAAGTAGTGTTAATCGTTTAACATAGTGAAATGTTTCGTTCAATAGATTAAAACTGGCTGATATATAGTTGTAGAATCATTTTACTCAAGTGGTCATCAGAGCATAAAGTTCACTTCCATTTTGTTCGTATATTTGGAAAGACCCTTTCATGAAATTATTGATATTCTTGTGTTACTGAATTATTGGGATGTATATAAAAAGTTTATATATGCATATTATTGGTTTTTTTATATTTGTTTTACACCGGTAATTTTTGTGTAAATTTTCTACACACCATTAAAAATGATGCGGAATTAAAATTGATTTCTAGGTGAACTTATTAACGATTACAGGAATAGTGAAGTGAACATTTCCACCGAAACTTAAAAATTTTTATGATACTAAGGATTTTAAGGTCATAAACTGTTATGGGAATAACTGTTAGTGATTTACAAGAGAAACTAATTTTATTGACTGTAAAAATATATATTTTTTAATTATTTATATTAGTACCAAACTTTTATAATTCCGTCAATAAATAAATATTTCATAATTCATGCACGGTTATTTTTTTATAGTTTTTCTGGATAAATGAAACCGTATCGTGTAAACTGTGTTATTACAGGCCAATGTTACTACTTGCGGTTGAAGATTTGGGAAGTAAGCTGACAGTCGATTCGATCTACTAGATAAAATTTCATAGCTTAGCTATCACAGGTCTTTATATACTTGATATTTATAACTGAGACCTATGAAATTATGATTTGTAGTATATCTGCCTGATAACATACACATGTTCTATTTGAGACTTTATCAGCAATATTCCCTAAGCCTTCTATCGCCAATATACTTCAAAGATTTGTTAAACGATGGTGAACGTTTCTGAGACTATAACTGTCAAACAAACACACAAATCTTTCCTCTTTATATTATTGTATGGATTAGTTATTAATGCACAATGAAATAATAATAGAAATAAATGTTCATAAAGTATTTTAATTTTTTTATATGTTAACATTAAAAGTGTATATTATGTTATTAAAAGTATGTGTATTTTGAATAGAAATATACATATTTTCACACTTTATCCCTAGCATAGTAGTCAGAGAGATCGGAGCGCCAAACGCTGCGGTCCCTGCATACCTCTTTCGCCTCATCCATTGTCATTAGCCTCTTCATATATGCTCTCTGGGGAGTCGGCGTCCCAGTCCCGAGTCCTTCGGTGGACGTCCAGTGGTTTGGATGCTGTGTTGTCGAAGATCAATAGAAGTCTCCGCTCTTTTACCGTTAACTTTTCCATCGTATACGTTTTTTAATATTCTTTCACTCATTGTTTTGAATTTTAATTCTTTTTATAAGTATTGAGAAAACAAGTTCCGTAAAATGATTCATTACAATGAAAGAAATGTGTCAGGATCGTGTGTGGGATGAGATGAACTGAAAAGATTCACGATTTGCATTTATGCGATGTTAAATCAAAATAAAGTAGCGTTTTTTTAATATTTAATAAACTTAATAAATTTGTCGTTTCACAAGCAAAATTAGCGAATGAGCCTTTTAAATTTTAAATTTAACTAAAGCTTTTTTGATAATATATTATATTTTTTTAGATATCGGTTTTAATAATAAAAAGTTTTTTGGGTAAGAAAATCTGGTGTTTAAAACGCTTCGTTCCAATATCCGTAACAGAGATAGTGTTTATTGTTTGTAGAGTGGTGGTACTAAACCGTGGATTTTGTTCTACATGGAGGGAAATTGAAAAAAATAATTTCCAAGAGCAGGAATCGATCCCATTCCAATCTACAATCGCGTATACAAATAAAATGTGTTGCAATTACTTAAAAAAATATGAATTTAGATATCTATAATATTTATAGATTAAGTAATTTATTCAAAAGACCAATATAGTAGAAGTATATATAACAGTAAAGTTACATTTATAAACACTAGGTCCAATATTCTCGTGTCATCGCTAGTAAAACTTATCTCGCCATAAAAGAAAACAGGTCGAGAACGGTAGATACCCACATGTTAAGATGACCGGCTGTGTTCAAGTTAACCCAAATTCTTAACTTTTATAGTTAAAAATGTATATAATATATACACATATAGTGTGTGTTTCAGATAAGCTTAATATTGTATAGGTACTATCTTTTTGTTGGTGGTTCATTTATTTTATATTTTTTTACCGTATACGTTGTGGAAGTCCTAATTATTTATTTAGTTGTATTATCATGTTGTCACTTTTTAAATAACTTATCAAATGCGCCTTTAAATTTTAAATTCGACCTTTTCAATGTTTTTTTATCTTCACGCTTTAATCTAAATATTGCAAGGAACGTATTTTCAAGTTCTGTAGTGCAGTTTCTTTATTTTTGTTTCTAATAATAAAACTACGCACAAAGCAGGGAACAGAGTGTCTTAACACTAGGTTCCCACGATTCCTGCGGTTCCCTCTGCCAACACTGTTACGTGCGGGATAAAGTGAGAAGCTAAAAAAAACTACGTTACGTAGTAGGCACGTATTTTAATCATTGTTTCTATGATATCTGCCACTAGATGGCGTGCTTGTCATTTTTCTTTCGCTTTTACTTGCATATTACATTATGTTGGCAAAGCAAAGAATCTTTAATTAGCTGATCCTCTATTTCTATGAAATATATTTACAAATAATGAATCTAAGTCGATTGCTACCAACGCAATACTCGTATTTGCTTTCATTTAACAAACTTCGCAACAAAATTAATAACAATTTCCACAAAACGAAGATATATGGATCTAGTTTAACACCTCGTTTTTTAAATGTGATTTAAACCTATAACGACTAAGATCAATCAAACGTCGTTTGTTCAAACTTATGTTTTTAATTTTAAACAATATTTTTGATCATTTCTATTTCATTAAGCAGCTGGTAACAAGCACTACTGGTAAAAGCTGTAAGCTTTAAAATAAATTAAAGCTTTTTTTTAAGTTATTGTTGTGTTGACTTAAAAATTGCACTAACACAACGAAGAGTACGGAGTATGACTAAAACGAGGTCACTTCTTGAATTATAAGGAAAACTATGACCCTAATTTACCGCCAACTCATTTAGAGACGAAAGCAATTAAGCATCACGTTTATAGTACTGTAGTTTCTTTTTTTAATTTGAGATTTTGTATAATTTACAAGTTGAGGTAATTATGAAGGAGTGGTACAGTATATCATTGCAAAGTAGACGAGAAATGGATTATATATAGTAGACATAATGCGGTGTTAAGTTACGCTAGTTACGAAGAGTTAGCTTGCAGTTAAAAAATGAATAGATTGTGTGGAAGGAAAATATGTTTATTTTCTCGCTCTAATATACAAAGTGCGGGGTTAAGTTACGTTGTGACTAACGTCAGTTTAAAGTAAAAATATGAATATTTATTGATAATTCACAGTTTTAGAACGACACGATGTTTTGGATATCTGTTTGGTATTCAAATTGGGCTTAACGGTGAAATATTTATTGCTTGGATAGGTTTTAAATTTATTTAGTAAAGTGAGATCTTAGCTAGTTTTGGTAAATATTTTTATAGTTTTCCTAATATTGAGGTTTGAGTGGCGGAACTCTACGCCTCGCTTTGTTAGAGCGTAGAAACTAAAATACTATTAATATTTTAAAAATTATGAGCTACTAAATATATATAAGTATCTATATATGTATAAATAAGATAAATTTCTAAATATTATTATTTATTTTCCATAAGACAAGAGTGTATTTTCTACAACATTACAACGACAATCGGTCGAACCCTTTTGCTCTTTATTATTTTGTAGGCTAGATTTCATTTGTATTTATTTTTTTTTATAACTAAATCTAAGTAATGCGTATACGTGATTATTTGTTTCTAATTTTCTTAAATATTTTAGTCAAATTACCTATAATACAAATATTGATATTGAGGACCGTCGTGGCGCAGAGGCGTAAGCGTCTGCCTGTAAACGCGACGGTTTCTGGGTTCGATGCCCACTCAAGGAAGATGGATTTTTCTATTTAAATTTTCTTCGCTCTGGCAACTAGGTAAAGCGCGGCGTTGAGTTCCGCCACTCAACACGCAATGCCTCGAAAAAGACGGAAAGTGGGGACGGAAGAAAGCAGGGACTAAAGCAACGGAGTGTCTTAACGTTAGGTTCGTATGGTTCCTTCAGTTCCCTCTGTGTACCCTGCCATGTGCGGGATAAAACGTGAAGCTAAAAAAAACCTATGACTCGCTATATGTTTTTATATACATTTTTTATCTAAACGGGCATATTAAAACTTTTAATGTCATAATATGTTATCTATGTTTATTACCTTACCTATATTAAATTCTTAGGTTATAAGTCATTATATACGTTGGGAAAAACGATGAAACTAGAAAAATCAGGAAAATTTGTGTAATGTATATATTGAGGTAGTTTAATGTAAATACAATGAATAGAATTCAAAGTTTCCTCCTTCTATCATGCTATATGCGGGATAAAGTGCGAAAATATATTTTTTGTTGACAATTGTAATTTTAATATTTAAATTTTTCATTTATATACAATACAGTGAAATAAAATATATTTTTTTGCTATAAATATTAATAAAATATTACGATAAAAATATAGCAACGTTTCCTCATACATCGAAACATATATATAATATTTTTCAGTACAAATAAAGTATCAAAGTCATATAGTCAAGATTGTACAATAAAAGTGACCCCCGAGTGAATGATCGCGTTACGACGGGTTCGACGACCGCGCCGGGGTCAACACTCCCGAGGCCGTGCGACCGTTTTCAGTCCGCTCGTACTGCTGACTGGTGTTAGGGCCTATGACTAGCTTTTGTATTTGGGTTTCGTTAGGTTTTTTTGGTTTCATTGGGTTTTTTACATTTTTGGGTTTCATTGGGTTTTTTGTATTTTTTTGTATCCTTTTGTATAGTCTATGTAGGAGTAGGGATAGATTTTGTTAGTGGTTTTTCAATATTAGTGCTATGCTTTCAATCGTTACACGCTTTGGAATTTATTAAAAAAATGAAATATCTATTAAGGACAATAATATAATTTTTTTTGAGGACCGTCGTGACGCAGAGGCGCATCGTGTGACTGTAACGCGACGGTTTCTGGGTTCGATCTCCAGTCGGAGAAGATGGATTTTTCTATTTCCATTTTCTTCGCTCTGGCAAAGTAGGCAAAACGCAGCGTTGAGTTCCGCCACTTAACACGCAATGCCTCGAAAAGGGCGGAAAGCGGGGACGGAGAAAGCAGGGACTAAGCAATGTTTTTAACACTAGGTTCCCACGGTCCCTGCACTACCCTGCCTACTCTGCTATGTGCAGGATAAAGCGTGAAGCTAAAAAGATATATATATATATATATATATATATATATATATATATATATATATATATATATATATATATATATATATATATATATATATATATATATATATATATATATATATATATATATATATATATATATATATATATATATATATATATATATATATATATATATATATATATATATATATATATATATATATATATATATATTTCATTAATATTATTCTATACAATAGATTTTGAGTTTTTGGTTTAAATAATATTTTCTGTAACATTATGATAGAAGTATAACTACATGTTAATTTACTGTGCTTTCTGCCGGAAACAGACATTGAAGTGATGTGGAAACACCTTCGTGATTGGTAACTAGATTAGGAAAACGAAGTGTTTTCACACTAATCTCTCTGCTATATATGGAATACATCGTGAAGCTGAAATAAAAAACATCTTTATTGATATTAATAATAGTAATCTAATCGTTCACGTCTTCACTATATAAAAGCTGTAAACGGAACTTTATAAGTATTAAATATTTCTTACGAAATTGACTATATTGTACTCCAAGTTTTATGACATGATTTTGATTAATTTTGTAATTTTATGAAATATTTAAGTATTGGTTAATGATTTTGTGTTTTATGATTTGTAAATATTACTACCATAGTTTTTATAATATAATAATTACGTAGGCTTAAAGACACAAAAGATTATTATAAAAGAAAACTATATAAAATTCTTATAAAGAAAGTTAAATGACAGTACGAAAGCTTATATTTTAAATAAAGAATTTGTAAATTAACATTGATCGAAAATTACTAACCTAAAGAAGGCACTGCCAGCTGTAAGTTATTTTTTTATATTGAAATTAAAAATAGATTTGACTTTGATTGCAATAAAGTAGGACGTAGAACAACACTAACCATCTTTTATTTCTACTGTAGACAATTCTCCTTTAAATTCTAATAACGTACTAATATTTTGAATAATTGACTCCGTATATGGACATTCGTCTTACTAAAGTCTATTACGCTAGTAGAGCTAGGATTTTGAAGCTTTTAAAAACAAAAGCTTTGCTTTAATAAACTCTGTATATTTTGTCATTTCCAATGTAAACGGCAGAGTTTTTCAATTTATGACTATTTTATGAGTAAGTTCAATTCAATTATGAGTAAGTTCAATATGTCATAATTTAAGAGAACACTTTCCCACTGGGTCTTGAACCTTTTACCACATACAGACACTTCTGATTTAAGTCGTAACGACGTCATCAAAATTAAAAAGTTTCAATATAACATTTTTGATAATCATATGTTAATGTATTTTATTTTGGCTTCATTCACAATTGTTTCACAGTTTGGCAGCATTTGATTGTGTGAGATTGTAGGTGCAAAGCTTGTTCGAGGAATTGTTTACATACATACATAAATACATACATACATACATTTTGTGACGATGTGTAAGCATTGTATCAATTTCGTCTTTAAATTGATAACCGGCCTTTAAATTTATATTATACTGCTTATTATGTGTGAAACGAGTACCTGTATATGCTATTTAATGTTGTCCTTGGTTATTTAATGTGTATCTGCGTATACCTCTACGTTTGATTTAATATGGAAAAATTTAATATTGTTTAAAACATAAGTTTTTAATAGTTTTTTTTTTTTTTGAATTAAAAGTAATATGTTTATATTGCAGTGTGTAAAAAGACTAAAAGGTAATAAAAATGACCTTTTTTTAAGCAATCATGATTTAAATTCCTAAGTATGAGAAGAATAAAGTGTTTAGCATTTCATGGTGTTAACGTGTCGGGCTATGTTGTAGGGAGAGACCTGAAAATTGTGCCCAAGTGTAAATTTAAAGGGGCTCCTTTAAGACGTACGTTAACGCTCACCTCCACTATCAGAGTTCCTCGCTCTGCCTAATCTAATTAGTAACGATTGTACTAGAGCACCAGTGGCTAGTTCTAGCCAGGCCTTGATATAAACTAAAATATACACATAGTTTTCCTTCCGGCTTTATTTTATGGACATTACAAGTCATATATATACCTTGCACATAGGCTACAAACATTTAACATCTTTTTATATAAGATATAAATACATATAAAATCTTTGTTATAAACCGAGACAGCGCTTGTAATATATTTGTAAAACTTTCTTACTCAAAAAACTATTTAAATAAGTGCATATAACAGATCTATATATTACAAAGAAAATACAGAAATTGTACGTAGAAATTGTGATTGCTATGCTAGGTAGGTAAAAATTGAACTTGAGTGACATCTCCACAGTGTTTTTGCTTTTGAATAAGTCATATTACCTAGACGTACAGTACCCTAAATTTTATTGTGAAATATTGAATACTTTATTGAATACTTTATTTGGTTGGTATAAACTAAAATATGTTTTGCCACATTTGTATTTGGATAGCTGTCTCCAAGGACTGGAAGAAAGTGACATGGGTGTTAAAGTGGGTGACTTGAAGGTATTCTCACTCAGGAAAGATGGATTTTTCATTTCCATTTCTTCGCTCTGGCTAGGTAAAGTGCGGAGTTGAGTTCCATCACTCAACTCGCTTTGCCTCGAAAAAGGTGAAAAACGGGGAACGGAGTGTCTTAACACTAGGTTCTCACAGTTCCTGCGGTTGCTGTGCCTGTCCTGCTATGTGTGGAATAAAGCGTGAATCTAAAAATGTTAATATTGTTGCTTTGGAATCACACTTAGGTATAGATTGATAGGTATTGAGGATCTTGTTTCAAGATAATTTTGCTTACCAGAGATGGCAATTAAAAAAAAGCTTTGCTCCCCCGAGTAATTACAATCATATGTAATAATCAATCTATCTTTAAGATATGTGAATAGTTAAGTGTTAAGTGATACGAACTGAAGCCTAAGAAGCGTTAAATACACCTGAAAATAGCCCCCTTTCAGGAAAGCGACGCGAGAAGCCATGTGTTTACTGCTTATAAGTTATATAAGCTTATTGAATATATACGGAACGTAATAGTTTATTTGTGTTATGAAAGTATTAAATGTGTGTTAAATACTTAAATCTAGACTTTAAACATCAATATTGAAGGCTTTTAACGCCAGGAGATTGATTTATTATTATTTTGAGTAAGGTAAAAGTTTTCTGATTAACTGTTTTTAACTTTCTTAATAAACTGACACGTGCCCGTACTATATTTGCCTATTTAAATTAAAAATAAATATTTAGATTTTTGAACTCTACTAAATTTTAAGATTTTTATAAACTTTTTTTACTGGAATTAACACAAAAGTGGATGAATATTTGACAACCCGACAAGAACTAGTTATATTTCTAATACCAATGTATCTTTAATTGTATATGAAAACTCAAAATCTATCTATCTATCTATCTATCTATCTATCTATCTATCTATCTATCTATCTATCTATCTATCTATCTATCTATCTATCTATCTATCTATCTATCTATCTATCTATCTATCTATCTATCTATCTATCTATCTATCTATCTATCTATCTATCTATCTATCTATCTATCCATCTATGTATGTAGCAAATTCATATAACAGATAAGGATACGCATTGCATATAGCAATCTATGTGTCCTGGCGCTTCTTCATATACCAAATCAATTTCCGATCGCTAATATACACATATATATTTTTTTGTTTCTTATGTATACTTAGTATAGGTTTAGTGTTTTTATTTAAAAATTACCTCATTAATTTTTTTTTTAAGATAACTATGCTTGTATATAAAAATAATATTCTTTTCCCGTGGCTTAATCACTCCATTTCCACTTTTTGTCTAATTTTCAAAATGCGTATTGTGTGACTTAAATCAGTACTGTACTTTTGTACCGACACCGGTGTTGACACCGAAAAGAACTTTGCATTTAAAATATATTTATATTGAACAAATTTAATTTTTTTAAAAAATTATTTTACTCACGTTATATTATTATTTTATTTTAAGTTTCATTATATATTCTTTTATTCCTTCAGTAAGACAAAACGCGGGTTTCACTATATTCCACTTTGAAACATTTCGAAATACAGCTGAAAATTTATACGTGCACACAAATTTATACGTGTAACATTTCGAAATACAGCTGAAAATATAAAGCGCTTTTGAAAATTTATACGTGGGGAACGGAGTGTCTTAATTCCTGCGTTCCTGCGGTCCCCTGTGCCTACCCTGCTATATATAGGGTAGGCGTAGAGCTTTAAAAAAATTATATGCTTATTTTGCAAAATGCAAAATTTGGCGTCTGATTTTACGTAGCTTCTGAATGTAAATATCGCACAATTGTGAGTTTACGATGGGGCGAGTGTATTATTTTCAATCCTCGCTGTGATAACAGGAAAAAGTGTGGCGTTGAGCTCCGCCGAATAGAAGAACCAACAGCCAATATCTGGGAAACGGATGGAGTACATTAACCGTTCGGCTTTAAAAAATAGTATATAATTGTTCTTTTATCTTATTTATATAAAATTTATTTGCATGCGAACATTCATAAAAGTATTTTTGTCACGAGATAAACAATTTATCGTTACACGGAATTTAGCACAAATATTGTTCATAAACGGGGTTGAAGCAATTAAAAGTGCTTGCAAGTCTCCTTAAAATATTTTTAATTTAAAAACAAAGAGTGATATGCTACGCAACTTAAAATAAGATATATTGTTAATAATATAATATACTCCCTTTTTTCATCAAAACTTAAAAAATCTACTTGAGGCCGTCTAACTGTATACATCTTTTTTCAGCGCAATGTAAAGCGCGCCTCACTGTAAACCTGACAATTGTGGATACATTTCACTTGGTGGAATGTTTTATTTAATTTTTTTTTATGGAAGTAAGACAGAATACTGCGTTGAGTTCCGCCACCCAATATATAATATCTGAAAAGCGGGCAGGAGGCGGGGAAAGAGTGCCTTACAAAGGCTTTCTTGTGTCTATGTTGATATATGCAAGGAAAAGCGTGGCTTTATTTACTTACAACTTTACTTTTTTATTTATAACTATTATTATGAATCTTCGATTCTTACTCCTTAAAAACGTTTATACAATCCTTTCATTATCTCGACGAAAGGTATAACTTCTTATACTTTGCAGTACGTGGTCACGGGTTGACTGAGGTCGGTCGGTCTTATTTTTAGTGGATAATTATAATGTCAAATAAGCGCCAAAGGTCTTTGAGCCTATAAGGGGAGGTTACAGTGCTAAAAATATTTTAACCATTAAGTTAACAACTACTTTCCTTGTAAAATATTAACTTATTCGTATTAAAGAACATTATAGCTGGAGGAAACTTAAACACTGCTTAGGTATTGTAGAATTTCAATATAGAATTTCACCAGCATTTTTCTAGCGAGCGTACTAGGCCGGCCCATTTTACAAATAATTATTATGTAATATTTCAAAAGGAAATTAATTCGTTTCTTATAAATTCTTAGTTTCACGCGTTATACCACATTTAATATGCAAAGGGAGCTACAGGAACCGTTGGAACCTAGTGTTAAGACACTCCGTTCCTCGCTTTCCACCTCTTTCGATGCATTGCGTATTAAGTCGCGGCACTCAACACCGCGAATTCCAAAATTATAGAAAATGTATACTTTACTTAACATTAATTTGGTGCTCAGTTACTTAGTCTAGCCTGGTACATATATAATACATAAAAGGTTTAAAATTTCTATTAATTCATACACGAATAACACGGCATGTTATAATGAAGATGAGTCAGTTTTTAGGTAACACTTTAAAATATCCAAGATGACAAAGTAGATGCACATAAAGAAGTAAAGACCGTCGTGGCGCAGCGGTACAAAGCGTCTGGTAGACGCGAGTTGTTGGTTACATTCCCACTTGAGGGGAATAAATCATTTTATTTTTTTATTTATAACAAAATAAAGGCCGACGGCGATATGGAAAGACGGAAGGGGAACGGAAAGTCTTCACACTAGGTTTCCTCTGCCTAGCCTGCTATATGTTATGTGCTGGATAGACATATATAGATAGTAGATATAAGTATGAGGTAGTAGAAACATAATAGTCATTTCTATATTTTACCAGTCTTAAACATTAGAAATTGGTGCTATGGAAATCTGATTATGTATTTTCTTTTCCCTAATGGCGTGTGACAGAAATATAATTTATGGGTTTTCAAGCGTTGTATGTACAGTCAGCGTCTAAAATATAGGTACACTCAGAGTGTTCAAATATATAGACGCAACCAAAAAGTCAATAATATCGGTACATTCAAGTCGCTCAAAAAGATAGGGACGTTTAAAACGTCATATAAATCGTTACATTCAAAGCGCCATAAATATGGTGACACTCATTCTGTTATTTGGTATCTAAGCATTATTTTCAAATTCAAAACGTTTACATGTCATTCTACTATCTATCAAAGATAGTAATTATTTTGTCAATTGTATTAAACTTGTGGACCGTCGTGGCGTACAGGCGTCGCGTCTGACTGTAAACGTGACGGTTTGTGGGTTCGATTCCAGCTCGGGGAAGATGGATATTTCTATTTCCATTTTCTTCGCCTTTCTAATTAGGCAAAGCGCGGCGTTGAGTTCCACTACTCAACTCGCAATACCAAACTCAAATAAAATAATAGCTATTCATGCTCAAATATACTATTCATGCTCAAATGTACTATTGTCGGCATTAATCTCAAAATAACAATTCTAGAATTATCATAATTCTTTGCGTAAATAGCAATGTCTATTTTTATATTATAGCTTTCTAATCAGTCTAAGGTTAGTTCTGTAGTATCTGCGATTATTATTTTTTTAAAATCTATTTGTCTGTTGACGAAGGCCTCCTATCATTTCCATAACTTTCTGTCTTTAGCTCCTCTATGCCACATTCTTTCTGCCACCGGAGCTATGTCGTCATGCTAACGTCTAGCTAGTCTGGCTCTCCTTCGTTGGCCTTCTCTTGCGTATTGATTGAGTTACATTGAGTTACTGTTTAACTCCATTTTTACCTTTTTTTACCTTTTGCTGAGTGACCTGCCCATCGTCATTTCAGTCTTTTAGTCTGTTGTACTATTTCTTGAACTTTTGTTCTATATCTTGTGGACCTGTTCTTCTATCTATTGGCAATATCGGCACTCCCAACATGTTCCTTTCCACGGCTTTTTGACATTTAGCAAGTTTGTGTTGATATGCCTTACACACCATGTTTTACTATCATTTCTAAGGATTGGCAAAATGCATGTGTTAAATAGTTTTGCTTTTATTTTTATGTGCTAGTTGTTATCCTTCATCACTTCTTTCATGCTCCTATATTTCTTCCAGCCATTTTTTACTCTTCTATTGATTTTCTTTTTTATGTTTTCCTTAGGGGCGATCAGCTGTTTTAGATACTACTGTACTCTATTTGGTTGTTCTCTGTGTACTCTATTTGGTTGTTTCCCACAAAAACTGAACGTTTTTCTCCATTCCATGGGTTTTGTTTTCATGGTTAAATTTCAGGTTAAGTTTTTCGTTTTCGATTACAAGATCTTTTAGCATTGTATCAATTTCTTCTGATGTTCTTGCAGATAGGACAATGCCATCTGTGCATCGAAGGTGTGACAATTTATATCCATCGATATTTATTCCCTCGTTTTCCTACTTTATTTTTGTAAATATGAATTCTAACACTACTAAAAAACTTCGGGGACAGAGGATTCTCTCTTTTACGTCTTTTTTATGGGGAACTGTTTTCCTTTCTTCTCTAATTGAATACTTGCAAAGTTGAATTTATATGCTCAATTCCTTAGTCGTGTAGTGTATCCCATATTTTCTCATGGACCAAAGAGATTTTATAATATTAAACAAACCTAATTAAATATGATGTTTTGATTGCCCCCTTTTACTTCTACAGATTTGTGAATTAAAGCATCGCATTAAGTATCGTAAATGACAATGCACAAATTTTGCGAAACAAAAGACTTATCTATGACGACATGCTGAAAATGAAAAGGATATCAGTAGTTTCTATTCTTTTCATTTTATGTATAAATGTTTAAATATTAATTGCCATGACAAATTATATTTTAAATACAGAGCAATAAAGTTTATTTTTCTAGTGTGACGGGATGAGTGTCACTATATTTATGGCGCTTTGAATGTAACGATCTATATGAAGATTTAAATGTACCGATATTATTGACTTTTTGGTTGCGTCTATATATTTGAATACTCTGAATGTACCTATCTTTCTGACGCTGACTGTACAGATATTACAACGTTAAAATCTTTTATAACGTTATGGTAGGTAACGCATTCACATCCTCTCAGGTTGTGGATGTCTATGGCGAGAGTGCCCACTTAACTTCAGTTGGTCTCTCTGCTCGTTTGCCTTCATCCATTATAGCAAGGACAGTCCTAGTGCAAAGATTCACCGTTTATTACCCAACGTACAATATTTTACTTGTTCTTTACGCCTTACCTTACGAAGGATCGAACCCATAACCTTTACCTAGCCTTTACAGACAAACCTTGCCAGATTGCTTTCTCAATGTTACTCTATTTCTTATTAGCTTCACACTTTATCCCACTTATAGCAGGGTAGACAGAGGGGACCGCAGGAACCTTGTAAACCTAGTGTTAAGATACTCTGTTCCCAGCTTTCCACCGTTTGCATTGCGTGTTGAGTGGCGAAACTCAACGCCGCGCTTTGCCTAGTTGCCAGAGCGAAGAAAATGGAAATGAAAAATTCCTCCATTATTAGTCTATTTTTGTTTATTAATAATTCTAGTGAAAATTAAATTCGTATTTATTATTAACTAAAAGAAAGCTTGTATAGCTTTTGTTCAAATAGTTAATATACGGTATATGGATAAAAGGCAATAAGGTTATCTACTAAGATCATAATAATTTTATTTACAACGCATCAACTTTGACGAGCAGAAAAGTCGTAATCGTAAACTAATATGTATGATCTGTTTGTATATTATATATTTATTATATAATAAAAGTGTATATTAGAAAAATGTTTCGAGTACCAAAAATTACTTAGACCTACAAAAGCCACTGCACTGATTTAATCAAAACTGTTAAATTTCGATCGTAAACTCTAATTTCGACTCTAAGAAAGTATACTTTTTGAAGTTGGTTGTAAATAGAATAGATGCTCTTACAAAAATTTCAAATGTAATGAAATTTTATTATACTGCTTAGGTAGTCTTTTCGGTCTTTAAGTTACTACCAGCAATGTAGAACAATTTTTGACACGGTTAATATAACTTTTGTTTGGATTTTTTTTTTGATTTTCACGATTTTGATATATTTCACGTTTTATAATGCATATGGCAGGGTAGGCAGAGGGAACTGCAGGAACTATACGAAAGACTGATTAAGACGCTTCGTTCGCCGCTTTCCGCCTTTTTTTTAGGCATAGCGTATTGAGTGGCAGAACTCAGCGTCGCGCTTTGCCTAGTTCTCAAAATAATGAAAATGGAAATAAAAAATCAATCTTCCCCGAGTGGGAATCGAACCCACAAACCGTCACGTTTACAGGTAGACGCTATACCTCTGCCCCACGACGGTCCTCAAATGTATATATAAATAAATGGAAAAATCTCATATCTCTATCAATCTCATCTCTGTCGCTAATGTACCTCTAAGATTACACTAGCATAGTTATTTCAAATTTAATTAGATACAAAGAGGAGTTTGTACTGTGAATGTACGCATTTTGTGCATTTTTAAAATTTTGTTATAACCACAAAAGACGGCCATTCAAAACCTTTATGCTATAATGTATTTCTTTTTCAGGGTTGTTGTTTATTCTCAATAATATTTAATATCGTTATTAGTATTTTACTAGATATTCTAATTAAACACGAGAAAATATGGGGTTATCAGTTTAAGTTCAATAACAAGTACACGGAATCCATTCTTGCTTTTGCGGATGATCTCGCTATACTAACTAGGAACCCAAAGCAATGCTATTGGATGAAGTAGACAAGAGTTTTGAACGTGGATAAAAGGAATGAGGACAAAACCTAGTAAATGTCACTGTCTTTGTCTGAGAAGACGAAACACAAAATATACCTCATACGATCCGGGACTAATTCATGACTGGTCTCCAGCACTATTAAAATTCTATCTAAATGCGTTCCAAATGACTCGTCCAGATCAAAGTAATTTTGTAAGATAGGGTAAAGCTACCGATAAATCTTGCTACATCTGTAAAGAAGCAGTGGGGACAGCTAAACATATGCTGGTGGGGTGTAGGGTACTCTTGGATAGTGGTCAATACTCGCGGAGCCATGACAAAGTACTAGAAATCATACGTGAAACCGTTAGTCTTTCTGTAGCAAGAGCACAGAGAAACATTACAACCAGCAAACGCTCAATAGAGTTTGTAAATTAGATCGAGCTCCTGATTGAATACTTGTGATGGACACGTATGAGAAACAGTATAGAATCCCTGAGGATATTTGTGTTTCGTGTATCCAGACCGGATATTTTTCTTTATTCTCGAAGCCTAAAACGCGTAGTACTCATATTTCCGTGGGAAACAAATATCCCGAAAAGTCACCACCTTAAACTCAATAAATATTTCGATCTGGGAATAGGACCAGGAATAGGTTTAGAGCTAGCTTATATGCGGTTGAACTAGGAGCGAGAGGTATAACAGCGAAATCTCTCTATAATTTACCAAAAGATCTCGACCTGATCTAAATCTATCAGAAATTTATTTCTAAAACTCACTTCGAAGGCGGCTTTGGTAGAATCATTTAGGTAGTGGAAGGAACTCGGACAGTGAAGGTGAGCGTTAATGCATTTTAAAGGGGCCCTTTAAACCTACACTTGGCTCGCAAGTCCCGCCGCCTCCTCCCCTTATAACGCAGTGGGCCGAGTATTCATATAACTATGTAATAGATGGGTGTTGCTTTCTTTAAAATATAAAAAACTGCTACATAACTATAGTAAAAAATAGAACTCTTGTTGTAACTGAATGTAAGTTGTATTTACTTTTATAGGTTTAACTAAGAATTCCTTTGTGTTATAAATTAGTTTAAAGGCTAAAAATAAACAAAGGTTAACAATAAATAAATATGGAATTAAAATTTGAGGTTTGAAATGTTTTTTATATACATATACATATATATCGGTACGTTGTTTGACTCGATCTACGTCTTACTAGTAGTTGTAGTCATAGCTGAGTTCCGTCACTAAACACGCAAAGCATCGAAAGGCGGAAAGTCTTAACTTGAAGTCCTGAGAGACGGAGTCTCTTAACACTAGGTTCCCTGCTATCCCTATAATTGCTCCGAAACTTAAATAAATTTAAATAAATCTTTTCTAATATTATATGTAAAGATGCTTTAAATTTGGTCTGTGTGTTTTCTAATATACGGTTAATATTACTTATATATATTAAATTTGTTGAAAAGCTTATGATAACATAAGTCTTTGCCTTGATATTTTAATACATCTTGATGACTAACGGTTGGACTAACAGTTACGAGTTTATTTATTACAACGTACATAGTAAATTGTATTAATAACATTATGGTTAACATAATTGAACTAGACAAGATGCTAGATGGCAGATCTTTGTTCAAAATGTGAAAAGATTGATAGAGGAAGCTTTTGTGAAAGTTGTTTTATATTCGATCCAAATGTGAATACGATTCTTACGAGCTTCATATCTGTATATCCCCCCTACATAACATGGTGTAACATTTTTATAGTACTCCTTGCCCCCCTAAGAGCGTTAAGCAATACCAAAATGATTATTTTAAAATAAAAATCAAAAAGAATGAAATATTTCAATATTTGAATGAAAAAAATAAATATTTCTAATATATATTTATTGTTTCAATAAAAAATAATGTTACGAAACAGGTGGTTTAAAACCATTTTCCTATGTACCATATCGTACAACGGAATTACCTATTCCCCCGATAGGTACTGGTTCTTTTTTCCTATATTTGTATTTTTTTTTAAAGGGGCTCAAAATATTTTATATAATAAACATATATAATCTTTAACATAATATAAATAAATTAAACGAAATTAAACAATTTACGTAACAATCGCACTTTACAAATTCCGTTTCCATATACGTAATAGGATGTACGTTAAAGGAAGCGTCGTTCTGTTGCGACCAGCTATAATGTTTTGTATGACATCAGAATCAACATGTTATCAATGTCAGTAGACGGATACGTGATTATTTGTGATAAAGCCAGTTCAAATAGTATTGCCCATTAAGTTTCTAAAATGTAGCGATAACGGGATGTGTTTACGCCTTGCATACCTTATAGTGCATGCATACATGCACGCTACATGTTGCGCTAGTTAGTTCTAAGGATATTCAAACGTAAAGTTAAAGTTATAAGGGTAGGAATTGGTCAATAAGCCATAAATGCATTATGTGAAATTTTCTATATTCCTTTTTTTCTCCACCAGAGCTAGTAAAAGGCGATAAAATTATCCATTTACATATTAAACGGAGAAAAATTCGTTTCATACACTTCTTGTTATAATAATTATTAAAAACGGCAAAATAAATAGTGTACGCCCATTAAAAGTCCAAAATAAACGTTGACATCATAAAATGTAAGAACCTGGACACAAATTACATTAGGTGTGTTATAAATATAGCCGAGAGACATCGGTCTCTAACCTTGCTTTGTATTTGCCAAGTTACTCGACAGATGGCGCTGCGAGGCACGAAAAGTTCCCACCGCACAATATCTTTCAGGTTATGTCCGACGCAAATAGACATATCTAAAAATATAAATAAATTCTCTCATTATACTAAATTTGTCACCTTGTGTACATAAATTGTTTTAATGAACCCGTTACCCCTTTTGGGAGACGATTGTCCTAATACTGTACTGTTACGTAATTTAATTTGTTTAGTTAATTATTTATGTAGATCGTGCTTACGTGGGCTAGGAAATGACACTGATTCCTTATATTGTGTTTGTTAAAGGTCATCTGTAATTATGTTTGGTTATATACATTTTTGGTTTATATATTAAGTATATCTGATAATATATATGTACTTATGCCAAGCAATATAGTTTACGATGTACGATATAAATATGTATGTAAGTTTAACGCTGTAATGTCATCTAATTAGTGACGTACCTCGTCCAAAACAGATAAAACAAAATAAAATGAATCCTAACAAAAGCTACGTTAGTAAACGCAATAAAAAAGTAAATCGAGTAGGCTAAAACATTCTACTAACAAAAGGAACAACAAAATGGCGGCGCGTAGCGTTTCTGAAAGCGTCTACGCGATGAGTGTGTCTCGCTCGCTCGTTGCGGCTACGGACGAGTGCAAGGGAGACGACGATAGTACCCCGTGGGGCCTCGCACTCACACATGAGAGGTTATGGTTATGCGCCCGCGCAATGTGCTCGTCCCAATTGCGAATTTTGTTTATATATATATATATATATATATATATATATATATATATATATATATATATATATATATATATATATATATATATATATATATATATATATATATATATATATATATATATATATATATATATATATATATAAATGAAACAGTTTAATTTCCATAACAATTTGTATGTGCGTAAGTAATATATGATTGTTTTACATTTTCACGTCTATAAATAAAACTTGATTTGTTATCAAGTTCCAATCGCAGACTAACGGTGTGTGGTTTGTGGTACGATAACACTAATGCAGATGTCTGTTATATTGTTATTATTCTTATTATTATTATATTTATTTTAAATATATATATATATATATATATATATATATATATATATATATATATATATATATATATATATATATATATATATATATATATATATATATATATATATATATATATATATATATATATATATTTAATGAATGTACTTTATCTGTTTCATTGCGTGTTTTATTATAAGTCGAATATTTTTATATATTTAAACTCTGTATTAAAACAAAAATATATGCCCTATTATTACAAAATATTAAACCCACAATCAATTCTCAATCCCTTTGTGTTAAATATGAATTATTTACAAAAATGATGACTATTTTTGTTTGTTTGTGAAAATGAATGCGAATATTTGGTATCTTTATAACTTATACTGATAACTCATGAATATTGTCTTGATTGTGTTTGCAATGTAATAGTGTCTGGCCGAAAACACGATGGTAGTGTTTTTGGTTGCCAACGTGGAGTTGTGGATTATTCTCTTTTCTCCGCCCTGGTAAAATAAAATGCGGCGTCGAGTTTCGCCATTAAACTAAAATGTCTCGAAATTAGGCGGTGAGTGGAGAATGATGTTTCTTTACTCTCTGCCTACAGTACATACGTATATCACGTATGTACTGCAGATATGCATTTTGAATAATAGTATAATTTATGGATCTGATATATAAATTATACTATTATTCAAAATGCATAGTTGCGAAATTTCCAATACTGTACAGGATGTACAAGTGTTTGTGTGTAAATGGTTTCAAACTACAAAAAATGTCAACAGTTCTTCTACTTTCTTTTCGTCTTCTTTTTCGTCTTTCAATTATATTATAGCTTAATATAAATCACTTAAAAAACGACGTTTTAGCTTTGATTTTCCTGTATTTTTACTATGAATTTCACAGATACGTACTAAAAGCGTGACTTCATAGCGACTGTCAAGGTCGGTTAGGCTTGCGATGCTTTAGGCACTCGCCTGAGCTGTAAGTGGTTAGATATATACCAAGTTTTTATGTTTCTTCCTTTATATTTTTTTAATATATGTATGTTACTTATGTCAATTTCTTAAGATATATATATTTTTATATACATCACCTATATATTATATTACTAAAAATATATAAGAGTTAGAGTTACTTATATGTAAAGAAGTTAATGTTCTGTCATTCAACAATTAGAAATTAAATGAGTGGATAGTACAAGTGTTTTCCAGTTTTACGATTTATTCTTCCTACGATAGTTGGTTAGAAACAGAGTTACAGAATTTCGTTCTCAGCTTTAGATACTACGTGTTGGATGGCGGGACTCGAGCTTAAACTTAGAGTGCCTCATCCTACAATTATGTTTGTTGTTCCATATGGCATGACAAGATATATCTGACTTGTCTTATTTATATATACTAATATCATATATCATAGTGTATATATATATATATATATATATATATATATATATATATATATATATATATATATATATATATATATATATATATATATATATATATATATATATATATATATATATATATATATATATATATATATATATATATATATATACATACATACATACAAAAAGCGTTTAGACACTCCGTTCTTCGCTTTCTCATGATGTCTTCATTCAAAATCTAATGAGTAAATTAAGTTATTTATGAAAGGAAGACGTCATTAACAAAATAACCTTATAAAATATTATTAAAATGATTATTCTGCTGTGACGCAAACCATCTGAATTTATTGATTTCATGTAAATCGATATTTCTTAAGGACGACAATCGTACCCATATCCTAGTGTTAAGACACTCCGTTATTCATTCACTACCCAGACGAATTCAATTACACTGATTGACTGACTCAACGCCATGCTTGTTCTGTAAAACACGGAAAAATGCAAATGCAAATAATTTGTTTACTCGACTTGGAATCGAACCTTAAACCATTGCGTTGTCTCGACGACGGTTGACTATTTTCTTGTCTCTTGTAATATAATTAGCCCACATGATATAACTACGTAACAGCTAGAGGAGCCAAGCCCTCGAGATTTGTAATAAATTACTTGATAATTAATATTTAGATATTAATAACTCTAACCGAGTTTATAGTTATTATAAAGCTAGTATCTATTGAGTACATGAATTATGTGGCTTTCTCTCTTATATTTCATAGGATTGTCGCATTTTTAAAACGCATTTAAATTTACAAGATATATTTATATGAAATAGCTTTACGTTTTATCCCGCTTATAGCAGGGTCCTCTAACTACCCTGCTATAAAGGCAGAATCCGTGGGATACTAGTGTTAAGACACTCCGTTCCCCGCTCTAAGGCTTTTTGAGGCACCGTGTAGAGTGCCGTGTTGTATTTAAATTAGATTTGTACTTAAAATAAAAATATCTTCTTGTCAACAATATATTTATCGACACTTTTGTATGAACAGTTTACATAGAATTGTTAGCAGTACCAGTCCTGAAGGAGGTGGAGGCGAGATTTGGTTCAAAGGCAGGTCATGCTGAATTGGCGAGAGACTTAGTTGTTTTTCCTTAAATATAATAATTGGCTTGGTCATGATTTATATATATATATATATATATATATATATATATATATATATATATATATATATATATATATATATATATATATATATATATATATATATATATATATATATATATATATATATATATATTAGGAATTTTCAACAAAAAATTGTTCAAAGGGTTTTTTAACCTTCAAAATCTATATAAGCTACAATATTTTTCATTTAGCTTCACTTTATCTGGTATGAAGATCTTTTTCTTTATTTATATATTTTCCCAAACTGAGAATCCAATCCGCACCCACCGCACACTCAGACACTGTACCGCTGCGGCTAACTAGCCTTGATTACAGGAATAATGCTTTCGCTAAAATATAATAAAACAACATTGTATTGTATGAAACAATATAAACAATATTGGCACTAACACATTCTACGAACTTATTCATGCGTTCACCTCGCGAGTTGTTTATTGTTGAACGCTGTTGGAAAGTGGAGTTTTGTTCTATCTATTTATTATAGCCATGTGAAATATTGATTTTAAGATAATTAAGATTTCTACATTTTACGCATAGATTTTGTTGGGAAAACCTTGAGCATTTGTGATAGTGGGCATCTATATAAGCGATGGTTGTACGTTTGATTCTCCGTTGGAGAAATCTTGAAAAAATATTTAATGAAAACATACAAAAATTTAAACGGAACGGGATTTGAACCCGCGCCTCGTGCATACAGTGCAAGCGCTCTGACCGCTAAGGCATTTTTCATCACGCGTGGCTTTTCTTTTTCTTTAAGACCAAGCTTGCTCTGATATGTAATATGAATTATGTAGATAAGATTTTTTTATGTCTTCACGCTTTATTCTGCACATGCCTGAGTCCCTACTTTCTCCGTCCCCTATTCTCCTGCTGGGATGTAGATAAATATATTCTTATTTTTAGCAACATGATTTACTAAGTAAGCAGTCTTTCTAGACCACATATCGTATTTTATATATTGATTAGATAGATTGTAAAAAATAATCGATTTATTTTAAATATTCAGCTATTGAGCTTCTCTTCTCTATTGTGTCCTAATTTAATTAAAATTTTCTCACTTAACAACGTGGCGGAATTCAATTAGAACAGAGTGTGACTTGACTGAAGTTCGACATTCAAGGAACTAAATTTTTGTGTCACTATTGTAGAAGATAAGTTACAAATACGATTAGTCATTATATTCAGTTAGATCAACATCAACAACCACTATTATATCGTCAGACTCGACTGGGGCTTGAAACTTCAAGATGTTATATTATCTTTTTGGTGGATGACAATTTTAATTTAAATATATATACATATTCTATTGAATAATGTTAATAATTAATATACAATTTGTAATACATGTATAAATATATATACAGAAATTAAATTTACAACAGTCTCTTACGGTCTAGGGAAGATGAAAAATTTTACTGCCTGCTTTGAATTCGCTTACATTAACTAAAAGTATATAAACCAAATTTAGTATTTCATTTTTTTTTTGGACTTTCATTTTAGCTTTATACCTTTGAAAGCTTTAACGAAATTTGGAAACTACCTGTGTAACCTGTGTAGCTTCACGCTTCCCGCAAATGGCAGGGTAGGCAGAGGGAACTGCAGGGACCTTGAGAACGTAGTGTTAAGACACTCTGTTGCTTAGTCCCTGTTTTCTCCGTCCCCGCTTTCCACCTTTTTCGAGGTATTGCGTGTTGAGTGGCAGAACTCAACGCCGCGCTTTGCCTAGTTTACCAGAGCGAAGAAAATGGAAACAGAAAAATCCATCTTCTCCGACTGGGGATCGAACCCAGAAACCGTCGCGTTACAGGCAGACGTTACGCCTCTGCGCCACGACGGTCCTCACATACATATATCTTGAAATGTAATTAATTTTTTTTTAATTATTACTTCACTATGTCATATTTAAAGTGGATCTGAAGTCATGTTTGATTCATATAACATTTATCGTTATCACGGTTAAGAGAAATTAGCTTCAGTTTCATAAATATTAATAAAGATACAACTACGTAGTTATATTCGAAGTAATATTTAAAAAAAAATCAATTCAATTCTAGAAAACTTCAAATATCACTTAAAATATTATAATAAATGCTAAAATAAGATTTTCATTTAAGTTCTATACTTTTGCCACTTAAAACGAAAATTGAAAAAATGTTTTTGGTATATACTTCGTAATACAATTGTAGAGTTGGAGTAACTCTGTTCATAGAGTTAATCTTGTTGACGAGACCTTGTCTACATTTTACTACGCAATTAATGAAAGCTTTACCAGGTTTACATAAATCTGAGTTTGTTTTCATTATAAACTTTTATTGAAGCTTTAAGTTTGTTAAATGCTTTAATTTTTTAGGAATTGTTTTATAAAATTATGTAGTTTTTGTCTCTTCATTATGGATTTTCTTGTAATTTAATCGAAATAATGAAGAGAATTTGGACCGAAGTACAGTGGATTACGTCCCTAGATGTACTAGCAAACAAAAAATACATTTAAATAAATAGTTGCTAAGATTATCACGTTGAGTATCAAGGACCGTTGTGGCGCAGAGGCGTAGGCGTCTGCCTGTAAACGCGACGGTTTCTGGGTTCGATTCCCACTCGAGGAAGATGGATTTTTCTATTTCCATTTTATTCGCTCTGGCAACTGGGCAAAGCGCGGCGTTGACTTCCGCCACTCAACACGCAATGCCTCGAAAAAGGCGAAAAGTGGGGACGGAGAAAGCAGGACTAAGCAACGGAGTGTCTTAACACTAGTTTGCCACGGTCCCTGCAGTTTCCTCTGCCTACCCTGCCATGTGCAGGATAAAGCGTGAAGCTAAAAAAAAATATCACGTTTAGCCAAACTAGCTCTTTAGCTTTATAATATAACCATATAATCGATTCGAATTTATGTCGATACTAAGAAATGTTCTGTTAAATTACTATATTATAACGTCTTATCGTTTAAAAACTCAGTTTCAAACTAATTGTACTACTTCAAATAGATAAAATATAGTGTCACATTAGTTTTTCCACAAATTAAAAGTATATATTTGCGAAATGCATTGCTATTAATGCAAGTTTGAAAGAATATTGTTTAAGCTAGCAGGACCTAACTTAGCTGGTTGAGTTTTTTGTAGGCTTTACTCATCAGGCCGCACTTGAAACCCTCGTAACTTTAGTTTTAAGTCGTGAAGTGTAGGTTTCAGAGGGGCTCAATTCGATATTTATTGAATTGGGCTCCTCTGATAGGAGTCCTACTTTTTCGTTCGCTCTATCTGACGTACACATGTGATCATCTTATTAATTCTAAGTGGAAAAGTTATAAATAAATAGCGCTTTAAACCAGATCAAGAAAGCAGTTACTTTTAATTTTTATTTTAACTTAAAACGATTAACTTAAAATCATATATGTAGGATATCTAGACTATTATATGATAATATATAAATATTATTCATCTATGTTTACTTCGAACTTCTCTCCTAGATAGTTGAGAGGATCTCCGTTATTCATTTTTCTATTTTTTTTGGACACATTTGACACAAAAAATTTAAATATTTTGGTGTTAAATCCCGTCTCACTCTTAAGTGCTTTGTGTAACAAGCTCAAGTGCTGCTGAGTATATAAATCTTAATCGAATAGTAATTTTGTTCTTTTTTTAACTTCACGCTTTTAACCATGGAACGTAGTGTTAAGACACTCCGTTGCTTAGTCCCTGCTTTCTCCCTCCCCGATTTGTTTGTTTTTTTTTACTTTATGTATTCTGTAAAATCCTATACTAAATTTGATTTTTTTATGTTTTATGATATTTTTCTTCTATATGCCTTTTGTCTTTCCTCTTTTTAACTAGACAAACACCGCATTACACGTAAAATAATATTAACCCACAAGCGTTTACAGTTAGTCGGAAACCCACCTGATAATCTGTTTTCTCAATGATGAGCTCTTAATAAGCTTATTTCGCTCATTAAAAGTATAGTTTTTATTAGCTTAAAACATAAATCTAATAACAAGTGCTCAACGTTATTATGACGTTTTAAATATTTTCTGTATTCATTATATTAATTATTATTCTTTGGTTGTTTCGATATAGAGTGTTCGATGGATATTTCATTTTAGTTGGGTATTTCATTAATAATGAGTTGAAAAGGTCAAACAAAAAAGACAACGTACGTATGGAAATACGTTTCATAATTTATATTTTGAAAAAACGTGTATATTTATGTAGATATGTCATTGAAGTAAAAGTTTAAATAACATTTTTTATATAAGTGTAATAAAGTAATAAAATAAAATATAATAATAAAATAATATATTACTAATCATTTTTTATTTGAAGTAACTAATATTTTAATTTCACTATTTATATAAATTACCAAATTTCATTAAAAAGCAAATTTAAATTTATAAAAATCTTTTAAACATCTGCTATAATTTATTAGAAAGATTTTGCGACTTGAAATATGTCATAATTTGATTAATTTTGAATTCCTCATGAATTCCTTCATTATGTTTTTAGCCGTCTTTCGCTTTCACTTAAAACAACTACCTTCAGAGTACACTTTATCTGAATAGGCCGGAAGTAGCTATACAGTACAAATACTGATGACGCAATTGGAAGAAACGTAAAAAAAAATTATAATATCAAATAATGAAATCCTGCATCAATCTTATGAAGAGTAATAGAGGAATCTCAGCGCTCTAATTAAGTGCCAGCTTACTCACTGGGATTTCCTAACGGCAGTAAAATTCAATATACGCGTACATACGATGAGAGTCGTTATTTCTTAGGTATATTGGTTTAGTCGTTCTTCATTTTATTTTAAGTTCTCCATAATGTCAGTGTAGGACGAAGTGTTTCTTCTTCTTCTCTTAATTTGTGGCATTCCGAGCGTGCCAGTTGAGTACAAACGAAGTGTTAAAACACTCTCACTAAATCTCAATACCCTACAACCAGTAGAATAACAGAAAAAAATTGAAATAAATTTCTATATGATATTTAATTCTTTTTATTTCGACGTTGTCAATAATCTCTCCGTTTTCTTATATAAATATGAGACGTTTTGTGTTGGGTGATATATAAACCTATACATTTCGAAATGTATATTCAACTTAAAATTTTGATTTCTTTCTAAATATAAGTGTAGAATTTCCTTAGACACATAGCTATTTTAAAGGTTTATAAAATCGTAAAATATAAAATTCTCATCGTGTTTGTACTAAATATTTCAATGAAACTTAGAGAAAGTTCATCAATTGTTAAGAATACGGTGTAATTTAAGACTTCGATATTGCTTTCTGTATTTACAATAGGACACAATCATAAACATATATATTTAAATTTAAAAAGTTGTTACATATACAAATATATTTTTTTATATAAATTTCGATTTTCATTGTAATTTTAATATATATTAAATACCAGTAATACTTTCTGTCAATTAGAAAGGACCCACTTGGAATGATCTTACTACTCAGCCCATCGAAATACTCTCCAGAAAACTGATGATAATTCAATACCTGTTTCTAATGGATTAACTGAAAGTTGTTGTTGTATCCATCGCTCACACAAACGCGTACAAATCTATTCGACCCGACTTATAAGTCAACTCTATAAATTATATAATTTTCTTTCTCTGGTATAAAAAATAACACAAATTTAATAAACGTTGTTAAAAAAATATATATATGTTGTTAATATTCAAAAACTGAAACATTTCAAATGTAAACATTCTAGTTTTCTTATTGATCACACGCCATCTTTAACTTTTTTTCAATGCTCTTAAAGTATCTTTGCTTATTATCGTTTTAAATTAGGATTCTGTATAAAAATTACTCTACAAGTGCTTTATGGAGCTTTTAGAATAAAAGCTCGATTTACACATGTGAGGTAATTTCAATGAAGACATAGCTTCGATATACTCGTATAAATGAAGTAAAGTATTCATATTCCACACATAACAATAATAGAATAACACTCCGTTCGTTGCGGTGATGAACCGGAAGACGTTCAAAGGGCAGGCCGTTCTTAGCTGAATGTGGGTAGCGTATGACCGTACGTATATTGGCGTCATTTTTTCTTCTACAGTTCTCTAAATGCGAAGTGGCGATCGTTATTTACTGCTTATTTTACTTCCTTCGACATATTTACCCATTATATATATAGTTTTCTATATAACAACTGATTGTATGTTTGAATTGCGTTTGTATAATTATATGTATATAACATACTTTTGTTCATTAGTTAGGATAGATAAAGTGCAATGTTGAATTTACTCAGTAAACTTTTTGCGATCATTAAACGTTTACGAGAAAATATATTGAGTTCAATCAGCTGTATTAATAACAGTATTCTTTGTTTTACACACTATTTTTAATTATAAAATAAAACAACAAAAAAGGTTATAAACAAAGTAAGAGACGTACAAGAGGCGACTTTATCGCTAAAATAGCTATCTTTTCCAGAAATCTTAGACAGGAAAAAGGTTGCATATGTGAACAATAAATGTAATAAAAAAGTAATAATAATAAAATGTACTAATCGTACATATATTAATAGTGAAAAAATTTATATGTTATACATTTGTAAATATAATTTTATTTACGCTATTTATTGTTATATAAGGCCTACCTGCAGTGGGACAGCGCCGAGAAGTAAACTATGTTGAGGACGATCCTTAGTAGGGAGAATGATTTTTTTTAAATTTTCCTACTCTTTTAAGAAGAACAAGTGGCGGAAAGTTTAAAACATAGTGTCTTGACACTAAGATTTTTCTGTCTACTGGATCATAAAACACATTATGCGGGATTAATAATCAAAAGTCTTTTAGTGAAAATTTACTGTTGCATACTTTTTAAGTAGACAATTTCAGTGTTGCTATGAATACTAATTTCCAAATGGTCTAGATATAGTACTGCGCTAAATTTATACCCTGATTTAATAAAGCGTGACGTTCCATTGCACCGTACGGGGGTGTTACGGAAATTATTTTATTGTAATATATATATATATATATATATATATATATATATATATATATATATATATATATATATATATATATATATATATATATATATATATATATATATATATATATATATATATATATATATATATATATATATATATATATATATATATATATATATATATATATATATATATATATATATATATATATATATATATATATATATATATATATATATATATATATATATATATATATATATATATATATATATATATATATATATATATATATATATATATATATATCAACGGAGCCTAAATAATCTTTTATGTACCGCCTATTTTGATATGCAAAATAAAGCGTGAAGCTGACAGCTACTTATACAAATATGCTTTTTACTATTCTTTATAACAAAATAATATTTAGTTGTACCAATTTATTAAATATATAATCATCATTACATATTATTTGTGGAAGCGTTTTAATTGCAGACACTTTGACAGGCGGGTTTTGGATTGGCGTATAATTTTACTTTTTGTACCGTTTTAAAGATTTTGAAAAGGCGAATTGGTAAAAAATGTAGCCGATATAACATTGCAATTGATAATTGATTGATATTATTCTATACGTTAGTCAATCTGATTTGCTTGACATTTGAGACACGGTTTTAGCAAATAAATATTTCTAACTTCCCTAAAACATGAATAAAATATATAAGCTTATTTTTTTTTTTTTTTTTATCTTCACGCATTATCCCGCACAAGGCAGGGTAGGCAGAGGGAACTGCAGGGACCGTGGGAACCTAGTGTTAAGACACTCCGTTGCTTAGTCCCTGCTTTCTCCGTCCCCACTTTCCGCCGTTTTTTGAGGCATTGCGTGTCGAGTGGCGGAACTCAACGCCGCGCTTTGCCTAGTTTGCCAGAGCGAAGAAAATGGAAATAGAAAAATCCATCTTCTCCGACTGGGGATCGAACCCAGTAACCGTCGCGTTTACAGGCAGACGCTTACGCCTCTTAATATGCATTCTCCAAAATGGTACTTAAGTTCAAAGCCATATTTATTCAAATCAAAACAACTGTGCCACAAGGACGTTATTTATCTATATATTGGTAAATAGAAATACGTGTTCATTAGTTATCTTATCTCAGCAGTAGATACATATACTACTAGATACATAGGATGTGATGATATTTCGTTGGAATTACTTAAACAATAGACTTTTACTATTAATTTCGTCTTCATGGCTTTGCCTAAGTATTTTGATATTAATAGTTTTATCTCCTTCTGGTAAGAACTATAAAGGCTGTGCCTTTACGCCAAAAACTAAAGTTTCTGGTTGGAATTTGTAACTAAAATTACTTTTTCCTTATATTTTACTTTAATTTAACTAAGATTTGCTTAAATCGTCATTCAAGTTTAAGAGCTAACTAAAACATATTCTAGTTATTAATTTTAGTTGCTTATATAGTAATATAACAATATTATGTAAATCGCGCTTGATATTTATACATCCAGATAACCGAGTCGCGTCCCGCATATAAACGGTGGCCCCTACAGCTGCCGTACGTACGTAACGTTACATTGATATACAATTCTACAAAGTGCAACGCGACGCTTTCTCTTACAATCCTACCCCCGATCTGTTGAGTTTGTGCTACTAGTATTGCTTTCACATGATTTTATTACAATAATATAATATTGAGGCTATCGGGCGCAGCGCGGCGTTGAGTTCCACCACTCGACACGTAATGCCTCCAAATTGCGGAAACTAGGGACCGCAGTGTTCTAACACTAGGTTCCTGCGGTTCCCTCTGCTTACTTTACTGCATGAGCGGGATAAGTTGTAAAGTAAAAAAAAAAACTATTTATATTTTTCTGCTGAGATAAGATAAAACGTCGTTTTACTACGTAATTAAACACCTAATCTCGAATTCAAGCGGAAAACGGAGTGTAGAATTCCTTAATTCACATAAAATATGTCATTTTGTAGAAGGTTAGGCTTATATCTTAAATATCACTATTTCATCCCTGGCTAAAACATACAATGTATGTATGTTAATTTCTGTATCATATATAACAATTTCACATTTTATATATATATTAAATTATAAAAACTTGTTTTAATAAGAACCGTCTTTTTTTAAAAAACGCTTGAAAGTTAAGCGTAATATTAATACGATACCAGGAAAATTCATTTGCAATGAACTCTTATAAACATTAACGTATGCCACACAATTTTATCGAGCTCGTTAATAAATTACCATTAAAAAAGAAGGAAATAATAACCCTTCTCCTCTCTGTCTAATATTCGAGACAAGCGCTTCATTTACATAAGTGAAAACAATTTACATATATATATATATATATATATATATATATATATATATATATATATATATATATATATATATATATATATATATATATATATATATATATATATATATATATATATATATATATATATATATATATATATATATATATATATATATATATATATATATATATATATATATATATATATATTTAAACAAAAACTTTACACTAATAAACAGTATAAAAAAGCTATAATTTAAATAAAATTGTCTATTCGTCAATACATTGCATTAAAAACGATTCAACATATTAATATTATAGTGCTACTAAATAAAGGTATTACAACAAAATATATTTATGAAATTACCTTTGATTTTTATAATAAAAGCAATTAAATAATATAACTTTAATAAAATACCATTAAAAATAATATATAATAACGTATAAATATTAAAATAAAGGCATAATATTGTTATAATTCCAACAATATTCATTTGAAATCGACGCTCCATCGTCACAAAGGCACGAGTCGAGTACAGATCGCTTGCGACGTTGCCGTCCGCAAGAATGCGGTGCCGCGTTGCCAAGTCGCTATGCACTCTGGGCGGCGACGCCATTTTGTTTAATTGCCATTCGGCTGTATATTATGTATACTTTAGCCGATTTACAGCGTTCCTATTTTGAATTTTATATAAAATTATGTTTTTTTTTTAAATTTTGTATTGTGTTTTAGGCAAACGCTCTTGTTGTGTACGGCCTGTACTATTTTGTGTATTTATTATTTTTAATTCCACGTGGCTATTTAGTTTATAGAGAAAATTATATTCGCTATAAACATATATATTTATTTAATGTATATATAATATGTTTAATGTTGTTCAGTTATCGATATTTATGTAAGCGTACGTGACGTTTTTATGTTGATATATGTTTTACGTGTTCGTATGTAATGTTTAGAGGTCATATGAAAGTTGTAGCAGACTTGCAGATAGCTCGGACGATATTGCTCGTTTTTGTTATTATAATAATGAACACGGTTTATGTGAATTTTGTATTTGGTTAGGTTATTTGAATTATATATAAATAAGTGACGTTTTATTGGCACTTATTAATTGATTACCGAGTTTAGTTATGTTTAAAGTGTATTAGGTTGTCCATTGCTGTGGAATAAAATAAGTTTATTAAAAATAAATTTATGTATTTGTAATAAAATATCACTTTCATAGTTTAAAAATATACCTATTAATTATTTATACGGAATGAAACAATTAGTATCAATATTAAAAACGTCAAATTTAAGAATATATATTATATCCCGTCCGGTTTGCACACACCAGACAGGATGATGAGTAAAAAAAAATAAAAAATTGCACATCGGTGTTAGATGGCGCAAGGAAGCGACAGATGGCGTAACCAGACTCGTTCGCTACAAGATAACATCCGCTAGATTTGCATTTTACGAGCCTTTGACTTCGGTCTTTACCATGAGATGGGACTTGGCATCGTTTTAAAGTGAGCCTTCGCTTGCTGTTACTGTAAATATTAAACATTGTTGCTAGTCTTTGTGTTTATTAATACGTGAATTATACATATTCTTCTATTTCGTTAATTTCTCAGCTTACTTTATTTTTTTATTTATGTCTTCACGCTTTAACCCGCACATGGCAGGGTAGGCAGTAGGAACCGCAGGAACTATATAAACCTAGTTTTACCGTTCACTCCTTTCTCCCTTTTTCCAGGCACTGCATGTTGTGTGGCGGAACTCAACGCCGCACTTTGCCCAACTTGATGCTTTCTTTTAAATATACTAAATACAAAAAACTCCCTTATCCGTTTTATAATGATAGGTGGCGGAACTTAACGCGGCACTTTGCCGTAATGGAACGTGAAAATGGACTATTTGTCTCTCGAGTAGGGTCAAACTCCCAAGTAAAACGCTGTCACGTTGCGCTACGCTATACTTTTTTACTAACAACAACAAATACTTTTTAATGCACAAATATAAAAACATAACATAAGAACTAAAAAAAATAATAAAAGCACAATAAGACCATTTTATCGCTTAAAGCGATCTCTTCCAGGCAACCTTAGGACTTAGGAGTTGTATAAGAATGGATGGTGAATTAAAAGTAAAACGTATGCTTTTAAATACATTTATATACGTTTTCTATTTAGTGCTTGTATATTTAGGCAAGTTGAGTAGATCGTGTTGGTAATTACAGGTCACTCTGTTCCTTATTTTTGTTCGTTGAATTTAAACCTAGATATGTTATTATAACACATCTAGGTTATGTGTTGTGATAACCTATCGATATTTGAATTTTTTACAATAATGAATAATCATAATATGATTATTATAGGAGCCATAGCAGATACAGCACAAAATATATTATCTTTTGTGCTGTATCTGATATGTCTCCTGTTATAATTTCGATTTATTTTTATGTTTCACTGATTCTGAAGATGACAATGAGACAGCTCCTATCCACCTAATGTGATATTATACCTTTTAATATTTGTTTTACCTTCACGCGGTAGTCCACTTATAGCAGGGTAGGCAGAAGGAACTACGTGAACCGTTCACGCCGTTGCCTGCTAGAGCGAAGAAAATGAACTAATCCATCCCCCGAAGCGGGAACCGAATCCTCAAATCGTCAAGTTTACAGCCATACGCTGCGAACCTGCGCCTTTTAGGTAAATATTAATATTATTCTAACATTATTAATATTCACATGTGTTTTAAAGCAGACAGAAAACGGCTAGTGCTAAAACACTCTACTGTCCACTTTTTACCTCATATTTAAAATATTGCATGTCTACAGGCGGATTTCAATGCTAACCCCTATCTCGTCATTACAGGGAAAATAATCATAATAGAAATATAATTATTTAATCGATTCTAAATTAGCAGCCTTAGGCTCAATACGGCCTTTTATCATTAAGCCTTTTATCATTATTTTTTTTTGCTTCACGCTTTATCCCGCACATGGCAGGGTAGGCAGAGGGAACTACAGAGACCGTGGCAACCTAGTGTTAAGACACTCCGTTGCTTAGTCCCTGCTTTTCTCCGTCCCCGCTTAACTTACATAAATATATTACGTAAATAAAGAAATTTCTTTTCAAACTTCGTTCTTCGATTTTCTGCTCATTTTTATGTAAACTCAAAATCACATTAGACTCATATGTCCGCTATACTTTACCACGACTGCCAGTTGCCACGTATCAAGTAAATCGATAACAACTTCCTGTAACTTTATGGAGGATATATCAAATTAACTTGAACTTAAAATAATCGTCTTCAATTAGAAACAAACTTATTATAGTAAATGAAACCACACGCAAAAAATGCAAAACTAGGCTTGAAATGCCTACAACATAGCTCTTAGAATGCTATTTTTATCTCATTTCCAAGTGTTTCCTGTAGTGTTAGTGAGAGCTAATAAATAAATTCTACCCCTAAAGTAGAAAAGGACGGGGTGTCGGTTGTAATAAAAGTAATACCAAGTTACTTGCGGGGGGTCGACCCATACACGGTACATTTTAAAAGGATAAGGAAAATAAGGTTAAGCTTAAGATTTTATATAATGTTTTATTATATTGCGTTAATATTTTTAATAGAGCCTTTATTATTAAATCGGAAGTAATTATTGACACTTAAAGAAAACATAAAAATTGAATAGCGCGGTTTTTATGTTTCTTTGAGTATTTATTCTAACCTTAATGTGAATTAACACTTGAATAATCATTAAAATGAGTAATTGCTTATATTTGTTTTACCTTGATGATGTTTTAGAATCGGTGGATGAGGGAAGGTAGTGTTAAGAGCTTCTCAGTCCCTACGTTTGTCAAATTTCCCAAGACAATTGTGTCTTTGTGTGACCTCACCGCTATTATTCTTGTATACCCTAGGATAAAGTAATTTAAATATAACATTTCTCTATAGTAGTAGCATATATAGTAGTAGCGTATATATACATATATATATATATGTATATATATATATATATATATATATATATATATATATATATATATATATATATATATATATATATATATATATATATATATATATATATATATATATATCTTTGTTAACAAATAGTGAGTAGTTCTACTTAAGCTATACGTTTTTGTGTAGAAATTTTGTCATTGAAACTTTTGTCAACTTCCTCTTTAGGGAACGTTAAACAAAACTTCATAACTTAAAAATATATAAAAATATATTTTTGTGTGACGAAAGAATTTGTATACATTATTTATCGATTGATCATAATACTTATTATATATACTTATTTTTTTATTTTACTACCTAAAATATTTAAACGCTTCATGATTATTTATAATGATGTTAATAAATTTATACTTATTTTTAAAACACATACACTTATATTCTATTTATTTGCTTATTTTTACATTTTCTAGGTTAATTTATATATGTCTTTCAAAATTAAAACGAGTAAATGAGGTCATGTGACACTAATTTCTTACTTGTGTATCAAATATCACCCTATTCTAACGTCAGGAAATACGATGTCCCGTATAAATTTCATTGTATGTTTAGTGTTTTAAATTTAATAAATATTGTATAGTAATGAGGACCGTCATGGTGCAGACGTGCAATGTCTGCCTGTTTCCACGACTGTTTGTGGGTTCGATTCCCATTCGGGAAAGATAATTTTTTCCATTTTCGTTTTCTTCGCTCTGGCAACTAGGCAAAGCGCCGCGTTAAATTCGCCACTCAACACGCAATATCTGTGGCGAAAAGCAAGGAACGGAGTGTCTTAACACACTTAATTAAAACTTATGTGTATGTATATAATGCCGCTTTCATAGTCGTTGATTTACGTTACGTTCCAGCTGATTTAATTAATAACTTTAATAGAACATATTTATGTACAGTATATATATAAATTAGTTGAAGTATATGTTAGGTATTAATATATTTTTAATCATATTTTTCGTTTATTTTTAACTCGATCTTTAACCCACGTTTAGAAAATCGGCGACGTTAACTGTTTATATGTCAATACGCCAAACAATTCTTTCGTTGTTCGTTATTGGTCATACTGTATTACTTAGTAGATAAAGTTACGCATTATTTTCGTTTATGAGGAAGGTGAACCAGCAGATGTAAAGTTACTGCCCTATCAGCTTATTGCTAATAATAAATAAATTATTTGCAATTATCTGGTAAAAAATAGAGTAAGTCTGTAAAACAGTCAACCAAAGGAACAGGCAGGTTTTTGCCAGGTTTATTGTTGACTACGCAACTTCCGTGAGAGTATATCAACATAAGGGACATTTATAGTAAAAGCTCAAGTTAGGAAAAAATGGATCGACCAGCCCTTAAAACAGGGTCTTGTCACTTTGAATCCTCACAACTTTATAACAATATATAATGAACAACTAAGGCTGGGATAGGAATGGATTTCCTTTTGATGGAAAGTACTTTAACAATATCAGATTCATAGACGATAGTACTTTGACGTTTTTTAAGGCTTACCTTGGAAACAAAGATAAGTTAACAATAAAAAATCTCTGTCTAGGAAATCTAATACTAAAAAGGCAGAATTTATAAGCAAACTAGATGGATGTATTAATTTGTCATGAAAAAATGACTGGAAGTTCTAGTATTCTAGTATACTTGAATATTCTACGGGGAAACTGAGGTATGGAAAAGAGCATCCTTGATATAAAGATCATTAAAAAGGAAATAGTAATAAAGTTAGACAAAAAAATCCAAATGTTAAATGCATTACAATAAGCACAACAAAGTGGAGATGGGCCAGGGCTACTGTGCCTACAGATGGTAGAAGGCCTAACCGTTTCACCAAATGGAACAATCCGGGCGGTAACATTCTACAATGTAGACAAAGAGCTAACTGAAACGATGATATGGTTAAAATCAGGAGAATTAACTAAATACCGTAACGGACGAAATCAAATGACAGCACCTGGGGGAGGTCTACAGCCGGAAGGGTTCATAAGGTTATAACAGTGTAACAAAGTAACTTGTAAAATTTAATTACTTTGTATAAAGCACTTTTACTACATTAATGTATGTAAAAATAAAAATGTAATTGTTTAGGAAAATTCTTATTTAACAGAAATAAAAGGCTTAATAATAATAATATTAATATTAATTAACTAAAACAACGCCATTGTAACTCAGAAGGTTGGGTTTTTGTTGAAGTTCATCGCTGTTAACTTATAATGAAAAATTTCTTGACACTAAAATATTTTTTAAACAAAGAAATATTTATGTTTATAACCATGAGTCATATAAATATAATAAATATTTGGCCATAAAAGCCATATAAATATAATTGGGCCAATTCAAAAATACTTGACTTTTGCGTCGTTTCGCGTCGTTTCGCGAAACTGCCGAGTACAGTAAGTCTCACCACCGACTCTGCAAGCAATTCTGCTGCAGATACACCATCTAAAACTTAACAATTCTTATGTATATATATATATATATATATATATATATATATATATATATATATATATATATATATATATATATATATATATATATATATATATATATATATATATATATATATATATATATATATATATTGTGAAAATTGTTATAACTTTTATAAGCATTATTTATACACATCTTAGTCTACATAATTTAATAGATCGTATATCGCATGACGTACCGTATGTAATATATTGATTCTATTGCCTACACTTAAATACTGACGCAACGTTAACGATTATATCTGCATTTTATATGTTTACGTCATACATGTTAATAATATATATTTTATTATATTATGACAATTTTACTATAGTATATAACGTGACAATACAAAAGTTAAAAATACTGTTCATTGGTTTTTTAAAGAAAGATATTTAAAGATACCTCACAATCTTTGTAAATAAAGCTGTATATCAAACATTATATCATTGAAAGATGTGACTTGAGAACCGCCTGAAATTTCGGCAATTTTGGTGCTACAGTTTAAGTGCTAGGACCGTCTTGGCGCAAAGGCGTAGCGTCTGCCTGTAACGCGACGGTTTCTGGGTTCCATTCCCTGTCGGGGAAGATGGATTTTTCTATTTCCATTTTCTTCGTTCTGGCCACTAGGCAAAGCGTGGCGTTGAGTTTCGCCACTCAACACGCAATGCCTTGAAAAAGGCTAAAAGCGGTGACGGAAAAAGAAGAGACTAAACAACGGAGTGTCTTTACACTAGGTTCCTTTAGTTCCTGCAGTACCCTCAGCCTACCCTGCCATGTGCAGGATAAACGGTGAAGCTAAAAAAGAAGTGCTACAAGGGAAGACCTCGGTTGACTTTCGAAAACACAGTATCAAAGATACGGGAGGAAGGTCACGTAAAAAGCATGAGGACTTCATATCATAAATATTAATAATATTACTATTAATACATACATACTAAATAGAATTAATATTAATCATAATGAACTGCTATCTTATCTTTACATTATTTTCTATGATACAACATTTAACATATACAATATATTGTTTTTTATTATTATAACCGACGCAGTCCTATTACAGTGGATAGCGTCTAAATGTAAGCAAAACGGTTACAGGTTCAATTCCGTTTAAGGGATCAATTATATATTTTTTTAATTGAATTGGAAAACCTAGTGATAACTAGGTTTTCCAAGTAAAAAACTGCTAAGATTATACACTTAGACAATCCGTTCTAGGCATACACGTTCGTGCGTTTTTTTGTATAATAATGTAAAATATATTTTTAATTTTTGATTTTTTAATCTATGATTTATGATTAAATTTAAAATATAGAAAATTTCTACGCACTATAAAAGTAACACTCGTTAGTTCGATCTGTGAAACATTCTAGTGGAACAGTTTTAGCCAATTCAGGTCGAGGTATTCGTGTCGTCGTGCTACGGTTTTCTAACACATTGCGTCTCTTTTTCCTCAATGATTTTCCGGAATGACTAATACGGCATACATTTTAAGATTTAAGGAAAGTTTATAGAAATAACTGTTTATAGAGATGCTTGTGCTTAATTCAAAACCTGGGAAGCTGTTTTTAAACTTTATACTTATTAGTGAATAGACAAAAAAATAGTGTTAAGACACTGCGTTCTGCGTTTTCTAGACTTGAATTATGCTATGCCGCAGTAGCTTTACAGTATATTTTTCATTATGTGTTTGAACATTTAGATTTGGATGGTTTCCAAGAAGAGTGGTAGCAATTTTTCATATGTTTTTAAAAAAAAATTAGGTAAATTAATTATTAATATATTTATTTACTGGTGTAATTAATGTAATATGTATGTCACAATACTTTTAACGTGACGTGAAATTAAAGCCTTTATTGATAGACTTTATAATACAAAAGCTTTTTTTTATTCCTAGCCAGTACCTTATTCCTAACCAGTCCTTACTGGTAGTTGCCATTCTGTATATATTTCGGATTCAGTTATTTAACTGACCCTGCATATCGTCCAAAGCTCCATCTCCGCAGCATTCATCTATCTTTCACTCTTTTATGATACCTGCCGCCCTGCCTACCCGCGATTAGCTGCTGTTTAAGCCACACCGTGCCACACCGATACATTGTATATCGCTATCACATCAACAAGACACCGTTGTTAGCGTCAACATACATTTCTATATACATATAATATCTGCCATCTTCACTTAACCACCTCAGTCACTTGTTCTACTAATCTAATATGTGTGTGATATCATATACTGACGTCTTGCGTTCTATCTTTCTTCATTTGTTTTAAATGAGCTAAGATTCGTGACTAATTATTATAATTCTCATGTGTTGGTGCAATAATAACTGAATTATCTGTACACTGCAAAGCAAATTTACCTTCAAGTCATTTACTTTATCTCTTAATTCGATTTGTTTTAATTCTTGGAAATGGAATAAGAGATTGTTACAAATATTATTACATTTTCAAGAAACGTACAAAAAATGTATGCAGTGAGATTTGAGCCCATGACTCTTGGAAGCACAGGCCGCCGTCCAAGCATTCTAACCATTAAGCCATACGTTGTTGATTTTTACAAGTTATTTAAAATTAAACAATATTGGGCAATAAATACATATATGTATGTGTATATTTTTATTATTTTCAAACTTGTTGTATATATACTTAAAGAAAATATATAAAAAATTGTGCGTTGAAACGTGTGGCTTAGCGGTCGGATGGCTTGCACGGGTTGCATGAGGCGCGGGTTCAAATTCCGCGGCGTTCATTCTAATTTTTATGTTTTCTTTTAGTTTATTCTTTCTATCCTTAATGTGGATTAACATTTTAAAAAACTTTAAAAATATTATAACTACAATTTAAAAAAAAAACGCCACTTTTTCTACTGAACATAGAAAGATTTGTGTGAAATATCTTAAAAATGATTTATGTTGTTAGAGTATAGATTTTTACAAATTTCCAATACTAAGATCGCTATGGATCTAAATATTAATGAATTTGGTTATTACCTAATAACACTAAAAATATATAACTTGTTAACAAGATGTTCTATCGAAAAAGTAACTAAATATATGCATAGTTAATCACAGACCCCTTCCTACTTACGTGTAATTCATCATATAAGTTAAAAATATGTTAAAATCGTTTATTTATAATTAATATTTTGTCTGCAATTTTATTTTCGGTTCCGTTATGAAATTCTATAATCTGTAAAAATTAATTTATTTGATTTGTTAAGTAGGTTGTATTCTAGAATAACTCAGCCGCAGGTACTGTGGGTTACATAGAAAATATAATAATGACGAAATATAGCTTGTATGTAACCTTCTTACATGAATGCACGGTCCAGCACTATGTATTTCAAAATTTTATTAATCAAACTGACTTTTCTGCTTTGTAACACTATAGATACAATAAATACGACAGTAATTATTTAGTGCAATGTGAGAATTTTCCAACATTTTTTCTTCAATTGTTTTCAAAATACTTTTTTTCAAATAAGACATTTTTGGCGTTTGAAGTTTAAATTATCATGGCGTTTAGGAGCAATTAGTCTCTTAAACTTGTGACGTCAGCTGTTGTGATGTCGGGAATATTTGTTTCTAATCAAGATTGGTTGGATCAAGCCGAGCCTTGCCGAAAAGGGTAGTAATTTAGACTAATTGGAAAGCTTCTTTGGGGCTTTCAATATATATATGATGAATGTTGCTCAATGGTAAAAAAATTCTCAATACGAAAGATTGTTTTTGATTATATCCGTATTTATAACTAAACAGATATAATCGACTTCCAATTTGATTAGGGCGACTTTTATTTAGAAATTTGATTGACTTACCTCCCATAGTAAAATTGACCATATTGGCACGAAAGTGGCTTGAAAAATGCTTTGGTGATCAAATTCGGGCCCCATCCTGAGCCTGGGTAGCCTTGCTTTAGGCCAATACATTTGCTAGAAAACTTTATCAATTTAGTAAATCAGCATAACTTATCGCTGTAAGTCGACATCATCATTCCGGAGTCACGGACGCCAGCAGTAGCAGTCGATTTTATAACTTGCGAGTTGTCACTACACTTCTCGAAGAGCAGATAATTACAAACATACTTTTAGTAACTTAACTAACCTGAGTTAGGTATTTATAAAATATATTCCAAATGACTAAAAGATACTTGTGAAAATAAGTTGACACACTGAGGATAGAAAAAATACTTAAAGAAAACATATAAAAATTTGAACGCAGCGGGACTCGAACTTGCGCCCTCGAAATTCTTACATGCTTTATACAACTTATTTCGTTGTTAGCATCTCTAGAACAAATAACAATGCTATTATTATTAGTTGTTTAAAGCATATAAGAATTTCACTTAAATAAATAGACAACTATGCCAAAATAATTTCAAAAGATAAAAACAAACCAAAGGATTTCCTCACCACCATTTGTGTCACCGCAATGTGTTAGAATTCAGATATAGATAACAAATTATTCATTCATTAAGTAAATGTCATTAAAATAGTTAAAATATTTTTAATGGCTACAAAGCCTATTTCTTTAATTTTGTTTTCATATTATATTATATTTTATTATAATAAATGTTATCTTCTTTTATTCAGAAAAACATGATCTCTATATAAAATATATCACTAAAAATAACCATTAAGAATACCTTCTACTGTTATTCTGTGTATCTTCACTTAAACTGCAACCTAGCTCGAACTATATATAGAAAGAGAGAGCATGATCGAGGTCAGTTTAGGCTGTCTTCTTTTTTTATCATTTGACGAAAACACTTAACTAAATGGGTTTTATTAATAAATGTTTTGATTCTTTTACATACAATATTTAACAACTTCTAGTGGTATACTTTTGCTGTACTTTGGAAATTAGAAAAAAAAGTTGCAATCGCTCTAATAATGCCCTGGTTGTTACTGTAGAAAAAATAAATAATACACTAAAGTAATTTTTATCGTCACTAACTATAAATGTATGCAATTATGACTTCGTTTTACTTGTTTAATAAAATAAAAATATATATTCATGTTCTTCTCAATGTACCAAGCACTTACTAGGTTATATTATTCTCGAATACTAAATAAATATCATAACATATTGAGTGCTATATTAATTCCTACTTAAAATTATAAACACAAAATGATATTTTCAAAGATTACAATAGTAGTTAGTTTACATTACAATTTCGTAAATTTATACATCAGAAATAATATAGAGGGAATTTAGTGTAGAGACTCTCAGCTCTCTATTATTTTACTTGAATTTAAAATATAAGGCATTGCAGAATGCGTTGTCGCATTTTGTTTTTCCAAAGCGTGAACATGAAAACAATCTATTCACTCGAGTAGGAATGGAACTTATAACCATCGCATTTATGATAGGACGCGGTTCTAACTGTAACAAATTGAATTATTTTTTTATTATAAATATTTTATAATTTACTTACGCTTTGCTATAGTGGACTAGTGTGCCTATACATGTTAGGTATATATAGAGATCTTTATTATAAAATCACAAAAAGAAGATCATATAGTTTTTATATATACACTTGAAGTTTTTCAATTTCATATGTGTCTTGTATGAAAATGGAATTTATGGGTAAATCTATTTAAGGTTTTTATATTCTGAAATATAATCGCAGTAGTAATCCAAAAACAATCAACCCTAGTGTTGTTGCTAAATAATACATGCTAGGTATCTAGCTTAAATTGCAAAAGCTACTCTCAAAACTTAAACTTATGAGCGATTTATTTTTTCCATTTGTAATCTGCCAAATAAATTAAAATAACTAACCGATGTAAGTAAATTATAGAAAGAAATAAAACTAAATAAACAAAAATATAATAATCATATTCAAAATTCACTCCAAAGCAATGTAGAGCAAAACGAAAATAAAGCAAACTTACTTAAAGTTATTAAATTGAATAAGAGCTTACAGAAGTACCCAATAAGTAATGTTTTTCCCTATTGAGACTGATGTCTTCATAAAATTGCTTGAAATAATTCAGAGCGGTAAATTCATTACCTCCTGGCGATAAAATCAAGGGAACTTGGATTAAATCCATTTTTTTTTATTCAATATTAGTTATATACACAATATGAATGTTTTAAAGTTCTAAAATACGCCGTTATGACGCAGTGAGACGGTGTCTGGCTATAACGTGATGGTTTTGAGTTTGATCCCCATCATTATCATCATCATCATCATCTTCATCATCATGAACCTGTCCTTGTCTACTGCTCGACATATGCCTCTCTAAAGGCAGGCTATTGAGATCGATCTGGGGAGCTTCGCTCCCAACCACTGATCTCTGGCTAGGACGTTAAAATAGAATTTGATAACAAGTATATATAGACGCAAAGCAATATATATTTAATCATTTTATTGTTTAAAGTATTGGAATGATTGTTTATTATTCAAAGAAGTAAAACCTATTTGCAATGTTAAATTCTTTATGATTTTATTTTATGTATGGTGTAGCATAACTTAATTTACGTTATAGACCTTAGCCGTTCTTCATTCATAATCATTACAGCCTTTGGTCGCATTTTGCTCTTCCACAGCGTGAACATGAAAATAATTTATTCACTCAAGTGGGAATGGAAACCCATAACTGTCGCATTTATAGGACACGGTCTAACTGTGTTAAGTCAAATTTATTTGTTTATTATAAATATTTTATAATTTATTTACGCTGATACAGTGGACTCGTATGCCTTTTGTAGAGGGTCTGCTCACCAAACGTCTTCAAGCTTGCCTTAGCGTTACCCCACGCGTTAATAAACAAAAACAAAATTGTTATGAGTTTCACACAAACACACACACACACATACATCTTCACACTTTATCCCTAGCGGGGTAGTCAGAGAGAACGGAGCGCCAAACGCCGCGGTCCCTGCATACCTCTTTCGCCTCGTCCACTGTCATTAACCTCTTCATACATGCTCTCAGGGAAGTCCTTATGCTTTTTACGTGACCTTCCTCCAGTATCTTAGTGGTTCACGGACTCGGAGAAATTAAATTTTCTCTCTTTATTAATCATTCATGATACAATACCGTAGAGTTGGTAATAACTTATAAATACAGAATGTTCCGTCGGTATAAGGATCGTTGATATTTGTTTCGCTTAGTAAAACATATTTGAAGATGAAAAACAAAGAATAGAAGGAAAAAATAACTGTTTGATTTCCTGAACTTTTAAGAAAAACGTATGGACTTCTTCTATATAATTTACTAACGTATAATAAACATTGTGTAGTACCGTTACATGATTTATCATTGTCGGTGAATCTTTTTTATGTAACTAGTAATATTTTAGAGGCAAGTATCATCAATCACGCCGAATAAAACCCTGAAAGACCTAGATTATCTAACGTTACGCTATATAATAGCTAACGAATTTTTATAAGAAACTTGTAGGAGATTAGGGTAAGTGAGTGAAATACTCAACATATATATAATGTATATGTATATTAATATATGTATATGTGCCCTTTCATAGTAAAAATCAAATAAACATACTATTATATAAAATATTAATTTTTATTTGTAATTATCAATTGACAATCTATAAAGGTATTATTATTACATATACTAAAATAAAACAAGTCAAATAACCATCTCTAATGTCAGTTGATATTTCAACAAAACGTAAATGTTTTATCGATTTATAAGTGTTATTTTCTTACGTTTATTTAAACATTTAATAGCAAACGTTTCGTTTTGTACTGCGTAGATAGATTAAGAGGGACATCCTTTTTTGCTTGACTCTCTGCTTTCCGCACGAATATGAGGAGTAGCGTGTTACGTGGCGCAACTCAACGCCGAAAGTATTAAAATTAATATACATCATGCCATCGTAGATAGAGCGATATACCTCAATGTGATTAAAACTTTAATAATGTGGAAGTAATAATAATATTGGACTTTGTACTCTAAAAAATAAATTAATTGGGTATAATATCATATCATACTAAAGAAATCTCGATAAAGCTATTTGAAAGGTTCTGACTTACCTTTACTCGGCTATTTGTACTCGACCTTTGACCGCTTCTAATTATTTTAATGAAAACAGCAGAGCGACTGTTTTAGTAATAAGAAACTCTTTGGACTTTCATATTGAATTATTTATACTCAAGTAGTTCTTTTTGTTTCATTTTCTTTTCACGTAGAAAGGGGTTCTTTTAGCTCCAAAATTGTCATGTCTTGTGATGATAACTGTTTGTAGAATTGTTAACAATCCAATTACTTTCAATTATTACTAAGTTACAAACGCTTATTTAAATTTAATTCCAAATTTTAGTTTTTAAGTACATATTTTTCTGTTTTGTGTAGATTTACACTTTAAAAATCATAAAAATCTTTAATTCTGACGTTCTTTATGAAAATTATATTGAAGCATGAATTAAGTTCATTACCTCTTAGATTCTCAGGCACTTTAGCCAATTAGCTGGACGTGTGGATCGACTTCTAGATGGTAATTCAAGGTCGTGTCGTAGTTTCGTGCTTTATGAAATTGTTTAATGCATATTAATTTATAAAATTATTGAACGTGTTTGACCAAATTGTAGGATGATTTATATAGCTCTACGCTCCACTATAGGCAGAGGGGACCGCAGCAACCGTAGGAAGCCAGTATTAAGACACTCTGTTCCCCGCTTTCCTCTATTTTCAAGGCGTGGCTTAGTGGCGGAACTCAACACCGCGCTTTGCCTATTTGCCAGATGGAAATAGAAAAATCAATCTTCTCCGAGTGGGAATTTTACCTACAAACTGTCGCGTTACAGGCAAACGTCGCGCCTTTGCGCCACGACAGTCTTCGGTAAGACGGTAAGATACATTAACGTAATATAATAAAGATTAAGAAATTAATCTTTAAATTATTTACTGATAGAGGCGCTAGAAGTGTGATTTTAAATACTAACATGGCAGCTGTCTATAAGAAGGCCAAAATTTGAGTATGTTTTACTGTAGGCTTGTATCTTTATTCGATATAGTCCTTACTAAAACATTAAGTTCTCATACAAAATTGTTCTCTAATCTCATTTCTATTTCGGTTTAAGCGTCATATATGGAAATTTAGGGTGACTAAGTTAGGGTGAAAATTAGTAATGATTTAGTAAAAATTGTAATGTTGAATAACTATTAGTAAATGCTGAAGTGTTTATTTCTTATTATAAATAGGCTACATCATTTACCTAACCAATGTAAATGTTAAATTAAGCCTTAAGAAAAAATGTGATGCGGCTGTTTCATGAATACGTCTCGTACCTATGGAAAATATAACCCATATTTTCTATATAAAATATTACTATTATTTCAAATTAAATCGTTTCGTTTTCATAAGATCTGTGACGATAGACGTAGCATTTTCTAAGCTAAAAAGTTATAGCTAACCACCGCCATTTTTATACGCAGTCTTCACTTAACGTAATAAATTATTTAGTCTTGAAATGAATTTTGTATGAGGATGACAAATATATAAGCGAAATAATAAATTATAAGTGCTCCAATTTTGAAAAATATGTACTTAGAAACTAAAATCCAGAATTAAATCGATTTTTTTAATAATTTTCCTATCAAAGCAATTTTCAAGACATTCTTAGAATAAATGAAAATTACAGAATATAATTTCGTTATTATTTATTTTAAATGCAACGCGATAATTCTATAGTAATTTGTAAAAAAGGTTTAAGTTTGTAGATATTACAAATTTTGAAGGTCTTATTAGGCTACATTTTTAAAGTTCTCAATTAAAAGTGCGTAAAATATTTAAATATTTTCTCGATTTTATGTACTACTTCTTTATGCGCAAATTATTTAGCGTTTTGACTGGACGTGGACTAAAATGATCTACCATTCGACGATTCGATACTATTTTGTCAATTACTATATGACGAAACTGCCATATTAACATTTTTACACGGAAGTTCAATATTTAAATTTGTGAATAACACTCAAATATATATTATTTACGCGTGTAAATAATAATAATCATGAAATTGTATTATGCCAAAAAAGGTTTGTAAAAAATGATTACGACAATGATTAGTAAATATTTATATTCCCAAAATATGTAATTATTAATTATCTATCTATTTAAATTATATGAATTTTAAATTAAGCAAAAAATGTAAATGCTAAGATTTTAAATTTAATACCACAAATAAGTTTATTGATCAATGAAAGCGTATTGTATTGTATCTGCAAAAATGAGTAGTAGAATAAATGGCTTTTTTATTTATTTTATTTTATTTATATATTATTTAATTGTACTGAAATGGAAAAAAAATAGTTTGTGTTGAAATTTGTTTGTATGCTTATTTATAGAAAGTATCTTTAGTGAATTGTACGCAAATAAAGCATTTGTTTGATTAGCAACGCGACCCAGATGAAATATACGTATGGCATATGTTAGAGCTGGTTATATTTTTACCTTTTCATAGTATTTATAAAGCTATTGAAGGACTGTTGATGAGGTTAATGATCTTACGGTATAGAAAATATTTGGTTAATAATCAAATTCGCAGGGATTTATACTCGTTGTATGTTATTTTTAGCAAAGCTGACTCTTAAATTATGGTTTATTTTATATAGTAATTCCGAGAAATATCCCCTATATTACCCTTATACCCTTAGTGTTATTTTATTTTTAAGAAGAATACATATCGATCTGCCATATCAGTAAAGAATTATGTAATCATCTTCTAATTTATTGCCTGTGAGGTTACAATTGTTGTTAAAAACATTTTTATATGATATCCAATAAAAAAATATAATTTATCTACTTTGCATACAGATAATATGGTCTAACATAAGAATATTTGGAAATGGACTGTTTTTTTCTACCGTTACATGTGTATTTTAGTTTGAGCAGGTTCAGTTCAGTTCTAACTCACAGATATCGATTAGCAATTATTTATAATATATATATTTTCCTCGTTTCTTCGTTAGTTATTCTTAGTGCTGAACTCTCCGAAGTGAGATCGAAAATTTGCTTAAAATTTAAAAATGACGCTTTACAATGTTTATTCATTCATCTTGATGTTAAAGTTTAATTACATAGTAAATGTGTAAAACAATATATTAAAACAAGAATAGGGTCTTAATACGAATAATATAAAACAAAAATATTTTTCTTCATAATACAAATATAAATTACCTAGCCACTCTTATATAAAATGTAGACAAAGAACAGCGTAACACAATAGACATCGTTGAATACGCTTCGAAGGCTCGCCTTGATATTCTGCCAAGGAATTTATTTTTGTAGCGAAAGTGCGCCCGCGCATGTGTAACGAACACAGCCGACGACAGCCGACGCGACGTGGGACGAACGCTGCCAGACTTTATAACCTGTAATTCATACTTTACATTTTTATTATTCACTCATCGTGCTATCTCACTAAAATAGGTCCAAGGAGAATAAGCTGACTCTTAAACGTAATAAAAATTATATATAGACACGTAATGTTAAAAGTTGATATATTTCATAATATTGAGCGAAATTTTACAAGAATATCTAATATATTTTGTTATTTACGTTTAGTTCTACACATAAGATATGTTATAAATACATATAAAGACGTGAAACTTAAGTAGTTAGATATTAGTTTTTCTCTTATCCGCCATCTTCTTAACCACCCACGTGTTTTCAAACAGAGGAAATGGCGGACCTTTACAAGAATTTATAATTACTTTTTATACAAGTATAAAAATTTATTTAGCTTTATACATATATATACAGCAGGATAGGCAGAGGGATCCGCAGGAACCGTGTAAACCAAGTGTTAAGACACTGCGTTACCCGCTTTCCGCCTTTCGAGGCATTAATATGATTTAATAACAAGTAATCCTTTTGTAATTTACATTCACATAATAAAATAAACCATGCGCTATAGAAAAATAAAGTAGAAACGAACGCTTCTCTTTGTTTTAGGTTCGAATATATTCAACATCACGTAGTTTCTATTTACAAGCAAAAGCTAACCCCTCGATAGAGGCGCGTTTTTTTTCCTTATTATTATTATGGCGGCGCGTCTCGTTCGTTCACCGTTAACAAGAAATATGCGATTTTGTATCTTATTTTGCATAGATATAAAGATTGTAATTGAACAGTTTAGGAGGGTTTATCTGCCTATAGCTTGGTTAATACCTCTCAGTTATGATCGAATGTGGACTGCGAGACTTATATATATACATATATATGTCTACGTATGCCTTGATAAATGATATAGCATTTTTCAATGGATTTTTTTGTCATTTCAGTTTGTTAGACGTCTTGAGTTATAAATACAGTGGACTATGACTTAAAAAGTGGGTTCGAATTCAGTATGAGGAAAATTTTAGTTAATCGTATTTAACTCGTTTTACACTATGCTAATTAGTAATTAGTCCTTAGTAACTACAATTAATTAAAGTAGTAATACTTAAAAAAATCGTCGTCATATGACTATCTGTGGAGAGTTTGAAATATCGGGTTGTTATGTTTATGTTGTACCAAAATTGTATACGATAAATTCAGTTAAATATTATCTGAATTCATCATATAGGTACATTTTGGTACCAGAAATCATAAAACCCAATATTATATCTCTTCTACAGACCAAAACTGGAGAACTAGGGAGAGAATAGCCTTTAATTGAGAAAGAATAGTCTTTAATTAGAATGTCAATAAAAATTAAAACTAAATTTTAAAACCACGTCACGCTTGGCACTCCGCCCCGCCTACTCATATGATATTACATACTTTTAGATACACAACGCACATTGCCTTTCAAACTGCAATTGTTTTCGATATATATATAACATATATACCGTTTACTTTTTTAATAATATATATACTTTTTTAACAACTGAAAAATTATATATTTTTTTAACTTTACACCTTTTCAGCTGTTGTAGAGTTAGGTTAGATTAGAAACGTAGGTTAGGGAAAAAAGAACGTAGTGTCTAGACACTCAGCTGCGTCATATTTTGTCTTTCCAAAATAGAAATAATCAATTTCCTCCGGCGTGGAAACACATAACTTACAGCTTGAACGGCTTACAGTCCATCTCTTCTCATTTGTATAAACTAATCCCTACGCCACATTGGCCTCTATATTTAACTAATTGGTATGTAAATTATTTTTTTTTTGACGTTGATTTTTTTTTTGACGTTTCACTCTACACATTATATAAAAGATATACATATAGTTGTACATATGGCAGTGTGTGTAATATTTTATTCTTGATTCGATGTACTTTGAAATGCATTATAATTGAAAACATTAGCTTTGTGTACTTTATTTTCGTAAAGAGGGGTCCAAAAGGTTTTACTTCACGTAACAATATACAGCAATCAAAAAATATATCATTTACTTTTTGCCCCCGTTGTACTGTTTCCTTGTACTTATGAGAGTCAAATCGCCTGGATTAGTTTAAGAATTATATTGTTCATTTTTTTGTGACATTGTTATGTTTTTTAGATTCGTTTTCAATTTTTGTATTTAGTAAACAGTCCTCTCTCTGCTTTTTCCGCTGTCGACAGCCGTTATCCCACTGCGCCAAGAGGACCTCTTTAATTAGTACCTGCCATTATTTGTCAGACAAAAACGTACGTTTCAGTCACAATTCAAAAGTTCAAAATTGAAATTCGAACTTTCGCTCTAGAAATTTATTTCGTCAGTTTTCCTTACATAGAATATTGGAAAAGTTGCCTAAAAGCACAAAATTTCAAGCTTTTGCCTGAACTTCGTTTATACATTCCTAACATCTTTTATTTGCACAGCCTTTGAATTGTGTGTTATAAGTTATATTAAAATTAATAACGACCTTTATAAGTGTTTATTTTTAACATCCGTTAACTTAAGTCTGTTTTCTATACTTTATTTTTTTAGAGCTTCACGCTTTTATGTCCCGCACATAACAGGGTAGGCAGAAGGAACCAGGATCCACCAAACGTGGCACCCTTTGTTAAGACACCTCTGTTACCTGCTACCCGCTTTTTTCGAGGGATTGATTGGAGGGATCATGTTGAGTGGCGGAAGTCAACAGCGCTTTGCCTAGTTGTCAAAGCGAAGAAAATGGAAATGAAAAACCTATCTTCCTCGAGTGGGAATCGAACCCACGCGGACGTGTTTACAGGTAGACGCTACGACAGTTCTCAATTTATTCATATAAGCATATTTAAGAAACGAATTGTATACTTTTACATATTCGAATGGAAATTTAAAATATAAAATAAGTTGGGTTGAATTTAATCTGATTTGCCGGATTCAAAAACAATAATATAGCTATCCATTACGCTTGTTTAAATAAAACAGCATCTTTATAATAGTCAGAAAGATTACGTTTTACACTTAAAGTAATCTTGAAAGCCTACAAAAAATCTCGTTTTTGCTAATGATTAACCAATCAATTGATATTGATAACTCACCTGGGAGTCCTCGGTCATCCTTTTATTTACACATTTTGTATTAAATTTGATTCTGATTTTTTTAAGTAAAGATTCCAAAGAAATAAATAAAATATAAATATGAATTATAGATACTTCTTAAATTGTCAAAATTCCAAATTTGGTGTGACATATGTGCCTATATTAAGTAATAGATTATACTACATTATCATAAACAATAATATAGGTATAATACAATTGAATATGGATGAATTTCATTGACACTATTCTCTACGTCCCTTCTTTCGAAACATTACATTACGAAGGTGGCTGAACTCAACGCCGCACTAGAGTTTCTTATACGCAATTGTTTGGTATATTTAAAACCTTAAATTCGGAGAACTTTTAAAAAGATATTTGTAGTTCCCAACGCGCATGATATATAGTTTTAGTTCAGCGCGTTTTCCTCCTAACTATTTTAAACTATTTCAGAACTATATCACTAACGATTTACTGTTCATTTGCCAATATATAAATAAGATAACCAAAAGCCATTCTGTACAGTCAATCCTATAGACTCACACTGCCGTGTAGAATTCCCTGTAAATTGTATAACTGTATTCTTTACAACACAATAAGAATGATTTCACTCTTACCTGTAGTATCTGAGATTGGGGTTCAGATTTTTTAGTAAGGTTTATACATGTTTGTAATTACTGTTGAAATTAAAATTAAAATTTACTAAACAAAAAGTAGAGGGTACCTTGTGTTAAAGCATTGCGTTTCCCATTTTCCGTCTTGCGAATATTTGTGAAATAATTTTAAATATTTTTATGATTTTTAAAGTGTTAATGCACACAGAGGATAGAAAAATTTGAACCTGCGCCTTTTGGATGGTCGCCAAGAGATGTGGGTGTAAGTCTGTTGCGCTGCGTTGTAATTTTTATATGTTTTCTTTAAATAAATAATTTTATTTTTCTGATATTTGTGGAATGCTGCTAATATTTTGTTTATTTATTTGTAATATATAAAAACGCCGTAATGTATACAATATATCGTGTTTGAATAAGAATTTACAGTTTTTATCTAAATTGCTGTCGTTAATTGATTATTTAAAATGTTTTGTCTAATCTCCACAGCAACCTCTCTTCCTTTCAAGAGAAAACAAAGAGATTTAATGATTACTGATAAATTACTACATATATACATATATATATATATATATATATATATATATATATATATATATATATATATATATATATATATATATATATATATATATATATATATATATATATATATATATATATATATATATATATATATATATATATATATATATATATATATATATATATATATATATATATGTATATATATATGTATATATGTATATATATATATATATGTATATATATATATATATATATATATATATATATATATATATATATATATAGTAGTAGTTTTTATAAGGTACGTGGAGCTAAGTGTGTGAATACCGTTTCCACGATGCGCTCTCACGCGCGGGCCAGGAATGTTAATAAGTGGCGATCTTATATATGTATACTAAAGTATATCACAAGTACAATATACATATATGTGTATGTTTGTAGAACATATATACGTGTGTATATATATTGCCTACAGTTTGTCAAATATATTGCCTTTTATACCTAATAAAAATAAATAGTATTATTTTTCCATATACATTTATATAGTTTTTTTATAATTTCTGTTGTCTTGCGTACTTTTTTTTCTTATAACCTTTAAAAATTCATCTATTAATTATCCTGGCGACGTTATAGCAGATTTCATTAGGTCAACTGACTATAACAGTCGGTATCCTCCACTGGATTTAATTTGTTTATTATTTTTTTTAATTGTATTTTATAGTAAATAAAAATATTATTATTATTTAGCACGGTCATGGCGCAAAGGTGCAGCGTCTGTAAACGCGATGGTTTGTGGGTTTGATTCCTACTCGGAGAAAATGGAATATTCGATTTCCATTTCCTTCGTACTGTCAATTGGGCAAAATGCAGCGTCAAATTTTGCCACTCAACACGCACCACCTTCAAAGGAAGAAGGCATGGAACTGATTGTCACAACACTTGATTTCCACTGTTCCTCCGGTTCCTTCTGCCTACCCTTCTTTATACGAATAAAGCGTTAAGCTTATCATAAAAGTAACTAGCCTTAATTCAAGTCAGGTTCATCACCTATTTAAGTATTCGAGTCTAATCTAATAAGTGTAATATAGTCTACATAGCTGCCTCGATAAATAAAACTATACAACATAACTAGATCTTTTCCATTCAAGTCAGCTGTTCCTACATTAAGCGATCCAAACAAATTGCTAAGCGTTATAACATAACCCTTCTGAACAAGCCAAAAAACCGCGTTAAGTTTCGACACTAGACATGCTAAAGTACCCTCTATCTCTAGCAGGTCAATCTGTGAAACTAAAAAAAGTTCCTACACTGTTATAGATCTGTATTTGGAGACTCGGGGGAAAAAAACTTTGACTTACGCTTACACTTAAAGATATTGATGATTGACAACAAATTAACATACTACTACAAAGTGCCACTTATGGCAAATGCTAAACCACTTTATGCAGAAACTAAAAAAATAATTAATTCATATTTTGCCAACTTATATATAGTTATTTATTATTATTTTTTTAAATTAAAGTTAATTTTAATTTTTTTAAACTTTTATTTCTAAATTCAAGTTATACATGGTTATTTGTTAAATATTAAAAATTATATAACAAATATTGTTTTACTATGTGCCAGGGACCGCAGCGTTTGGCGCCCCGTTCCCTCTGACTACCCCGCTTGGGATAAAGTATATATGTATTTACTTATGTCTAAGAAACTTAATTAATAAATAATTTCTATTTACAACGACAGAGGTTTAATGCTAGGGAAATTACGAGTAGGCATTCAGGGGCCCCCTTCACAGTATATGCCGCCTCGCCTCACACTGGTTCATTCTCTACTCGAGCTTAATATGGCTAACTAAATGCAATTAAAATTTAATCAAATTACACCCTTATATAATTTATTAATTTACTGCGTCCGAAATACTACTGGTAATTGAAGCAAGTTAATTTTAATAAATAATTTTAAGGGGAAGTATTTATAACATCAGCTATTAATTATTTGGCCTGAAAGCCAAACTATGTTATATTTTACTATTTAGTACAATATACAGAAAATTAAACACTGTAAGAATGAAGAAGAACGTGCTCAGGTGGTTTGGGCACGTCGAAAGAATGAGTGACGAAAGAATGGTAAAAAAGATATACGATGGAAAAGTGAGTGGTAAGAGAGGTAAGGGGAGACCTCGGTTGACTTTCGAAAACACAGTATCAAAGATACTGGAGGAAGGTCACGTAAAAAGCATGAGGACTCCCCGGAGAGCATGCATGAAGAGGTTAATGACAGTGGACGAGGTGAAAGAGGTATGCAGGGACCGCAGCGTTTGGCGCTCCGTTCTCTCTGACTACCCCGCTAGGGATAGAGCGTGAAGTTATGTATGTATGTATGTACAGAAAAATATTTTTTAAAAAATATTTAAGTAAAACATAGAAAAATTTTAATGCAGCGAGATTTGATCCGCGCCTCTTGGAAACCGTCTAAACGCTCTCACCCCTAAGCCATGCGTTCTTTATAGCGCTGCGTCGAAATTCTTCTGATTTCTTTGAGTATTTTTTTTATCCAGTATCCATAAGTGTGGATTAACACTTTAAAAATCATAAAAAATGCCTATTTAGTTAAGTTTAGTTCTTTAATTACGTTGCTTAGATTGTACCTGTTGAGTAATTCACTATCACAAAATTTGTAGAAAACGGTAAATATAACAAACAATTATTTCTAAATATTCTGTGAAGACTAAGAAATTATTGTTTATAGCCTAGCGGAAGTCAACGCTGGGCTTTGTGTTTATGGGTGCGAGGATATAAAATATTATTCGTTCCCCTGAGTGGAAATCGAATCCTGGAGTGCCTTAACACTGCATGTGGGAAAAAATTACTTGTCTTATCATTTTTTTTAACCTTATGTTGGTTTATTAATAATAGATCATTGAAATGCTTATAAAAATGATCTATATATTGTAGCACTTTTAGTTTTGCAGTTATATAAATTGATTGTAGTTTTGTATAAAATATTATGATGTTATATGATTTAAATTAAACTAAGTCAAGTAAAGGATAATTCATTTCTTATTTTTAAAATATTTAATAACTGTTTTTCTGTAAGTAATTACGTTATTCACATTATTTTCTGTAATTTTAATTTATTTGTTTGTCGAAATAGCTATATATTTTAAATTCACTCAGATATTAGTCATCTTCATCATTTAATAAGTCTTAACTTGATCAAAAGTTGAGTTGCGCCACTCAACACGCAACGCCTCAAAAAAGGCAGAAGGCGGGGACGGAGAAAGCAGGAACTAACCAACGGAATGTCTTAACACTAGGTTCCTACGGTTCCTGCAGTTCCCTCTGCCTACCCTGCATATTGCGGGATAAAGCGTGAAGCTAAAAAAAATTATTATAACTGTCAGAGCTACAGTATGAGTCATCTCCGCTAATTCCCTAATATAGAACATTCAACTGTAATGTGTGACATATATTAGATAATACGAGTATATATTAGATAAGATTTTACTTGAAATCATTATTTTCCATTTGTAAGCAAAATTATGAAAATTGTTGTTTTTTCTTCTACATATTATAATTAGTAAAGAAACTGTTACTTTATTTGATACGTACATACTAGTGATGTAACGAATATTCGTATTCGCGAATATTCTCATATTTTTACACATTCGTATTTGCATTTCCAAAAAATTCTTCGATTGTTTTGCGAATAATAAATATCAGAAAACAAAAATTTGACAATGATTATACGTTATTACAATTGAAATGATCATTTTTTGATATAAAAATAGTAATTTAATTTTAAAATCTTCAGTACATCTCATGAAACTATTTTTTTCACGCAATCTAACCAAACAAAACCAAATTCTCTCTCTCTTCTGCAAAAGTTTTTTCAGTTGTTACTTATATTTTTAATGTTATAAGTCTTAAAATCATGTACACGAAAAAATTAATTAGGATTAGCGCCAAATTTAAAAGAATTACTGAATGTTCGCATCCGCTCATGTTGATATCACATATTCGCATTCGTATTCGCGAATGTTAAATACGTTCATACGACATTCGTTCTATCACTCATACATACATACATATCTTCGAGCTTTATCCCTAACGGGGTAGTCCGAGAGAACGCAGTGTTAAACGCCTCTTTCACCTCGTCCACTGTCATTAGCCCCTTCATACACGCTATCCGGGAAATCCTCGTGCTTTTATTTAATATATAAATTAAAATAAATATTATGTTAACGAGTTCGGCTATCGTCGTAAAATATCTACAAACCAAATAAGTATCAAAATGTGACGTTGACGACGACTTGAGAGAAAACTACGTTAACAAAGAAAGAGAAAAATATGTCTATTTGAAGAATAAGGTTATATGTCATGACAATGATAAATGATTAACCAAGTTACTTTCTTGTCTAAATGAGTTAAGATTTATTTATATAATAAATTTAGTACCAAATTACATATATCTTAAAGTAAAAGTGTTAATGTTTTGTTTAAGTAATTGAAACGAAAAAAGTTAATTTTTTTATAATGACATATAACTTTGTTCTATGCGTAGATCGAGGTTAACTCGAGGTTCTCTCTGCCTACCCTGGTGTAAGGGATATAAAGCGTTAAGTTACACTATAGATAACTTAAGAGTCTATTTCTACCCAGAGAGTTAAGTTAAACTATGTATAACTTAAGAATCTATTTCTACCTATAAAGAAATGAAGCATAACATTTATAAACGACGCGGTTGTTGGTCGTTTTGCATATTTAAGTCACTTCTTCGAGAATAATAAATTATTTTAACGAGCGCTTTTGGAATATAAATGCTTGTTACATTAATAACTTTGCATTAATCTTATGTATATATTTTAACTGTTTAATTTTTTTTTCAATTCATTAAGGAAGATTGAGCTTTTAAAGCTTACTTGTGTTCTACACAATATATTAGAAATTTTTACATTCGTAGTATAAAAATTAAAAAATAATGATATTTTAATGTTTAATATAAAAAGTTTCATTATTTGTAACCTAGGACTGGGATCTAAGTTTTGGTTACTGCTTGAGGTTCCCTCCCTGCAAGATGAATCTATAGAATATTAAAAGTTTCTTCTCCCTTAACTTCGCTGTCATAGCTCTTTTGATATACGTCTACCTTTACGAAGAAAAATTATTGCACACATTACTTAGAAGCCATGAAAGATCTAATCAATTTGGAATTGTGAATGCTTTCTCCAATCGCAGTTTTTCAACGGATTAAATAAATATTGTAAATAATAAATAACCAAAAAAAAACCCATATTGTAACTATCCCTGTATGTATAATTAAATACAATTTGAACAAACCAAAACAATATTATTAGATTTTTTCCAAAACTGTTGAACCTATTATAATAATATTTAAATCAAACCTATAATCTCCGAAGCATGAACTGCCTTTTAAATGAAACAAGTATACTTTTGAATGGAACCTTTTTTTCGAAACCCGACTTGTCTAACGTGTTGCAGTAATCCGTGGCATTTGTCTGGATGTGCAGGATAAAGCGTGAAGCGCAAAAACAAAGAAGCTATGTTTATATATAAATAGCGTCTTTTGGGCAAAAACAAGAAAAAACATATTATATATTTTAGAAATAAAAAACTCGCTTCCTTATTATATATAATATAATTTCCATTCCATTTCCACTTTAGTACGTTAGTACTTTTGTGTCACGTTACATTCTCTGTTTATAAATGATACAACGCACAAGTTTATAATTTAACAACGTCCCGCGAGAGAGCATCGCAATGAAACTTATCGGAATTGATGATACAGTTACTTTGTTCTCCTTTAACACGCTCTCTTTACGTATTAAACAAGCTGTGAGGTAGCTTTCTCGAGCATTGTATTTTTTTCGCATTTCTCTTGTAAATAGATTTAGTGACATCACTTATGCTTTATTCCGTAAATTCGTTTATATATGAAATACTTAAAGCAAGATTTGAACCCGCTGCGTTTAAATTTTTATATATTTTCTTTAAGAATATTTCTATCTTTAGTGTGGATAAACACTTTAAAAATTATAAAAATAGATATCGAAATTTAAAATCTAATTGTAAAATGTGCTTATGCCAAATTTTAAGCGATTAGAAGTAATTAATTAATTAGAAGTTAGGACTGTGTGTGCATTTTTTGTTTAAGAACATTATTACGTATTACGGATTATTTGTATTACGGACACAGGATGTGGTAGCTTTCTTGTATCTCGACTATAGTAGTAGTAGGTACACAGGAAAACTCTATTTAACAAATTGGTTTAATTTTTTGGTGGATGTTGTGGCAGTAAGCCACGGCTGGCAGCCATTAATTGTTATTTTGAGATGTATCATTCCTCGTAATATTAATTTACAATCGTTTACGTCATTACATTTTTACGATTACCATGAAGAAACTAAAATAAAATATACTATATGTACATGATCTGGTCATTATATACATATAAATAGAAGATTGCATTAAGAAAATGTGACAGAGAAACAGGAACGTCACTATCAAAAGCAAATTAACCATATATCTAACAAACATACATAAAAATATTGTAGGGGCTTTTAATTTTTTTTTACGCTTTATCCCGCACATGGCAGGGTAGGCAGAGGAAACTGCAGGAACTATAGGAACCTAGTGTTTTATAACTAAGTGTATTTCTTTTATTACCAGTCAACTAAAATTTAACTTACAAATGCCGATAAACTTGTAAAAATGTTGTATGAAATATACTAGTTTAATAAATAATTATATATAATATATATAATATAAAATAAATATATATTGGAAAATAACGACGAAATACTTTACAGTAATTTCTTTCTATGATAGACTCATAAGTTACTGATTCTCGATGTTTATTGGCTTATTTCAATTTAGTATGGTGTACTCTTAGATAGTGATTAATAATCGTCGTAATTAATTGATCTCTCTATAGTTTACTAAAAGATCTAGGCCTGTCTAGAACTATTACTAATTCATTTCTAAAAAGCACTTCAAAGGCGGCTTTAGCAGAATCATTTAAAATTTGGTTAGGTTGCGGCAGGAGCTCGGACAGTGAAGGTGAGCGTTAATGCATTTTAAAGGGGCCCTTTAAACTAACATTTGGTTCGCAAGTCCCAAGCGCTGCTAGCAGCTCCTCTTCCTTCAAGGCTATAGGCCCAGCACCTGCACGGTGAATCCATGGAGTTCTTAATAATTTCTTCGCTATTTCCACCAAGAAGCTTAATAGGTTTTAGTTATACGGGGAGTTTAGACACAAATGCGGAAAAATTTATGCAAAAACGCCCATATGTCTTCATCTGTTTGATTTAGAAATTTATTTTTGAATATTTCATATTAATTTCAGCGTTTTTCTATTAATCTCCACGCGATATTGTGACAAATACATACCTTACCAGATACTATAAGGGTTCCGTTTTTACTTAGTTTAACACAACAAGGATAAAGCGGAATTCTAAAAAAAAGGCTCACACGTTTTTTTGCTTATCTTTTTTAAGTACATTTCATTTAATTACAACTACATGATTAAGCATTTCTATATTCTATATAGAGAATTAGTATTATTTCTAAGAAATGTTTGCTAAACGTAACCGGAACCAATTTAAATAATTGATTCTTAGTAAACTTACTGTGTTGTTTTATTTAAATATATGTATGTATCAATTACGATCAATTAACTTTCAAATTTGTTTTTTATTGAAAAGGTTTCATAATTTCATTATATAAATTTCTATGTTTTAGTAGATTTTAGATTACAATCACTCCGTTTGTTCGCGAAGACATTCAAGGATATATTTTTCATAACCCATTGTTTAGTCCCCCTTAACAAGCAAAACATAAAAAAAAACATAGTAAATTATCAATATAATAGACTATTTTAATAAAAATAGTTCTTATACTTAAAAAAAGTAAAATAAAGTAATAATATATGATATATTAATAAAAAATATGATAAAATATATAAGGGCCTTGCCCCTAATCCCTAATTAGGCTGAACAAACTAAACAAATAATGATATTTCACATACATATGTATATAAATTAGAAAAGAAGAATCGATCCGTCCATCGCGCCTGCGCGTGGTGCGGGCACTCTGCGTACATAATGTACTTTTATATATTATGTACATTGATTGTATGTTATGGCTAATCTTGAGTTAATTAACTTACTATGTTATAATCGTTTTATATTACTATTGTATCATATTAACGATTTCATAAATGATAACGCATCTTAGGAATGAAAGAGTATCATTGTCACTTATAGGAATTGTTAAATTATAATTTTTTGGTAAATTAAAAATATAGAGAAAGTCTCGCTGAGTTTCTTGCGCCGATTCTTCTCAGGTCTGAGGCATTAACTTTAGTGAACCAGTGGTGATCCAAATAAATTATTTGACGTACATAAAATTAAGCACGTATCTTCTTATTTTGTATAAAATTATTTGACTTTGTAAAGTTATTAAAAAAGTACTGCCCGTACTATCGAATCCGTCCATAATATCGAAAAGCTACTATAAAAACTACTTATCAACAAAAACACTGGCGTGTGTCGTAAAAGTAATTCGTTAATATTATAATCAAGATGGAAGATAAATAATTGTTGTCATTAATCTTTATTATTTTTGGGAAACCACCAAGGCCATTGAAATTTCGAGTTATTTGTACAAAATCCGGTGAATATATATGGGAGGAGTGGCTTAACACTAGGTTCCCTCTGCCTACCCTGCTATATGCGGGATAAGCGTGAAACTATAAAAATAATGTGATTTTTTTTAATAAATATTTCATATAGAGCACATTTAGATCTATTTTAAGATAATGTAGTAAAATGAGCATCACAATAAAATATAGATATATAAGAGAATACGTAATAGAAATGTACAAGAGACGACGACGAGAGACCTTAATACAGAATAAATAATATAAAAGAAATAGGGATAGTGTGTGTGTCTGTATCTATATAGAGCGATTGCTATCGGGTTACCTTTTGTTTATGTTAATTAATAAATGATTAAAAAGTTAATAACAATTAATAATTAGGTATAAAAAGTCTAACTACAAATTTATTTATAGATTCAATTTACTCATTCGTATACGTTATACGCAACGTAAAGTACGCTATACGTTTCTTACATTTTTGATGCCAGTTTTTATATATATATATATATATATATATATATATATATATATATATATATATATATATATATATATATATATATATATATATATATATATATATATATATATATATATATATATATATATATATATATATATATATATATATATATATATATATATATATATATATATATATATATATATATATATATATATATATATATATATATATATATATATATATATATATATATATATATATATATATATATATATATATATATATATATATATAATTGTAGAATTTTTATATTATACGGATACACAATTATGTGTTACTCCTGTCTCTTTTTAGAAACTGAGGCTCGTGATGTTCACCCGTGATCATTCGTGCCACTCCAAAAGTTAGCACTGTCTAGCAAAATTTCATAGAGAATCCAATGCTACATTTTTAATTTTAAAGCCAAAAAGCTACCTTACCTACCATTTTGGCCCAAAAGCCGTGGAAATCCCCTTGAAAACCTATGTCCACTGAAGCTGGAAAGACTCAGTTAGTAACAATTGTGATACAAAGTTGTTATTTTTATACTTTGTAATATGTATTCCATTGTGTATTAAACAGTATTAAATTGCATACACGATATCTATATGCTACTGGTTGATATTATGTTACGGCCTATTTTTAAACTTGAATGTGTTAGTCCATTTTTACAAATAAAATACAAAACAAACACAAACACGACAGTTGTGAGTTCAATTCCCACTAGGGAAAATGGACTTTTCATTTAATTTTATTCGTTTTGTTACCACGCAAACGCAGCGTTGAGTTCAACTACTCAGCACGCAATGCCTAAAAAAAGCGGAAAGCGGGGAACGAGTGTCTTAACACTAGGTTACGACTTTTTCTGCGGTTCCGTTTAAATAAATTAATAAAAAAAATGTTAACTTATAAATCTAGAACAGTTAAAACTTGTGTTATGAAATTAAATTTATGGCAGAAATTCCCTTAAACACCATTAAAATAAGATTAAAATGTTATTTTTAATATATAAAAACTGTGAACATAGACCTTATAACACTATAAAATTTGTTCCTTGAAACGTTAAGTTGCATCAATAGGTTACTACTACACGTAAAAAGTGTTATTGAAATTCATTTTATATGTATTTATTTTCATATATTTATTAGCTATAGTACACTATACGCTGCCATTCTAAACATTTCAACTAAAACTTCGTGTACGCGGCGATGTATCTATGTAAGCTAAGCTAGCTTTTTTTCTTTTTACTACAATTATAGAATTCGTAATTTGTTATTAATAGATGTGTAAGAATTAACTACTGATTCTCTGTTCAATAAACCAAACTTATAATTTACAAGGCTTATGATCTTGAATTCTCTCCTATAGTATGTTAAGCAAGAGGAACTTAGTGTTAATACACATCGTTTTCCGCTTCCTGTATAGTTTGTTTTGTTAGAACAAAATGATACAATCCTTTAAGCGAGAATCGAACCCACAACTGTCAAGCTTACAGAATGGACGCTGACTGACAAGTTTAAATAAAACAAAATATGCATTAATCTATATGCAATCAAAAGCTCTTAAATCGGTACTGTGAATTATCATATACGGTCATAATTATTGCTGCATCGAATATGTGGTTAAGTAAGTACACTTAGACGTACACGGTTGTGTAGTACAAAATGTGCATTAAAATATATTATAGTCTATAATATAGGGGTGAGTGGCGCAGTGGAACAGAGTCAGAGTGGAAAAGCAATGGTTCTACGTTTGATTTCTTTGTAAAAAAATAATTTAATTAATTTTTTTTTTGCCCTAGAAAATAAAGGCTTGTGGTGGTGGCACCACATTATCTCGAAATTTAAAACGTCATAGACGTTTTCGAGGCTATTCTATCTAGTAGTAAGCAGCAATATATTTATTAAGTTATTTAGTAAGAAAATAAAATAAAAAACTAAAATTTATGTCAGTCATTTAAAAAGGGTATAAACCGAGTCTATAAAGAGCTAGGTAGTTAGTAGAAAAATCCCGGTTCACCCTACCCAGTAATGCTGTACAATGGAGAGGCGTAAGTTATATGAAAAATATTTATTTAACTATAATTGTTAATTTAATTCATATCATAAAATATAAATTAATTTACTTTATTGAAATGTTTAATATATAAAGTAGTATAATATAATTAAAAAAAATATTCCCAAGGTCCTTTGTATAAAAAAATATAAATAGTGACAGTAACGCAAGTAAATCCATGTGCGAAACTACTGTGTATATTCCACTAAATCCTTTGCTAAATATTCATATAAAACATAATCCTTTTTAAATTCATATTCATAAAAAAAATAACGCCAGTGGACTTCGTAGCACGTAGCAACTTCGTAGCTTTACAGGTGCTACGAACATAATGATATACAAAATTTGGAAACTTACATATATTGTCAATGTCTTAAATTATTTAAATAATACGAAAATATTGTAATATTTATTCCATTTTCTTCAAATTATTTCATATTTTTAAATAATTTACCAAAGATCATTGTCTTTTTGTGAAAAATTACTTATTATATTAATATTTTTTGCATAAAAAGCATATTTTTGGGAAATCGTAGCACTATTGTTGCCACTATTGAAACATAATTTTATTTTATTAATGTTTTTTAAATACCCTCTAAAGTCGACACTCACTGCACTCTACATTAAAAACAAAAATAGGTAACACAAATATTTAAAAGTACCTATTTATGTAATTTTTTTTATTTTATTTTTACTTTTTTTAATATTTATTTAAACTGAATTATTTCTAAAATATATGGAAAAGTATATGCGGTATGCATCACTTAGTATAGTTGCTTTAAAAATAAATAAAATCAAATCAAGTCTCAACGAAAAACCCATCCTATAAAGTAAAGCTAATCAAAAATATATATATATATAAGATTATTAATAAAAATATTAAAAATACTCACTCTATAACCTTTTACAGTCTCTTCTCAGAAGACCTGCCTTCTAAACCGATGTTAGCGACATATCTATTCAACGGCTCAAAAGTATATTTTAACATAAATTTTGACATATATGAAAGAATAACCTGCATATACAATCACTAAGACTGTAGACGGAAGACACGCCTGCCTCCGTTTGACAACAAACAAATTTACAGTGTTTGGCGCTCCGTTCTCTCTGACTACCCCGCTAGGGATAGAGCGTGAAGATATGTAAGTATGTATGTGTACTATTTCCACCAAAAGTAGGCTGTTAATAAATAAATATAAAATATATTTTTCTATCAATCTTTTTTCTAAGTAATATTATAGGGCTGTTATAACCTACGACCTATATTTATATTTTTTATATATTTTATTTTATCCCTAAGTGGGATTCCAACTCACGACCATTGGGTATCTGATGTCATTGTTAATCAGATAGTTACAACGCTAACATGTCATGATGTCCTAAGACACAAACATACATACATATATAACTTCATTATGCCAATAAAGCAATAATCCCAGTATATTTGCATATAAACAGCTTTGTAGTTGACGAGGTGTTGGTACAATATTACATAAGTTAAATCACTTTGACGTGTGTATTGTAGAATCAACATAGTATAGTGTAAAGTTATAAAGAAAATAAAATATCTTGAATGTGAATTAAAATTAGAAGAATTTAGTATTTTTTAGAAATATCTGCTTTCTCTACTTTAAGAAACGGTAATTGGATTAATTATTAATTAAATTTGTTAATTGCGATTTAAATTTTAACTATTTTACACTAAAACTGCTTTATTATCTGGTCTCATGCCAATAATACAATAAACTGTCTTAACACTTGTTTCACATCACTCTTTCTTTACTTACTTTACAAATACTGAAAACATTCTAGTGCTTGCAAATTTCAACTATTCGTGCAATTAGTATACATTCAAAAGTTCTATATTACCTGTTAATGGCGGAATTTAGCATCTCTCCTCCTTAGCCCTCCTTACCCCCACCCCTAAAAACATGAGTGTTTTATTATTTTCAATAAGGATCAGATATACGAATACTGTGCTTAAAAAAATTATAAAAAAACTGTTATTTAGGAGTAAATAAAAGAAATCAATAGTTCTTTATACTTCGTCTGTACCTTAAAAATCTATTCAAATTACAAAAAAAGGTTAAGAAAACGTAGATTTTATAAAAAATTATCTACTTCGGATAAGGCAGGCTGTAATCGCTGTTATCAGTGAGATAACACTATCAGATAGGAATACAGATAGTTGTGATAGTTCGTCCGGCTGATAAGTGTTTAAACTTTTGTTATATTTTCTTATTTTTATATTATATACTGCCTGTGCTTATGTACATACAAACATAAATATATGTACGTTTATATACGAGCAAGTCGAGAGTAATCGCCGTTATCAGTGAGTGAGTAAGACAAGTATATGTATATATATTTACAATTTTTTTGTAAAAATACATAATATGTCAAATTAAAAGATGCAATGTCATGATGACAAAATCATTCAACATTACAGTTAGTGGTTAGTTATCAAATAATATAGATTATATCTTATGGACATACTATCACATCACACAAAATGTCATTACATATTTCGCATACATCCGCATATTAAAATTTGTTATTTTTTATACTTTTATATGACATAATGAATTTTGCAACTGCAATTATGAAATGAAAGTGACCCACGCTGCTCGAGTCCAACTCACAGTTGACTGGATCCCGTCAGCCTACCTGAGGCATGTAGAGCCTTCTGTCAAGATACTCTGTTCCCGACTTCCCGCCTAAGTTCAAGCTATATCACTTTGTAATTCATATTTTATATATATAATTATGTTTACTTTTTTTGCTAAATTTCATGTATAAATAATATGTCAAATTATCTTAATCATGATTTTTATGTATAGATATCTAAGTAAGTAACCAACGACATTAAATCTCACACATCCGGAGTGACGTAACCATTGCCACCACATCACATAAGAGCATATTATTACTTATATTCCTTAAATTTCACTTTAAAACTAAACTAAAAATAAAATAAAACCTTAAAACTTTGTACTTGAGCTAAAAAAAATGTACGCTTCGTTATTATTAATTTATAAATAGAAAAAATCCATTTTCTTAGAGGGCGTTCTAAGGAGTATCTTAAGACACAAAACAAAGGCTAAAATGAAATCACCGAATGATGTGATCGAACCACGTAAATCTTTCTGAGTCAGTTTCAGTTGTTATTATACTCCCACGTATTGTGACTCATATAGTGTACTGCTAAACGAAGCTTTATTATTGAAAATATATTAATATATTTCTATATGTGATATGTATTCATGTGTGTCGCAGTTAGTGGGTTCAACTCCCCACTAAAGGGGATGAAGTATTTTTATTTATATGCTCTGGTAAGACTTGTGTTTTACCAACTTATGAGTCGAAGTCCAACGGGAAACCGAGTGTTTTAAGTGACTTAACATTTTTGTTTTATAGCAGGTTAGACAGAGAGAACCGCAAGAACCTAGTGATAAGACACTCCGTTCCTCGCTTTCCGCCTTTTAGTGGCATTGCATGTTGCGTGACGGAACTCAACGCCGCGCTTTTGCATAGTTTCATAAGGAAGACGGAAATGAAAAAAACAATCATCTCCGAGTGGGTTCGAACCCACAAACCCTCACGTTTACAGGCAGATGTTGTCTGCACCACGACGGTGCTTAATGTAACCATACAATGTGACTTATTACAAAAATATGTGTTTATATGTAGAAAAAGAGAATTACAATGTACATCACACTATGGGCTAGCTCAATATGACGAAAGAAACAACCAGCATATCTAATACCCTACACCAAGTTACATTCAGTGAATATAATTAAAGAATATTTACATTTCAAAGAGACGAACAAAAAAACTTACATCTTTAAAAATACAAATAATAATAATAATAACAATATTAATTAAAATCGATATAAGCAAGTGATGGACCTTCTTCTTAACATCATCCTTTACATTTATTGTAATATTTTTACCTTTGCATTAAATACTACAGTGTCTCTAAAAACATCAAGATTAGCTATGTTCGTAGAATTGAAACTCGCTCGAGTTTCGATTCTGACAAAGTGTGTAAAGGGGCTCTTGTGCCAAAATCAAGCAAGCAACAAGCAAGCAAGACAAATACTATTGTCTTCAGTATGTGAAATACAATATTTTTGACAATACTTCGTTACTTTTAATTTTTCATTTATAAGTTTCTGCAAAAACAAAGTATCAATATAACCCTACGACCAATCAATATACCTCTCATTTTACCTTTATACATTTTAAATGTTTTAAGAACCTTTTATTTTCTGTCAGCCCTATTCCTATTTTGTAGTATGGATTCCACATAATAAACCAATATTCTAGTTTTCTTCTAACCATCCAGTTAAATAATATGCATTTAGACTGAGATTTTTTTTATTTCCTCAGTGTTTGAATAACCTACAATAAATGTTTTTTTGATAAGTATTCAATACGAGGTAGAAAACGTAACTTATTGTCTATCGTACTGCCCATATTATTTATTTGTATTACATTATTTATTAAAATTCCATTTAGTTTATGTATGACTGTACCACTTTACTGTACTCATGTTTCAGTTTTCTACTAAAATTAATAGTTAAGCACCAAACGAAACTAGTTTGAAGCTTATAATAAGTTTGAGCACTAATTATACTTAAGTCATTTTCTCTTCTTATGTATAGAGAACAGTTAATGATACATCACTCTCGGCTACGTCTTCAATTAAAAACTTCACGACGTTTTTAACTAGAAAATACAAATTCTAGAACATATTCAAAATATTTAAAACATTAGCAGTTTATACGAGAACGAAAGAATCTATTTCAATAAGTATATTTGTTGTTAAATTATTAAATTTATTTTTATTAAATTTATTTGTATAACTTGAAATGTGTATGAATGATTCTTTAATAACTAGTCAAGTAACAAATATGTACGTATACCGACATATATGTACGTATACATATATGTCGGAGCTAGGCCAGGCTATTTTAGGAAGCAGCGAAACCCCCTGGCCCAGTCTATCGTTTAGTTCATTTTTCATAATAAAATATCAAAATAATATCAATTGGTTTATTTTCGTGCAATAGATACAGAAGAGATCAACTTTACATAATTCAGTCCTTTTTATTTAACAATTTCTGTTAAATATTCGAAAACTAATATCATAAAGAACTTTACGTTACAAATAAGTTTACTGATTTCAATAAAACCGTGGTGTGGTCGTGACTTTAAAACGAACTGGGGCAATATTTGTACTACAATATATATTATACACTATCTTTACAATTCGTTTCGCCCGTCTCGGGAATTACCAAGAGATGTGTATTACATGTGAAAGAAGCTTTTCATGTGAAAGTAGTTCGCTATAAGTACCTAAAATAACCTAGTTTTAGCCAATATAATTTTACCCAGTTATAACCAATTTAAATTTTCACTAAATTAATTAAAAACAACATTACGACACAACAAACAACAAAGAACGACATATACTATACTAACTTACATATATAACTATAACTATAACTATAACTGATACAACTATTTACTGTATGTATTATATACAAATAACAAAATGAAAACCCTGTTGCAATATATTTTATAGCTACTTATGAACCGTGTTATATTAAAAGAAATCTTCAGTAGTGTGATCCCAAAATAAATAGGCCAATCAATATAAGTTATAATGAATTTTTTTTATTCTCCGTATATTTCTTATACATTATTAAAGTGGTGATGTTTTTTTTTGTAATATAATTGATACTACATACACTCGGTCCGTACCTTTTTAACTTATGCTATATGTTCCTATCATAAATAAATAATAAAATTAATTAGAATATTAATATATAATATATAGAATTAATATTAATCATAATGAACTCTTAAGTTTACATTTTTTTATATTTATTATTACTTAGAACAAAGGCTATGGTTGATATGGGAATTAAATAAATTTATATACTCTATTTTTGGCGTTGGTCTAATAAAATAAAATTATATAATAAAATAGGGCCTGATTTACTGATAATAAAGTAGGGTATGATTGACCACCACCTCCTGCCCATCGCCTACATAGGCTACCTCCAGAGGTCATCACGATGACCAGTCCTAAACTATTTTACGTACATGACATATACATTATGACGTATTTACATCGCTTACACTTTCACAAAGGACCGCTTTGGCGCAGACGCGCCTAACGCAGCTTTTTATGGGTTCAATTCCTACTCGGGGAGAATAGATTAGTTCATTTCTATTTTCTTCTTCTCAGAACTACCTAGTTCTGGTTCCTAACGATCTTGCAGTTTCCTCTGCTTACTATGAGCTAAATAAAGTGCAAAGCTAAATAAAAAGCTTTCACGATCTACATATAAAAGGGAAATAACACTTGAAAAGCTCTCTGTTACAAAACCATGACAACATACAACGCAATTATTTATTAGACTCACCATAAACTGTTCAATTAGAAACACGCGAAGTGGCAACGCCATGTCGATGTACTTTAATAATGGAATTACTGTTTAATGTCAAGTGAACGGGTTAATGTATATGTATATGTATGTTTATCGGTAGTGTCATTTTATGTTTTAAGATGAGGTGGATAGTGAAAAACGGAGTGTCTTAACACTAGGCTTTTTCTACTTACAACTTGAAAAAAAAAATACATAAAATATTTACTTTAGGCTTTACACCACAAGCCAAAGTAGGAATGAAAGAGCTAGTGTCAAGACATTACATTCTTTATTCTCATGTTAAAAATATATACATACAAATATAATTCGGAAACGTTTGGAAATCCTAAGGCAAAAATATTTGTCATTCAAAATATATAGTTCCATGTAAAAGTAAGTATACGAGTAATACATAATTACACGTCAATTACATACGAGGAGAGGACCGTCGTGGTACAGAGGCGTAAGCGTCTGCCTGTAAACGCGACGGTTTGAGGGTTCGATTCCCACTCGGGGAAAATGGATTTTTCTATTTTCATTTTCTTCGCTCTGGCAACTAGGCAAAGCGCGGCGTTGAGTTTCGCCACTCAACACGCAATGCGTCGAAAAAGGTGGAAAGTGGCGACGGAGAAAGCAGGAACTAAGCAACGGAGTGTCTTAACACTTGCTTCAAATGGTTCCTGCAGTTCCCTCTGCCTACCCTGCAATATGCGGGATAAAGCGTGAAGCTAGAAAAAAAAAATTACATACGTTACATTATAAAAAAGCTTTGTCGAAGCCAGTTTATTTACAAGGAAAATACAAAACTCAACACATTCAAATGTGTATGGTCAGTATCCACGCCTGTCACACGGGAGACCAAGGTTCGAGTCGACTGGTTTTGGGAAAACGGAGAACGGAGTGTTTTTGGAATATAATAATTGCATAAATATTCATGGAGGTCATTTCTGGTTTTCTTCGTGATCAATAACATTTTTATGGCAATATAACGATACTATATATATATATATATATATATATATATATATATATATATATATATATATATATATATATATATATATATATATATATATATATATATATATATATATATATATATATATATATATATATATATATATATATATATATATATATATATATATATATGTATATATATGTATAGTAGCGTCGCCATCGTGCCATTTAGTAGCGTCATTTAGTATCTGATAACACCACAATCAACCGCGAATCTGGATGTTTCATGTTTTACAATATTTTTTCTTACTTCATTTACATTACTCCTAGTCAAATTATTAAAATACAATTACTCTTTTTGTCTATATGTTAATTAGTTATTCCGATAATGTAACAGCCACGGCTCTAGACCAACGTACGCCCACGCACGCCAACGCGTAACCTTTAGAAATGCCCCGGTATTTATTTTGTTGTACGTATTTTGTTGAGAGATTTTTTATACAAAAATACTTAGTAATAATATATAATATAATTAGAATTGGCTTCAAATGTCATTAAATATGTTCAATTTGTATATATCATAAATTTAAAACAATTTGTTTTAAATTTATTATAGCTAATGGCAAGGAGCCATCTGACTGGAAACACGGGAGTTGTATGTTCAATTCCTATTTGGGGAGAATGAATTATTTAATTTATTCTCCCCAAATAGGAATTCTTGCCTTGCTATGGTAAAAAGACAAACTAGGACGTTGAGTTGAATATCTCAAAATTGGGCGGAAACAAGGTAGACAGAAGTATACTCTGCTATATAAATATAGTTGGGAATCTCTTGAAAAAGAGGGTAGTTTTAGAAGACAAAGACTGTGTCAACTATGGCAGTTGCAGGAGACCTGTGATGGAAAGAAACTACTCTATAATAGAGTTTTTAAGTAATTTGTTTAATTTAATACGAAATAAAAGTAAAATCTCTCTACCAATACGCTCAAAACATACAGTGAACGTGTTTTTCTTCAAAAATTAACTTCAAAACCCTTCTGTTCTCTAGATATATTATATTATATATCCAGAAAATAACAGATTACATATTTTATTCGTATGAATATATTACTATGTTATTCATTTCAGGTTTTCTTGAGACTGAGAAAAATATATAAAGAATGAAATTATGTTGTACTTTCAATCTTCACTTTAAGCTTACAAATATAATTTTTTTATTACTTTTCCGATAGTCAAAAAAAGGAATCCCACTGAGTCTAAATTTTATATACACGATTTCATTCAAATCATTTCATTTAAAAAGTCTGTCCTTGATTCAGCATGTTCTAAAATATATTAGGTTTTCCAATATTGTTCATAAATAAAGAAAAACAAAAAATAAAGTGAAAACAAGTATCTTTATTTTGTTTTCCTTATATCATATAATTGTAAGTAGATGACACTATTGTAAATAAACTGACCTATTCCTTAATGACTCTACATAAAATAGGTTCTATCATTAATAATACATAATTTAGTTTAAAAAAAATTATTACTTTATTACTAGAGATGTACCAACTGACTGTAACCGGACTACTTGATTGACCCACTAGTTCACTAGTTGGTTTTAAAGATGCCAAATCTTTACTTGTTATGTGTTAATAATTGAAAAATACCAGAGTAATTTCGAGAGCGATACAAATGAAAATGGTGAATAAACGCGTAGGTATATAATTTATTTTTTGACAATACTACCAAATCTTTGCATCAAGAAAAACAATAAAATTTAAAACAAATCTATATGACCTGCTAGCGCTGTTTATTGTAAGCGGCTGTTCTTAGTATGCACGAAACTTTATTTAAAGAAAAAATGTTGACGTCATCAATATGTTCTATTTATTAAGTTACTTTAAAATAATTGTTAAAGGAAGTCATTATGTTTTAAGTTTGAGATTATCTGAGACTTTTAATAAAACAAAAATATAAATAAGTATCCAAAGAAAAATTTCGTTGAGAAATACAAACAAAATAAGTAGTCGGCCAGTCGGCGCTTATAACCGACTGGGATAGTGGCTGCGTAGTCGGCTTTACTGACCAGTCGATCGATTCACCTCTATACACTCTTTTTTGCAAAAATATTTCAAACTACCGAGTAAGGAATGAACTAAGATTAATCGCAAAGTTATATTGTGTTATCGATATTAATTATATGATATATATATATATATATATATATATATATATATATATATATATATATATATATATATATATATATATATATATATATATATATATATATATATATATATATATATATATATATATATATATATATATATGTGTGTGTGTGTGTGTCATAATATAAAATTAAGTACTACATATGCTAGCGCGACAGAAATTCTTCAATTTTTAACTTCAAGTATAGACTAAAAACCGAGCGTGTACAAATATAACGTAACGACAAAATGGCCGACCTCGCGTCGCCGGAAACTCGTCCGCCGTCGACTTTCGACGCGAGCGCAACGTGCCACACTACTCTGTAGTCTTTTGAAACTTTATAATTGAAAAGTGATCGTTAAAATAACGTATTTGTAGACTTTTTTTATGTTTTTATATCAAAGGAAACTTAGATGTTAAAACATTTTTGAATATATAGTTTGCAAATTACATTAATTTATATTTCTAGTTAATACCTGGTCAAAGTCAAAGTCAAACAATTTTATTCAAATTAAGAAGTACAAGCTTCATTTTTTGAACGCCAAATAATTTAATTTACCACCGGTTCGCTAAAGTTAATGCCTCAGACCTGAGAAGAACTGGCGCAAGAAACTCAGCGGGACTTAATCTGATTTTTTCTTTCTTTTTTTTGTAGTTTTCCAGATATTTACAATTTTACAATTCTTATTAATGATAACGATACGCTTGAACTAGACTGGAGCGAGCATTTCATTCCCAAGGTGTTATCATTTATGAATTCATTAATATGGTTATAACCTTTAACACACAAACGTCGTTTCATAAATTTTTAAATTGTGATATAGAACAATGTTGGACGTTTTTTGGGATCCCATTGTAGAAGCATACAGACTGTCCCATAAAAGAATTGCGGATGCGATTTAGTCTAGTTACAGGCGCGGTAAGTTTATGCCTGTTTCTTGTATTAATACTGTGTACATCACCGATTTTGGTAAAATCGTTATTTTTTTTTACTATTTAAATTATCAAAGATATATTGTGATGCAACGGTCATTATATTTATTTCCTTAAATTTTTGCCTTAAGGAATCTTTTTTAGTTAGGGTATAGATGGCGCGAATAGCCCGCTTCTGCAGAACAAAGATGGTATTAATAGAGGCTGCATTACCCCGAAGCAAAATGCCATATGACATAATGCTATGAAAGTAACTAAAGTAAACAAGGCGCAACAAGCAAACACTGCTGAACTGAGCCTCCTATTCCAGCATTGGTAGTAGAAGGACCCTTAGTAAAGCCATACTGTTTTTCATGCATAAGGTTATGCACATTAAAATGCACTAATATTTGATTTAATATTATTCAAAAATTTTACGAAATCCTCGTTTAGTACAGATACTGGTCTAAAGTTGGTGGGATCTGTTGTACTACCCTATTTATATATAGGTATGACTTTACTAAATTTCATTAACTCAGGAAACACACCATGCTCTATACAATTATTAAATATAGTTACGAGGTAAGTCTATATATATATATATATATATATATATATATATATATATATATATATATATATATATATATATATATATATATATATATATATATATATATATATATATATATATATATATATATATATATATATATATATATATATATATATATATATATATATATATATATATATATATATATATATATATATATATATCTCCTAACTTCAATCGTGATCCACATTATTTGCATCAGAGTGTACGCAGAGAGTTTTTAGTTTGTCTAGGCGGAGAGAGAAAGCTGATTTAATATTATTATTTGCATAACATAATATTTTAGCATTTTTTACACATTTTAATTTAAATTATTTACACGGATAAATCACGTAAATATTAGCAATACATTATTTTTATATTTTCGACGTTTCAAACACTTTGAATATCAGGCATCTATAGAGTTATACTTTAACTGATCCTAGACTCTAAAAGACCTATTGGGCAATTCGTCGAAAGTGATTTACTTTGTGTCGAAACGTAAATTGTCATTATATTGTGTTTTGTAATCAAAACCAATCTGAATATTAAAAAATCGTTGACTATTGTAAATTACAATTATTATGTATTTTTTATGTAAAAATAAGATAATTGTACATTATCTTTAAGCTTTACTCCGTTTAGACAATGGTTGGCATATGGTACAGTATTGAAATACTCCGTTCTCCGCCTTCCACTGGAATGGAATTTAAGATAGTGTTGAGTGACTGAGTTAAGCTAAGCTCGTGTCCGTTGTTTACTAGGAAAAGGATAAAAAGTCTCTGTAGTAAAAATTGAATCCCCGACCTTGGCATTTGCAGTCAGACACTGCATCACAAAGGCGGAATGAATTTCGAAATTGACATCTCCCAACTTGATACCGTATTTATATATATATACATATATATATATATATATATATATATATATATATATATATATATATATATATATATATATATATATATATATATATATATATATATATATATATATATATATATATATATATATATATATATATATATATATATATATATATATATATATATATATATATATATATATATATATATATATATATATATATATATATATATATATATATATATATATATATATATATATATATATATATATATATATATATATATATATATATATATATGTATATATATATATATATATATATATATATATATATATATATATATATATATATATATACATACATACATACACACATACATATATATGATCTTTAGTCTATATATTTAATTATTATATATAATTTCGTTAGTTATAGTTCAAAACATATTATACTGTTTGCTTTTTCTGTTTCTAAACGTCTAAACTACTTTTATTTCTACATTTATTTCTACTAATATAATTACTTTTCCATACAAAACTTCATCAAAAACCGTGGTCGATTTTCAACCAATATTACAACTCACAAAGCTAGTGCTAGAGTAGTGTATGTAGTGTATGTAGTACAACACATCACGCAACATTGAATTAGCCCCAAGACGGCCGTTAGTCGACCTCGCGCGTTTCCCGGAAGCCACGTCGGCTTTCGACGCGAGCGCACTGTGCCGAGGCCCGGCAGCCATATTGTATGTTAACGTTACATAGTGTATATATATATATATATATATATATATATATATATATATATATATATATATATATATATATATATATATATATATATATATATATATATATATATATATATATATATATATATATATGTATATTATTTATATAACGCTGTGTTAGGTTACGTAATTTGAAATGTTTTTTATATTGGAATACAAGTACAATTCTTTTCGATTAAATAAATTTCCAAACCCAAAGATTGTCTGGAATAAATAAACGGAATTTGGATATTATAATATTTAGAGCACTAAGCTCTAACATAATTCGATCTTGTGACGATATATTTTATAAGAAGAATCTAGAACTTTATATTAAAAAAACTTATATTTATTATTCGGTAAAGTATTTATAAGAAATCGGGTTTAGTTATAAACGCTCCAACTACGTCACGATGACCTCAATTAACGATTTTGTACTACTTTATAAATAGCCTATTATAAAGCGTATATAAATATTTATACTAATTACTCTTAATCGTCTTTATTTATTCTTTTATTTGTCTGAGGTCTAGATATTTAACTTATATCCACATTTAAAACTCAACACGCAATACCTCAAAGGGCGGAAAGAGGAAAACGGAGTGTCTTAACACTACTACTTACCTTACTTCAATCGTGATCCACTATATCTTGCATCAGAGTGTACGCAGAGAATTTTTAGTTTCTCTTCTTCTGTGTGAGAGAGAGAGCTGATTTAATATTATTATTTGCATAACATAATATTTTCTCATTACCGTTCTCACGTCTCCTGCAGTTTCCTCTGCCTACCCTGCCATGTGCAGGATACTCGTCAGATCACTTTAACTTTGAATAAAAAATATTAAAATATTAAATAAACATTTCTTTTCTTACCGTTGAAATGCCTTTTGATCAATTCGTACATTTCACATATTTTTAAAGAATTGCACAGAAAGGGTGCAATACGTACCTATATGATATATTTTCGGCTTCATTTATTCAGCTATATGGAAAATTGGTTATCCCTTACCCTACCAGCATGGGATGAAATAATTCGATCTCCCTTGTAGGTAACTTATAGGAACAATTAAAAGTAATGAAAGTAAGTATCTAGATTATATGTCACTTTCGTATCATTATACGTACTTTAATATGTTGTCAAAATGCTATTTTAAAAAATAAATTTAATCGTAAATTTATATAGTAAATATGATAAATAACAAGTAAAAATGCTATGTAAGATTAGTTCTAACTTTCATATATATTAATCCTAAACTATGACGTTAATAAGATAGGCTATTTGTGTCCCAGCACAGGAACAGAACCTACACTAGACCTACAATCGGTTGTATCCTATAGAAATATTTTAAAACTAATATACCAATACTTTAGAACTAAGCAACCGTAAGAAATAATCATAGGACTGGTATTTGTAGCGGTACAATGGCATTGTTGTAGTTTCCTTTCTTATCTAATGCAGTTTATGCGAGACATACATAGTACATACTGTTCTAGACGTTTGTAGTTGAAAACTAAGTTTCTTTGTTCGATCGTTTGTAATATTTGTACGAATGGGTATTAATTGATACGAACGGGTTGAAAGTACATTTTTTTTTAAGAAATATTTTTTCTTTGATTTTTTTTGGTATTTTTGTTTAACAAATTGAATTGAAATTTTGTAATCGATATTTTTTGGCTTCCGCTGTATAAAGCGAAACGACTTGTAGTAAAGTATATTATATAGTTGATTTTTTTTATAGTTTATTTAGAATTTTTACAAATCTCTAATAAACCATGCATATCTTTATTAAACCCTTTTGAAAATTTATGTCAACTTTTACTACCACAATTCGGAACTAAGCATCGTACAAAAATCGCATTTAAAGTTTAACCTGATGTTAAATACTAACTGTAAATGCAATAGGTGTAATGCAAAGAAACATGCAATTTATCTATTTTGGATAAAATAAATGTTTTAAAAGGCTTCGTAAAAGCATCCATAAATCTATATATATATATATATATATATATATATATATATATATATATATATATATATATATATATATATATATATATATATAGGCAAATGTAAAAAACATGAGAGATAGTTGAAAATTACATGTATTTAATAATACCAAACATGCCAACTTCATAATCTTTTGTATACATTTAAAATACTATAATACAGTATCGAACAAAAAACTGTCAATTTTAAACCATTGTGTGATCTCTACCTGCGTAGGTACAGCTGAGCCGTAGGGTAAAAGGGGCACAAGGTATCTGTATGGGGATGTAACAAACGTTGCGAACGAGTGTGAGGGATTTTAGATAATAATACCGGTTTCGTCATAGAGATTGTAGTTTACATTTATACTAATATTACTATATTAGTAGCTGAAGATTTTGTTTGGTTCAACGTGCTAATCTCAGTAACTGCCAGTGTGAATTAATATTGTATTGAATTTGTTAATTTAATTTATTTCTCAGTTCATTTATATAGGCCATAGATGCGGTTGATGTGAGATGATTTGGAATATATTGCCTTTAACCCCGCTTTAATCATTTTTATGTAGCCTATTGTTCTTGGGGACTATTTGAATGTGTGTACTCCTATTTAACTGCGAGGACGATACATTTTGTTAACATTTTTAAAAAAATATTAAAGGAAGGAAAACACACACACACACATATATATATATATATATATATATATATATATATATATATATATATATATATATATATATATATATATATATATATATATATATATATATATATATATATATATATATATATATATATATATATATATATATATATACATATAGCTAATAAACTGTTGATAAACATCATATATCGTGAAACGTATGCTTTTTCAACGTCTGTATTGCCGACCATAAGCCAGGTGTGTCAAGTTTAAAGGAATGTAATAAATCACTCTTGTTAATTCCCCTCATGTAAAAAAGAAATGATATTGTAAACTATTTTACAGGTTCACGCTGTGCACGTTGTTCGGTGTTTTTAACAATATTGTAAGAAAATTATTATTTTTAAGCTTTCTTGTCTTGAATTAACGTTGAAAATCTCTTAATTTCATACAAAATATATGAAATAGCTGATAATGAGACCTGATTTATGTGAACCATACAGAATGTGTTGGTACTAAACACCTATACACACTATTATCTCTTTATTACTAACAAAACTAATCTTCTTTCTCGACTAACTAGACTAACCAAATTTGAACCCAAGACAGAGATAGCCTTGTCGAAAACGGCAAAATAACACCAGGGTAACGTTATTTCACTTTTTAATTAAATAATTTCCGTAATATCTCTTTGCAAAATTCTTCCGTCTATATATGAATGAAGTTTGAAGTAAAGTAATTTTCCCAAAGCACGCAGCCAATATAAATTCCTTCAAAACAGATTGTACATACATATGTATGAGTATGTATGTATCTATACACGTCTCGTACAAAGTATTTAGCTTTAAGCTTGTTATATATTATTGGCTTTTATTGGTCATTGCTTCTGCTCGCGTTTTATGAACATTAGTATTGTTTTATTTAGATAATATTCCTGTGCAACGTTTCACTGATGCGATTTTATTGTCTATTATCATAAACTTGTACATTTCCTTGTATTTTTTCAAAATTTCATGAATATAATATAAATCATTTGCACTGAACATTGTTCCGTTTAACATGTCTGAATTCTTATGTGCTTATGTGAACTATGACTATTGCTATACATATTTGTAAAAGGTATTAAATTAAAATAAATGATGAAAAAACTGTTTTTAAAACGTTATTCTTACTTTTTGCTTTATATATAACTGGGTGTATTCCGTGCATGACTTTAGATCACTCATAACCACCAGTTAAATGCCCAGAATGGGCAGATTGCAGGACAAAAAGGATAATAAAAGAAACCTTTTGCTTTTTTTATCCAGGAAGTAGCATGATATACATAGAAAATTGAATATAGTGATAATTTTCGCCCTCGTTGAGACAAAAGGTACTCAAACCCTGTGCGGGTATTGAACCCACAACTAACGCGACTACAGTCCCACTACGTCAGGATGACATTTTAAACCTTATAGGTGAAATATGATCTTACAAAACTCTCATGTAACATTACAAGAGCCGTTATTAGCAACATCCCAACTGCGACACAAAGGCGGCTCCCCCACTCTTCCCTCTACGCGCATCCTCATTATAGATTAGATTGAAAATTAAATCACCGTTTGCAGGTGTGACATATGCTATAATGCATACGCACGTGGAAGTATTATAGTAAATTAAAAGCAAGTTTTGGACAAACAATGTTCTGGAAAATGGAATGAAGTTAATTATTATATTTTTAAAGCCGTACAAAACTCGGCTTTAATTATCGCAATTTTCTGACCGAGGGGAAGTTTGTCATGAATATTTAAAATGCACGTATCTTTTTTTGCACATACACTCTAATATATGACAAAATGTAAAATCTTTGATTTGTCATTTACTAGAATATATTTTCGTAATACTACAGATTTTTTTATTTTAATATATTATTGTGCGGCTATTTCTCTTCTGTTCTTGTTATTTACACAGTATATTAAAATATAAATAGTCAGCGTGACATTCATGATCGTAGTACAAAGTGTTGAAAGATAACTGCATGTTGTACGTATTATCTGTGTGGACGAAGGAAATTAAGAGCAGGTGTAATATTTTACCGATTTTAAAGGTATTACTTTCTTTGTACTTCTACATTTTGTTTTCAGTTAATTAACAAATTATTTATGGAACACTGTATGTATGTCGGCGTTAGGGCAGTTTCGCTGTTAGAAGTCTATTTTTCATAATAATATAACAGATTAATATCAATTGGTTTATTCTCGTGTAATAGTTAATACAGAAGAGTGCAATTTCACGTAATTAGGTCTGTTCTTATTTATTTAACAGCTGACATTTCTGTTAATATTCGAAAATAATATCATAAAGACGTTTACATTACGCATAGGTTTTACTGATTTGAATAATGAAAAATTGATTTCAATATTAAATACTTTTGTAACAAGAAAATCATAAAATGTATATTGACGTATGTATGTATTATAGAATTCAATAAGGATTTTCAATCCAATTATAGAAGGATACTAAATCTACGTTAAATTAATATGTGGAAGCAAGTAAGTTGTACTACAATATTCACATTCTTGTGAGACCCGATGATTCCAAAGTGACTAATTGATTAAAGAATATTTTGATTTTATAATTTAAAAGAAAACAAAATTTTGGTTCTCTTTTAAATTTAATTGATTTTAAGAAAGGCTAAGCTTTAACCATGAAAATTAATAAATATGACTGCTTAGTTATTAATAAAAGTTATTAAAAGCGTCTTGACGAGGATTCTCACTCTGGAGCCTCTGAGCACTCCGGAGGACAGGTTTTATGACGAGGTCATCACATTCCTATTACTTTTTCGTTTATTTCTCTTATATAGGCATTAAAAGGATAAGAAAAAATCAAAAATAGATACAACTACATATAACTTATATATAACTTTAAAAACAAAAATATATTACGACTCGACGACACTTAGTAGTGTTTTGCATACATTTTTCCTTTTTTTATTGCAAACGGACAGAATAACAGAAAAATCTACTACAACTAAGTTGTAGCAGGGAGTTCGTATATGAACAACATTAAAAAGTTTACTAACAAATAAATACTCCAGTGTCTTATTCTTTAAAAAGCACAGTTTAGTATATATATTTTAAAGTATGCATATTAAATATGTTTTTATATATATGTATATAGCATTCTATATAAAACTTAACAGTATTGATATAACAATATATAAAATCAATTACTATTGGGAGCATTTGGCAATAACTGAATTATGTAGATGCTGTTTGTATGATTATATATTATGATATACTACAATTTAAAATATTTTGCTTAACGAAACCACTAAGAAATTACTATTTTTTTTAAATTGGCTAAAACTTCCAAACCATTGATATTCTTATACTCTTGAAATTAATTAAAATCAAAGTAAAAATATAATAGGAATGAGATCAATCTATACACCGCTAGTATAGTGTATTTGACAGAAATAAGATACGTAACTTCGTTTGTTAAATACGTGCGTGCGCTTCGTTTTATTAACTTAACGCTTTTTAGGGATGATAAAGTTGCAAATCCTTTTTTGTTACTAAAAGGCGGAATGCTTAAGACTGACAAAAAGCGCGTGCAAATGTGTTTCAAGCAAATCCAATAGGCTAACGTGTAAAATTTGATTAATCAATTATCAATTCAACTGTTCGGTTCGAACAACGGCTATATTTTTCACCAATCCGCCTTTTCGACATGTTTAAACGGTAGCAAAAGTAAAATTCTAGGCCAAAACCTCGCCTCTCTAAGTGTGCGCAGTTAGAACGCTTCCACAAATCATAATAATTGCTTAATCTTGAAATATAATACTAACTAGCATTTCTTTTGTCCACAGAGCGAAAAATGGCTTGCATACGAGAAGCTAAAAGAAGAGATATTAGAGAAAATAAGAAAAATAGAAGAAGAAAGGCATACAGTGGATCTCTGGTCTTGTGGCGCCGAGTGGGGACGCAAGAGAAGGAGACGGCAGGTGTCTGTGTCTCCACCTTACGTAGTTTACATGCTACCTGACTCTGACATTATGGAGGATTGGAGGTTAGTCCGTAAGCTGTTGGAGAGAGCCGACTGATTGTATGACTCATGCAAACGTTTGGATTGTGTGTATTATATTGTTAAACATTTTAACTGGCAATTTTGTGAGAGAATAACGGAGAGTTTCGATTTTTTTTATGTTTTCCAGTTTTTTTTTATCAGTAATTGTGGTGATGTTCTTTTAAGTGAGTACGGTACAGTGGACCTCTGATAATTTTATACTATTGGATTATAGAGCAATGCCTGAGACCCCCTATAGTTCAGATTTTATTAGAAAAAAAAGTACACTGTAATCCGACATATCTAATGATTAGATTCTATATGCATTGAAGTACAAATCATACATCATTTATGTTTACGTTTTTATATAAAATTAACTATAAATGCACATACATATGAAGCTAAATACATAATCAAGAATTACAAATCAAAATTATTTATCAAATTATGAAGCTTGGAAATATTTGCGAATTCTTTTGTTTTTTTTATTTTGTTCAAAGACATGTCGGATTACAGGAGTGCCGGATAATCAGGGGTCCACTGTATTTTGTATTTTTTAGTAGTTTTGTAAGTTTTCTATGTCTGCTGTCACCGAGCGGGTACGCGAATGATTAGAGTCCGAGGCAGTTATAGTATTCGGTACAAATAATTGTATTTAATTTTAAATGAAAATAAATTAATTTATCATGAAAATTATTTTGAAACTGAAAATTGAGTTTCATTTATTATAAATGTTTATAAAGTCATTATTTACGTAGATATGTTTATTACGTATTAAATGTAGTAATAACCAACAGACAGAGCCCTACGTCTAAGTACGTACAAGCAACGTGAAATTTACGTGCAAATTTACGATCTTAAATAGTTTTATATTTAACTTATAATATAAATAATCTTATTTAAAAAAAAATTCTTTAAAAGAAACATCCTTAAAGAGATGCTAACACGAAACCGTTCTAAGGTCTAGATCGCTTGGACAGTCCAAGTAGCGCGGGTTCGAATCCCGTGGTCAATGTTTATACAATATTAATACCATTTTGCTCGGTGACGTCAGTGTCTTTAGTTTTATAGTTACTAAGTACTTTATTTAAAAACTGTTAATTAATTCTTCTAATGCAACTGTACGGCACCAGAGTCTTGAGTTTGTAATAATTATTGTATGTATATAATAAATACCTTCAAATATTCCTTGTGTTCTTCATATCCTCTTATATTCATTAAAAAAATAAGAAAAAAAATGTGTTTAGCTTTCTAAGGATATTTATGGTTCTATACAATAAGACTAAGTTATAAAGATATAATATATCTTTTTATATATCGTTCATTTTTAATTTTGTTTTGATATTTATAAATAAGGAAATTTTTTGTTTTCATTTCCTTGCGTTGTTAAGAGACGAAGCGCCTTGAGTGTAGGCAGAGGACACTGCTATAGGCGGGGAGTACAAAGCGTGAAACTATATATAACAATAAATCCTATTGAAGAGCATAAGTTTGACTTATTAAAATATTTCAGTTAGTAAATTAATGACAAAATATAAAATTTGGAAAAAAATTACCGCTACTACTCCCTGGAGTAGAAGTATCCAGATTGTTGTTATACATGGAAGAGGGTTTTTTCTTTTATTTTTTTTAACTTCACGCTTTATCCCGCACATGGCAGAATAGGCAGAGGGAACTGCAGGAACTATAAGAACCTAATGTTAAGACACTCCGTTACTTAGTCCCTGCTTTCCACCTTTTTCGAGACATTGCGTGTCGAGTGGCGGAACTCAACGCCGCGCTTTGTCTAGTTGCCAGAGCGATGAATGGAAATAAAAAAAAATTATCTTCCCCTAGGGGGGATCGAACTCACTAACCGTCGCGTTTACAGGTAGACACTGCGCCTCTGCGCCACGACGGCCTCAAAATATATACTTCTTGGTTATTAAAGCTTCATAGATATTGTAACAAATATTATTTGTTCACTTACTTTACCCTCCTAAATGCCTATGTTTTTATCATACTTTTTGTGCAACTAAATTAACGTGCAGTCAATATAAAAACCTTCCGTTAACATCTGACTGATTGATAACGCACAGCAAATAGTAAGGAATTTAAAGGGCTATAATTCTGTACGTTGTGCAATATTCTAAATTACTATGAAACTGGTACTAACCGAGTTCTTACATTTCATAGTGTAACTTCATACAATTGCAAAAATAATTATAGATATATTGACCTCTTAACTCTGTAACACTTAAAGATATTACAAACATTTCTATACGTTCGTTACAAAATTTTTAATAAGTATCTTCTAATGCAAATTAGAAGACTCGATTCTTTAATAGGATACCGTTTCCATTTAACTATAAAGGAACTGAACTTTTGAAGTTAAATAGACTAAGTTGAGTGCGATTCTTGGTTTGTAGTACGTATGTGACAGAGAACGTATATTTTAAGGCCAACTTAAGAGATTTATCATAAAGGGTCCTTAAGGAGTGTAGGGAAGAAAAGGATATGAGAAAATAAAGCGTAACATCAAACGGTAAAAACATATTTGAAAGTACGCGTAAATAAAATTGTGAATCACAACTGAATTAAATTTTTTTTTGAAAAGTATAATAATATATATATATTTTTAGCTTCACGCTTGTATCCCGCATATTGCAGGGTAGGCAGAGGGAACTGCAGGAACCATGCGAACCTAGTGTTAAGACACTCCGTTGCTTGGTCCCTGCTTTCTCCGTCCCCGCTTTCCGCCTTTATCGAAGCATTGCGTGTTGCGTGGCGGAACTCAACGCCGCGCTTCGCCTAGTTTCCAGAGCGAAGAAAATAGAAATAGAAAAATCCATCTTCCCCGAGTGGGAATCGAACCCTGAAACCGTCGCGTTTACAGACAGACGTTTACGTCTCTGCGCCACGACGGTCCTTCTAATACAAATATTCTGCATATAGTTAAGACCCTGTCCCCATCCGCCTATTACATTTTTGTAACTGGCATTTCTTCATTTTTTTTTTAGTTAACTTCTCATATGTAAAATATTCCCCGCTTGTTTCTCCTCTTTGGTTAGATAAAGCAAATCATAAATAAAATAATAAAACGAATCTCTTAACACAATATGTCTCAGTTTAAATATTAAAAAAAATAAATGTGATGATCCTAACAATGATCTACTAATAGATTCCCTGTACAAGCATCTGAATGAAAAATACAGAAAACGCTGCAACCAGTCATTATTTCCTTTTTTGCTGCAATATATAATGAGACAAAACTAACTAGTAAGTGGCGGGACTCTTCGCTGCTCTTTGTCTTGTCGAGGCAATTAAATGAAATTATTAATTCTCCCGAGTGGAAGTCCAAAACTACAATACCCTCAAAAGTCGACTGCTAAATGACTAAAATCTTTAAAAAAATATCTAAGCTTTTAAACAGTTACTTTGTTGAAGAGCCAAAAGCTTAATCTACACCAGCAATCAAACTTTTTAAAAATATTAATTAAAAACATATGAATATTAAGTATCTCCCGTTTAAAAGTAACTGATATACATATGTATAATGTTCTATTATAAACAACATTAAACAGGAAATGTGTCTGTGTGTGTTTCAACATCCCTTTCTTACTCTAAAGTGTAACACATGTTTTGTTATATTTCAAAAGATAATTGTAGACGAATATGAGGAGATAATAAGCCCCATTCACAAGATGTTATCGTTATAAACAATTATAAGCGCTTTTAACAGATATAGGCCAATAGAACGTAGTGCTTTTTCTTGACATATTTGACAGTTGTTTACCTCGCCTCGAAAATGGAAAAAAGCAGAGCCGAAGCTACGGAGTGTCAACACTAGGTACAATTCCTGCAGCTCCCTCTACCTACCCTGCCATGTGCAGGATAAAGCGGGAAGACATAAAAAAAAGAAAGAACCTAGTGTTAAGAAACTGCATTCAGCGCGTTCAAAATGATATTGGATATAGAGTGACGGAACTCAACACTGCACTTTGTCATGCGCCAGAGGTGAGGACCGTCGTGGCGCAGAGGCGTAAGCGTCTGCCTGTAAACACGACGGTTTCTGGGTTCGATTCTCGCTCGAGAAAGATGGATTTTTCTATTTCCACTTTCTTCGCTCTGGAAACTAGGCAAAGCGCGGCGTTGAGTTCCGCCACGCAACACGCAATGCTTCGATAAAGGCGGAAAGTGGGGACGGAAAAACAGAGACTAAACAACGGAGTGTCTTAACACTAGGTTCATATAGTTTATGCAGTTCCTTCTGCCTACCCTGCCATGTGCGGGATAAAGCGTGAAGCTATAAAAATAAAAAGAAAAACTGTAATAACGGCTTTTTTGCTTGAAATTGACAAAAATCACATTTCATCGTAATTTAATTAAATATTCTATTATACTATGGATTAATTAAAACTAATTTTATGTTTTTTTGGTATACAGGAAAAGTAAAGTAAAGTGAACAACATGTTCGAATTACGAGGAAAATTGATAATAATGACACCAAAGAAGGTTTTTTTTTCAACAGGTAGTATTTTACATATGGAGAAGTATACTCTAAATGTACTCGTGTCATAGTACTACCATTTTTGTTTTTTTTTTCCTATAAAATACTTGTTTTATGTCATGACAAAAAAAGGACTGATTAGATATTTATAAAATAAGACAAAATATATTTAGAAAAATAATTTTATAATGCCCAAAAGACCTTATAACTAAATTTTATAACTTCGAAGCAACCAATATCGGTAGTATACAAATAAAAAGCTATTAAACTTTAACCCTCTTTCAAGTTCTACTCTCTCGTCAGTAAAGCAGCTAATAGTAAGTAAAAACATATATAGCTTTTTTTTCAACATGACTTGGTAGAGATAATGGAATGTAAAGGCCCTCTGTTGTCTGTACGTTAATGGCGGTACTTAACGCCGCGGTGTGTGCATAAATGCGGATTTTTTCCCCGGAGCTGTCATCAAACCCACAAACACTGCTACACGACGAATGCAATGAAGAAATAATAAATAATAGCATGAATTTAAATGTACAAATAATATAAAAAATAGAAAATCAAGGCATAATACATGGGCTACCTTTTGGATGTCAACAATTTTAAAGACAATGTTAACAAAATAACCTTTTCAATTAGTTTTTTTATTTTAACTTAATTAATATTAATTTTGAAGGAAATTATACTTCAGGTGCAACTTTCTTTACAAACAGCGTTTTGTTTAACACAGCTTTAGCTTCACATTGTATTCAGGATACAACTGAGAAGACAAAGAAAACGAATGAGAGAATAATTTCTTCGATTTTCTCACAAGACGTTAAGAGTCAAGAGACTGAGCTCAACGCTGCACTTTTCTATGCTAACACTAGCAACAAAAACACGAATCTTTTAAAATATTTAAAATATATAATTAGTATTAAAGTCAGTATTTAAAGCTTTTATCGGGATTCTATTTCCGTGATCATTTTAAGTTTTTCAAGTTTCTACAATGATTTTAAATTTAAAAATTTCACAAACATAGATAAAACCTAAAGAGGCATGCCTCATAGGCGCAGCGTCTGCCTGTAAACATGACGGCTTCTGTATTCGATTCCTATGAGAGGAAGATGGATTTTTTTATTTCTATTTTCTTCGCTCTGGCAACTTGGCAAGCGCGGCGTTGAGTTCCGCCACTCAACACGCAATGCTTCGAAAAGTGTAAAGTGGGAAATGGAGTTTTTTAATACTAGGTTCCTACGGTTCCTGCAGCCCCCTCTGCCTAACCTGCTACAAGCGAGATAAAGCGTAAAGCTACAAAAAAAACACAATAAACATAAAAAAACAAAATTATATAAACAAAATAATGAGGACTGTCGTGGCGCAGAGGCGTAGCGTGTGCCTGCCCTATATATATTACATTATTAATATTTAAAGTAAAGCAATTTATAAGTGAGAACCGACGCAGAGGAGCGTCTACCTGTACACTCAACGATTTGTGGGTTCGATTCCCACTCTGGGAAGATGGATTTTTTTATTTCCACTTTCTTCCTGCAGTTCCCTCTACTTACCCTGCCATGTGCGTGATAAAGCGTGAAGACATAAAAAAAAAACAACAAAAGCTTAACATACACATATCTATATATTAAAAAGATTAAATAAGCTGATGAAAAACGATATAACAGTCATTATCTCCGACTGTAGTGAGTTATTCCGATACATATTTAACATGCAATCCTTAATAAATAGGTTACGCGCACTAAGAGCGGTGAGAGGGAGGAGGTAGGGGGTAGAGGGGGCGTGACCTCTACTCAAGGGCGCAGTGATAACGTGTGAGGTTAGTCTATTTAGTGACAATTATCACACGATTCGATGTCCCTGTACGGATGAAAGGAAATTGATTGTATAGCTAATAGCTATTATTTAATAAGATCTTTGGTTTTCGCTGTTTCTGTTTTTAATTAAAATAATTTAAACGGGTTATTCGCGTTTATTATAATTTAGAGAATATGAATAAGATATGAAGAACCTTAAAAAAGTTAGTTGCTATTTTAAGGGTGAATTATTAATTAAAAACCGGTCAAGTGCGAGTTGAACTCGCGTGGAAAGGGTTCCGTACACAATATAGTGAAATATTTCCCCTGAAAACGTTTTTCTCTAAAAACATTTTTTATCGAATTTACCATTTTATTTTCAATTTATGAAATTCTTATAGGTTTTCCTGTAATCTACAAGCCATAAACTATATTCAGTAATTTTTTTTCGGCCCAATAGTTTCGGAGGGGAATGGTCAATTTTCGTCTTTTGTCATGAATATCATCGAAACTGTTTATTTTAAAAAATTAAAAACTCTGGAAACTAGGCAAAGCGCGGCGTCGAGTTCCGCCATTCAACACGCAATGCCTCGAAAAAAGGCGGAAAGTACTTTATTATTATTTCTTTGTCTCACTGAGTTTCATTTTAGACGTTTAGTCATGATTAATATATGAATGTGTGCCTAGTGTGTACTTACATTTGTATCTACATCAAGATATGGGCGTAAAAAGTAAGCTGGGTGATCCGTGCCCACCCCAGAATGAGAATATTCCCATTATCGAAAACTAAATTTATGTAAAACGCACACAATTTCTATGGAAGATTTAAATGATGATGCAATTCGTACTCTTCAACATTTCTTTATTAGTAGGTATACTATTAATGTACGAGAGAACTTTAAGATCTTTCTCTCATATATATATATGCACGAGAAACAGCCATGTTGTACATTAAGACATGTAAATGATTATATTTGTGCACATTCTTAAAGTAGCTCTATATATTAAGTTCTATATATTAAATAAATATATCCATACTAATTAACAGTACATATATTATTATTTTGCTTTTGACTTTAAATAATTTTGACCAAAAACTTCATTGGCATTAGGTACAATCCTTTCACATTGATTTATCAAAAGAAAACATTTTAATCTATTTTTTAATTTATTTTTAATTATTCCCTGCCTTCAATACCTGTACTAAACTGCTTATAATAAAACTTTATAACAAGATCTGCTCGTGATATCGTAGAGAAAGAACAGCTGCTCAAATTTCATAAGATGATTAAAGTAAAACGATAAAAAGAAATTGTTTTTTAAATGTTAAAAATTTTACCACAGGTTTATTAAAGTCGATGGCTCAGACATTATTCATTATATTTCCCGAATATTTTTGGGCAGAATAAACATAGTAACGAGACACTCCATCCTCCAGTTTCCCCACACTTAGTCTTACCAACGCCGGTAAAAAAGAAACAAATACGCAACCATACGTATATCATTATTATTTAAGCAATTTTATATGAAGTGAAACTAAAAAAGTTCTGTGTGTGATGTTCGTTAAAATTCTACTTGCATTTAATTGTTGCAAAGCTCACTTAACTTGAAATGCGCCTCAGATTCTTTTCTCGGTCTTGAACCCGTCTTTGATTAGACAGGATGTAATAAAAAATATATTTTTCATTAAATTCTTTGAAATTTTTCGCATTTTCGTAGCAAGATAGACTTTTGATTTGTGGACGCCTTTTAATTGCGCACACTTAGAAAGGCAATTCATTGAACTAAAATTTTACTTTTGGTACCGCTTTAAAAATTGGTGAAAAGCATAGCTGATGTTCGAACTTTAACAACTTGAACACCTTCATTGATAACTGTTAAAACAATTCTACACGTTAGCCAATTGGATTTCAGTCTCAAAAGCAGACAGCCAGCCTCAAATATTCTGTATTTTAACAAAAAAAAGATTTGTAACTGTATTTAAGACTAAAAATGTAAGACTTTAATCATTAAAAAGTGTTAGGCCAATAAAACGAAGCGCGGGTTAAGAATTTCACATAGATTTACACGTCTTCAAAAATTTGGAACCTTATGTTAAAATAGTATGAAGAAACATTTATAAATGAATCAATATCATAAAATACTTAATATAGAATATTCATTAAAAGCATTTTTATATCGAAAATAACCATTTTTATTTCTAAAATATACAATTACAATAAATGTATCAAAAAGATATATAAAAGATTACCTTCAGTGAAATATCAAGAGCAACTAATTCCTCATACAAACTCGTACATACATGTTATTATTATTATAGTGTTCTTGAATAACGTGATAAAGTGCATTAAATATTATGTTTTAATTTAGACTTTAAAATTAAAGTGGTAGAACTGAAAATACTTTGAGAAATATTGTCATATATACCCCTGTACTAGTAAATCATTTGTTTAAAATACAAAAAATAGAAAATTCAATTAATAATTTTGATTTTAAGAAAGCTGGGACTAAGCAACAGAGTGTCTTAACACTAGGTTCGTATGGTTCCTGCAGTTCCCTCTGCCTACCCTGCCATGTGCGGGATAAAGCGTGAAATTAAAAAAAAATATGTTTCATCTATGTATGAAGTACTTAATGTTGTGGCTTTACATTATACTGTGATGAAAAAGTAAGACGAAAGTAGGTCTTCTTTTTTTTAAAAATACCTCTTGGAGATAATTTTAGGTTTTCTTCAAACTTACCTGTCTTTTTTTACTATTAAATTTAAACTCAATAAGTATTTCGACCTTACTAACGAACTGACCAGGAATAGGTTTAGAGCGAGCTTATATGCGGTTGAAGTAGGAGCGAGAGGTATAACAGCGAAATCTCTCTATAGTTTATTAAAAGATCTCGGCCTGTCTAGAACTATCACAAATTCATTTCTAGAACGCACTTCGAAGGCGGCTTTGGTAGAATCTTTCAAAATTTGGTTAGGTAGTGGGAGGAGCTCGGACAGTGAAGGTGAGCGTTAATGCATTTTAAAGGGGCCCCTTTAAACCTACACTTGGGTCGCAAGTCCCAAGCGCTGCTCGGAGCTCCTCTTCCTACAACACGATGGGCCCGGCACCCGCACGGTGAATCCATGGAAGCTAAGTTGTTTCTTCTCTTCTCTTTAATTCAACAACGTAATTACTTTCGGTAATATTCTATAGAAAAAGGTATTTTGAAAATATACACTCTATCTCGTAAGGGTAGACATACGAGGGTCCTACTATAATTTTGCATCTACCCGTTAAATTCTCTGTCTAAGATGGATGATCGAAAAGCGGAGAGATTTTTGACTACAGAAGATATAAAAAAAAGTCGTATAATATCCATATTTTTTTGATAAATAGATAAAAAAACTAATGTTTTGTTACTTATCACAATAAGTGAAAGTAAAATTGATAAAGAATTCATAAAAACCATGAAACGACTTATATCACTAACTAACATCAATATTCATTTTATATTTACGCATTTGTTACATCTTATAAGTAAACAACGTTGTACTAGGATAACATTTGAATTAACGATAATACTATAAGACCTCATCCGGTCATGTAGGAATTTTGTCTATCGTGAGAACATATAAAAAGCATTCTTAAAACGCACATATATATGTATATATATATATATATATATATATATATATATATATATATATATATATATATATATATATATATATATATATATATATATATATATATATATATATATATATATATATATATATATATATATATATATATATATATATATATATATATATATATATATATATATATATATATATATATATATATATATATATATATATATATATATATATATATATCCCCGATAAATATGTGACTAAACTACAGTGTCGATTTTGAAAGAACTTGGGACTGTGTTACAATTTGTTACCAAGTAAAGTGTGTTGAACAAACATACATATAGTTGCCACGCAATTGGCACTGCTAAATCCACGATATATTATATTCTATATACATATATAGCGAATATAGGATTATATTCTATATACATATATATAAAAATATGAGATATCATAAAGACTAGATCTAGCGTATACGTGACTTTGAGTACGTCCTTCTGCCGCCGTAGGTCGCGGCGTGACGGACTCAACCTAAATAATGAAATCTCGTTAAATTTTCATTTACCTGAGATTTTATTGAATTTCTTGCTTTAATACAGAATTTAGATTTATTTTGTATTAAGATGTACACTCATAGTTGTCTGTAATTAAACTTACCTTGTATTTTTATGATTTTTAATGAGTAAATCCACACTAAGTATAGAAAAAATAGTTAAAGAAAATATAAAAATTTGATCACAGCTGGATTCGAACCAGCGCCACTTGTAAGTCGTGCAATACCGTATTATATGTTTCCTTCAGATTTTACAACTTGCCTTTTTGGCATGTTGGTTTAGGCTTCAAAGTGTATTGGTACATTTTTGTGCAAATATCTTAGATTTTTTGTACTCCGAGTATGTACCGTAGGCACGTAGAGTTTGGATTCAATTCTTAGACAAGTAACTAGCACTCAAAAAGCTTTCTTCGTTACCTCATTCTGGCGCACGCGGCGTTGAGTCTTTAATTTAAACAAAAATCGAAAAATAGAGTGTCTAGTCACCGGGTACTCTATCTACGACAGTGTATTTGAAATGTAGCATAAAGATAAAAATATGGGTATTTTAAAAATATACAGTATGCACTAACGACTTACATAGTGACCTTGGTAACACTACTGTGCTAATTGTTGTAAATATATATATATATATATATATATATATATATATATATATATATATATATATATATATATATATATATACATATATGTATATATATATATATATATATATATATATATATATATATATATATATATATATATATATATATATATATATATATATATATATATATATATATATATATATATATATATATATATATATATATATATATATATATATATATATATATATAAATATATATATATATATATATATATATATATATATATATATATATATATATATATATATATATATATATATATATATATATATATATATATATATATATATATATATATATATATATATATATATATATATATATATATATATATATATATATATATATATATATATATATATATATATATATATATATAAATAAAATTAAGTAAGCTAATATTTTCTTCTCTTGATTACAATTTAAAATAGCCTGTATTTATTATACATTTAATAATTTGGTTTGAGCACGACGAGAAAATGAGAAGCAAAACTAGTAAAAGAGGTAAGAGAAGACCTCGATTAACTTTCGAAAATATGGTATTGAAGATACTGAAGGAAGGTCACGTAAGAAGCATGAGGACTCCCCAGAGAGCATGTATGGAGAGGTTAATGACAGTGGACGAGGCAGGAGAGGTGTGCAGGAACCGCAGCGTTTAGCGCTCTGTATTAATAAATAAAAAATAAATTTTCAATCAAAATTTTCAATTATAATATTCTGAAGCTCATAAAAATTAATCTTCATAAATATATGATCCTTAATTATTATGCATTGTGTATGAAAATCGCCGCGTAATCAAAATGTGCAGGATGGTTTCTTTTGTCTTAGAGTTATGGAGTTTGGCAATAAGTAAGAATTTATAGTACAATTAAAGGAGAACCTTGAAGGGTTTTAATTTGGTTCCTGCATCAAACTTAATTAAGTGGAATACAGGAAGAAACTATTACAAATCTTATAGATTACTTTATATTATAAAGGTAGTACTACAAAAATGTATGGACACGACCGCAAATTTTAATTTTAATTTATTTAAGTCAATTTAATATACTAAAACAATATGACTGAAATAAAAACTATTTTAGTCAATTTCTTAAGTAGTACCTTCGTCAGCGGCATGCCTAAAATTATGAAACAGTTACGGAAATATCGACTAACTACTCAAATGTGGCTATATTTAAAAAAAACGTAAGTAAGTAGGGTTTAAGTAAGTTTTAAGTTTATTAAGAATACATATACACCTATACACGACACCTAGCTTCTATTCTCTTTAAATATAATTCGTGTCACATTCGATTTTTAACAATACCTACTTATTGTTTACACACTTTTAATTTAGTTGTAGGTTCGATTCATGTTTACATTTTCTCTGTTATGGTACGAAGACACACCACGGCGTGAAGTTCTTCGTTTTTTACAGCTGAAATGCGGAGAACGAAGTGTTTCAACACTATGTTATTCCTGCTTCCTGCGTACTATGTGTGAGTTGAGATACAGCGTATATTTCTATATAATAGATATATTATAAAAGTATTTGTACTAAACGCCCAAATCCTGTGACGTAAATATGATATAATACCTTCGATTGAGATGCAAAGCTCCATAAAAGTATAAAAATATGTAAAAACAATAATAATCCATATTTGATATGTTAATGTTATAAAAAATAGTGTGTTTTAGTGTAATACATACTTTACTCATACTCTCTCCTTATTATAGCTTTGGCTTTTCAAGAGATCGTTGTATGGAAAAAGAAGATACAAAGAAGATTGTTCAAAAAAAGTACACAGCATAATTACATACCTTTATACTGCTCGAGAACGCCTGTAAGAGAAGCAGCAAAAATGCGCCGGTCACCTTTAACAAATTAAGTAGATTTCTCTATTGTAAAAATGAAATATACTATATTTTTTTCATATATTTAACATATTATATTTTTTATTTAGGTATATGTTTGAGGGAACGAGCAAGTAGGACCTGTTAAATCACTTAACCATACCACCGCCTCCCAAAGACCCATGAAGCCCGAGGTTTCAGAGGTCCGCCGCCCTTTTAAAAAGGTGTACGCTCGCCTCTTGAAGGTCTCAATCTTGTATCGTTATATGGTTGTTTTATACGGTTGTTTATTTATAATGTAAGAATAAAAGAAGAGAATGCGGGAATATGTTATATTTGTGACGAATTTACTAAGAACAATTGACAATACATCAGTAGGCTTGTATTGCGTGTATCGCAAATTAAATAATTCAAGTTCACAAAAATAAATTGATATTTTTATTTTCCCGCTGAAGTAAACAAAGTGGCGGCGTTAAACTACGTTCACAACATGTAGTGTATAAGACTCTGGGAGGGAAGTGGAAAACGGGAGTGCTTTGACATTAGAGTCCCTTGTTATTGTCGTTCTTTACCCTGCTTCAAACGGAAAAGTGTACGTGCACAAAAGTGCTACATAAGCTAGCTTATAAAATAAGTTGAAAACATTATAAACTATGAAATATTAAATTTAGTTCCAAAGGATTAAGACCTGAGAAGAATAATGTCGCGTTAACGTGAAGATTTTTGGGTTCAATTCCCACTCGTCGAAGATTTTTTCATTTTCCATTCGCAAATAGGCTAGCGTGGCGTTGGATTTTGCCACTCAACACGCAATGTCTATAAAAAACGGAAAGCAGAGTTCCCTCTGCCTAATCTGCTACGGGGGGTATAAATAGTAAAGCCATAAAAAATAAAAAACAAAAGTTGAAATAAGATTTAAATTTAAAATTTCCCTGCCATTACGTTAAAGTAATTCAATTTAGGTTATTATTTATAACGTCTGCGCAGTGGGCGGCGCGGCGCGGCGCGGCGTGGGCGGACACCGGACACCTACTCTGGTCTACACTATCTCGTATATAAGTATATTTCTGTATAGTAATGTTATAAATTTGAAAAGTTTGTTCATTCGAACGAACTAATCTCCAGAACTAAAATAATAATAGAAATGTTTTTTGTATTGGATAATGCGTCTCGCATATATTTTACTGTTCCTAGTTTTATTATTTATTTATTACTTGTATGTAAAAATGTTTCTTAAGAAAGAATATGCTTAACTTTTTTTTAAATGTTTCATTTAGGGAATAAAATTATTTTTCCAGCCCATATACAAATACACTTCGAAGCTGTGCTGCTGAATAATTTATATTTCGAGGCTAGGTAGGTGGTAGTGGGTTCTATTTTCATAAAATAAACATGACTTTCAATTTCCAAGATAAGCTTTTACCAAATTAATAAACCTTTAGATCATAAGGTTTCTCCTTAGAGAGAATAAATCATTTCTATTTTTTTTATATAGTTTTTCTCATAATAGGTTTTTAATTCTGAGACATTACAATATAATAACTAAGAGAGCAACAGCAGCTGAAAAACAACAATAACTCTAACTATACCTCATATAAAAAAACTAAAAAGACATGGACCTATCAAAGCCTTGGAGGATCTGAAGCGTGTTTAAATCCGAACTGGAGAAAATTCCTACCACTAAACCGGTGACCTGTGGTGTTACAATTTTATTCCTCTTAAATTGGAGAAAAATATAGAACAACTAACTTTTATTTGCGGCTTCGCTCGCATGAGTCATTAAATAAGTATTAAAGGTCAAAAAAGAAATAAAATGTAATCAGCTAAAACTATAAATAATTGAAATAGATACTAACTATAAGTAATTACTTAATTATACTTAAACACTTATCTTTCTAATGTTTTTAACTTATCGCAGTTACTCTCTTCTCCAAAAATATGTGTATAAACCTTCATAATGATAGGTTGAGTCATTTTCACATGAAAGCGTAACAAAGAAACTTACATCCACATTTAAATTATTATTATATTAACAAGGATACGTGGAATTTCAATATTTTACCGTATAATCCCTACAAATCTTCCCGTATATTTGAAACTATTGACATTTTTATGTAAATCCTGGAAACCTGATAATTCAGAAGTCCTAGAATTATCATAATTTTAATTTTAAAACACAATCATTAAACAAACAATGTGGTAAGCAGGAAGTAGAAGCATCGCAAATGGGCACAAAACGAACGGTACGTATGACTATTTAGTGACTCATTATGTACGCCCCCAAAATAAGAAATTGTGACATCCTAACTTGGCGATAGTAGGTTCAAATTTAATTCAAATAAATATGAAGAAAATTGTTATTTATATAAGCTATGGCTTAAAATTATTAAGCCTCTGTACGTATAATGCCTCTTTATGAGACTAAGTTCGGAAAACAAAAGATTATCTGTTGCTTTATGTACTAAGGAGTAGATGATTCATAAGTATGTTAGGAAAAGCTTACGGTAATTTTAATGCCTATCATCATTATCATAGTACTTTTTACTATTCAATATGAACAAGTTATGAAAATTACGTATTGTAAATAAATTAGAACCTTATAAAATAAAAATAAATATGTAACGTAACATAATCCCGTTCAAAATCAACCCAACAGAATGATAAGTTCGTTTTATTTCATACATGACTGACATAGAAATAAAAAATAATAATGTGTTACAGAGGTTTATTTAGTGCTATCATAAAATTATAAAATTTAAATAGATTTCTATATAATACATAAGCTATGATATATATATATATATATATATATATATATATATATATATATATATATATATATATATATATATATATATATATATATATATATATATATATATATATATATATATATATATATATATATATATATATATATATATATATATATATATATATATATATATATATATATATATATATATATATATAATGAAAAGTCATAAAAATGTCATAAACATAATTAAACATTTCGTCTAAAACTCCTTTGTAAACGTAAATTACCCCTTAAAGTTGCACGTAGAGACGTTAACCAAACATGTATTTGTAATATCAATTTAACGCAAATCGTCACACTGGAGGCGACGGCCTTGCTGTTCCAAAGTCCTCCAACAGCTAATTAAGATTAAAATTATCATTATTTAGGATTATTCTCAATAACTGTTTGTTTAATTAATATAAAAACAAATAAAAGAGAGAAAATGGAGTAACGAGAAAAGAAAAAAGGACTTATTTTGTGACGAGTGGAAATTCTAATTAATCGGATGGTGCGGAACGAGATTTAAAAATTAGATTCTAATTTTTTTTATGTGTTTCTCCTATTTCTCCTACCCTGAGTAGGAGAAACCGCAGGTACCATAGGAACCTGGTGTCAAGACACTCCGTAGCCTGCTTTCCACCTTTTTTGAAGCATTGTGTGTTGAGTGGCGGAACTCAACGCCGCGCTTTGCGCGCTAGTTGCCAGAGTGAAGAAAATTGAAATGGTTCTTTCTAGTATTACAAAAATAGTTAAATATATAGCGTCAACGTCTGACAGTAACAGGAGGACTGTGTGCGTGAAATTTATTTTTCCCGAGGACACTTCCTCTAGAGAAAGCCTTTAGGAAATGTCCTCGGGAAAGATAAATTCATGTATAAATTTCCACAATTAAACATGCAAAATCTCGAATTGGAGACAAAGCAGAAAAATTGTGCCTTAACACTACATTTGCTAAAAAAGAGTGTCTTAACACTATATATGTCTACCTGGATATAGCCGTGTGGGATATACCTTGGTAAAAAATAGTAAAAAGCTTACTTTAAGAACGTTATTCAGGCTCAATTCAATATCCACCGGATGTCTCAATTGGATTAATCAATTCGGTACTCAATCTCGTTAAGGAGGCGGAAACTAATTTTAAGAACCGTTTTGGCGTTTTTACAGAATTCACAGATTTTATTTTATATATTAAAGCATTTATACTATATTATAAAGCATGTGGTAATCTCAGGATCTAAATTGATTATTAAAACAAATATGTGGATTCGATTCCCACTCGGGGAAGATGGATTTTTCTATTTCCATTTTCTTCGCTCTGGAAACTAGGCAAAGCGCGGTGTCGAGTTCCGCCACTCAACACTCGAGGTATTGCGTGTAAAAACACTAGGTTCCACGGTCCCTGCAATTCCCTGTGCTTACTCCGCCATGTGCGATATAAAACGTGTAAATAAATAATAAATATATGTACACACACACACACGTGTCGTGACACTAAATAAATTTAAATAGTATTCTTGTATACTCCTCAATATATATCCTCCTCTATAGATAGATATATATATATATATATATATGTATATATATATATATATATATATATATATATATATATATATATATATATATATATATATATATATATATATATATATATATATATATATATATATATATATATATATATATATATATATATATATATATATATATATATATATATATATATATATATATATATATATATATATATATATATATATATATATATATATATATATATATATATATATATATATATATATATATATATATATATATATATATATATATATATATATATAGGGTCACCCTTTATATATGTATAGGGTGGCAAGCAAATAGTATACTTTAATTAGATTTTTACCACTTCTTTACTAATTGTGTTTTTTGTTATTTTTTTATTTCTTCACGCTTGCCGCACATGGCACGTTAGGCAGAGGGTACTGCAGGAACCATAGGAACCTAGTGTTAAGACACTCCATTGCTTAGTCACTGCTTTTCGCCTTAATCGAGGCATTGCGTGTTGAGTGGCGGAACTCAACGCAGCGCTTTGCCTTCTTTAATTGTAAATTGCAATTAGCTTTTTATTTAATTACTTCATGCCTAATAAGATATTTGATTTTTAAGATATTTATACATATTAAATATACTTGTGATGTCCACACGTGACCGTTTAGTTTCCAATAAATTATCGCGATTAATCCGGTTAAATTGTTTTATTCAAAGTTCATCCCAATTCTCACCCACCAAGCGGTAAAATTAATTCAATTATTCTTCAATATGTTTTTATTGTTACAAAAATATTTAGTGTTTATTATATTTTAATGAAAAGTATTATTTTTCTTTTCCTCTTAATTAAAATGTTTGAAAAACAGCACTTTAGAGTTCAAACAGATCAGAAATTCGATTCATTTGATAAATACAAATAATTAATGTTAAATTATTGATATCAGTAAAACCTATCTCTATATATAATAAAACAGTAAAAAAATCGTGTCTGTACATTAAATATTTTTACAAAACAAAATATGTAGGGTTATTAAGGGATGATAAGAGTAAGAATTAAAAAAAAATGTTATCCGTATATTTGAATTTTTGACTGTTTGCACGCGCTAATCTCAAGAACCATTGGACAGATTTTCATGAAACTGTTTTGTTATATTGCTATTAGTCCTGGCTAACATATAGGATATCTTTTTTTGGAAATTCGCTTTTTAAGGGGGTAAATGGGGGGTAAGTTAAGTAAGGTAAGGTAAGTTTGTAAAAAACTCCGTCAGTTTTGAAGCTAATTCGATTAAAATTAATATTTGGCTATTTGATTACAAATTAAGAATGATGCCATGAAGATTTTTGGAAATTCTGCCTTAACTCGGGTGAAAAAGAGGGGTAAATTTCTATAAAACTCCGTTAGTTTTGAAGCTAAGTCGATGAAATTAAAGCTGTTTACGTGAATACTAAGCTTTTCTGCCCTTCGTTTTGTGACAGTTACCTGTTTAAAGAATCATAACGAGAAGAATCATCCCTCAGTTGCATAAATAGATAATGAAAATCTTACTTTATTGTGTTGTAGCGGATTAAGAAACATTACACCTTATTAAAAATATGTAAAATATTTCACAACATATTATACTAAAAAAAATAATATAAAAAGCCATTTATTTCAGGTTTAAAAAACTTAAAACCAGTTATGTCATAATAATATCTTTATCATAATAATTTAAGACCTAACGTCAAAAACAAACTACAATATTACAATTTAGTACCTCTCATTATGCAGACTGGGTAGGTAAATAGGTGATGAATTACTAAGATACTTTAACTCGGGCATACCACTAAGTTGAACAGAAAAGTTGAGTCTCTTCTGTATTAAAATAAAGCAATTGATATCATGAAAAATTAACTCCTAAGAGCGAAGCTCTGACCTAGCGGCGACATATACGTATATATATTACTCAAAAAAAAAAGAATCGGTCAACTCTTTTAAAAAATACATATTAATGGTTACCTATCTATATAATCAATTGAAAAAGTAAATTAATATAAATAGGGAGATTTCGAGCTTAATTCCATCGAGCTTTATATTCCTTTAAAAATACTTGTAAAAGTGCAAAATTAAACATATTTTCAATTTTAAGTCCGCTGTCACGCTTTAATTATTCAAACAGTGATTTGGTACAAATATGAAATATAAAGAAATAAGTTTTATATGATTGTGATATATTGCATCATCAGGCTTCTATATACGTCACTCCTTCACAGTTCTGCATCTGCGTCACTAGCTTTATCTAACGACTTCGTCCGCTCGGTCAAACGTAAATATTTAAGTTGTTGTATGACACATATAGTCAGTTTCATTAAAATATATATAGCCGAGTATAGCCTATAGTCCAATAGATGAAGTATTGAAAAAAAAATGAAGTATTCACCTTGATAATATTGAAAAGGGTTCAAATTAAAATTTAAAATGTTTTTTTACAGGCACTACGGAAGGCAGCTCTGCTGGAAAATAGTAAGGAGACAGCAGTAATATACTTATATATATACATATATTATATATATACATATATTATATATATACATATTGGCTTTTGTATGAAAAAGCTACTTTTATGTATTCAAAGCTTTAACACTATACTATATTACGTACTTAAGTGAATTTCTTTTCATTGAATCACTTTATACATACAAAGAATAATATTAGTTGACTCATGTCACTTAGTTTTCTAAGAATTCGTCTGATTTGTATTGGAATTCCATATAAAAAAAATTGTATATGTACCTACATTATACTGATTATTACTGTGAAAGATTGAATAACTTATGTAAAACGCATATTACGAGTTCAAATCACAGAAAAATCAAATTTTTGTACAAAATATCTGTACAGAAATATCTGTAATATACTTTTTTTACAAATATATTGCCAAAACTATTAAATGTATCTCAACAAACACTGCGTATAGAGAAGTCGAAAATTGTGTTGTGTTAAAACCCTCCGTTTTCCGCTTTCCTTTTAATATGTCGGAACATTTGCGTGTTGAAATGTTTATAAAAAAATATATTTTAAAGTAATTTTTCTCTCATCTCGTCGAAATACGGGTTATTACATATGTATTTAATATATCTATTATTAACATATAATCGTTAAACTGGACGTAAACTTACGTCTTCCTAATTAAATTTATTTATAATTACTTATACATAGTTTGTGTTTTTTGATCATTCACGAATCCCTTGTATTTTGCAAAAGTAATTATATTTTAATTTAATGAATTAATAATTTTCTTTTTCTTTAACCGAAATGTCTGAAAAACAGCACTTTAGAGTTAAAGAGATCAGATAGTCGATTTATTTTTAACAAATAATACTATGGTGGCTTTATAAACTAAAGACTTATACGCTATAATACGTACTTTCATAGTTATAATTGATTGATACTTGGAATTCCGAATCTAATTACATGTTAATAGAGGCAACACGTTTATGTTTCATTAGTTAATTATCACTAACCTTACTCCTTGTATTTAAAACTAAATTACAAAGTAATGAACTAAGAAATATATATAAACAAATAATGTATACATTTTTAATATAATGTAAGTATAAATTTACCAATTATAAGGTCTCTCTCTCCTTTTCTCTCGTCTTTTGCGTATAAACTATTTTCTTAAATTAATTATTTTTATGTACTATTATTTAAGTTTAAATTCTTTTTTAATTTTTATTAAAACTATATATCACGTATTTTTGTTCTTAATTTCACACAAAAATATCTATAAATAATTATAAAACGAAAACAAAGGACTAATACAGATACAAATGAATGTATTCAATTTCAAAATGGGGCTGAGATTGTTACATAAATATCATAGAGTAAAAAACATCGAAAGCGGGCTTCTTTTTTTTTCATAAACAAAGTTTACATCCGGTCTAGAGAACAAAAGAGTTTCACAACTTACGAGCCAAAGGTTTTGATATTTACAATCATTTGTACGGCCTCAAAATTAACTTAATTTACTAATTAGTACGTTTTGTTTACATTAAAACATAACGATATAATACAAAAGAAACTCTTTACTTAATTATTTTATTTTCAAATATCTTAGGCAGAAAACATATTTACCATGTTTAGATAATGATTACGTAATAAAAAAATCAATCGTAATTTACAAACAACAACATATATAGTTACTTTAATAAAGGCAAGAGTTTATTTGTTAATATTTAGTTTGTTTAAAGCGATCAAAGCTATAATACATAGAAAAAATATAATTTAGCCCCGTATTATTTATATTGATTGCAACGTCATGTTCTGAAAGCACTTGGCCTTGATTGTACATATTTACATAGGTACGTACATAAAACGCTTACGTAACAGCATAATATATAGAAAGATAGCGAAAACCAATGATTCGTGCGAGTTTCTTAACTTATTGAACTTTGTTAAACATTTCAAAGTGTATTAAATAACCTAATTTAGTTAAACTAGAAATAACCTCTCAATGTTGTTATCAAGTTTCTAGTGTGTAAGTGTGTGTCAAATTTTATGGGAAACTGTAGACGATGGTGTTTAAAACAAAGAAATAGCAGAGTGGATCGAAATTAATATGTTTAGGGCCAAGAACGGATGTTATATAGCTACGTAGGTAAAACCTTCCGCCGTCGACAGCGCCCCTCGTGGCGGCGATACGAAACGCGCTTCATGTACACCCGGCGAGACAGGTTAGCATTGAAACGTGTTGCTTATTCATTTATATATTTCTGTTGCTTTGAATTATTTTTTTTTGTTTTGTTGTGTGGATTTTTATTGTTTTGTTTAATATTTTATATGCTACATGATATTATGATTTTAAGGTTTAGATTAGATGTTTATTAAAAATGATCGTGTGTTAGCAAAAATATTCTTTTGTTTTTGGCTAATTTTAAAATAATTAAGTTTTAGTTTTAATAATAAATTTACGTCTTAGGTATGTGTAAAGTTAAATATTTAATTGTCAAAAATCTAAAAAGGAATTCTTAAGCATTTTGCTCATATATTTTAAAGCAATAAATATGTTTACTTTATTAGTTAAATGTAATGTAAATTGTAAAGATAAAAATAAAACAACTTCATTTCTAAATGCAAATTTATTCTACATATCAACTACATAATCTTAAAAACCTTTAGAAAAAGCCCATTCTTTTAATGGATTTACAAAATCTCCCTTGACTTCTATAAATTTTCCCAGTTCGTGTACTCTAGTTTCAACGTAGCGTTTGTTAACTTTTTCTAGATATGCTTTTATTTCATCATTCATTAGCCATATGTCGCCTTCTATTTTTTTTATCATTGATATTTTTCTATTACCCCTATGTGTTAAGCATAAATAAATTGGAATTTGATGATTTTTTGTTCTAGGAATAAAAAAGGGTAAATTTCTTGCTTCATCTCTAGGTGGAACCCATCCGGATGGGTAAGATTCTTTAGGGGTAACTTCGGGAATGGTCTCGAAAGGTAACAATCTCTCCACATAGGCCCATTCAGGTGGATTTTTTACCACTTCGAAATCATATTGCTCTTCTATTTTGTGCACAAACGGGGATTGTGAGAAACTTGAGTATTTTCTTTGAGCTGGTATCTGAAATAAAAAAAAAATTTAAAAATATTAAAATATGAATAACTAATTTATTCGTGATGTCCCTAAACATCTATTACAAAAGTGTAAAGTTAAAATTATTAAACGAAATTCACAAGTATAAAATAATAATATTTATTAAATGATAATTTGCGCGCGAGGTATCTGCGCCGACGGGTGTACAAGCATAGTTCTGTCACATGTCGTGCTCGGAGGCGCATTTCGCGGCGTCGGGTGCACGTCCAGTGCAATAATTACCGATACAACACGCGCTGCAACTCCAGAACCCAAATCTGCACAATAGTTCAGGATATTCCCAGTTTTTCCAATGAAAAAACGACTAAACGCGCACTGTGAACGCCACACGGTCGCCATTTTGAATAGCGAATAGAGCGATCGCTCGCTACAAGCAATAAGAACTATATTATTCGTTTCGAAGGAAACATTATGGCGGACGCCTGCAGACATTTGGGCTTTTCGAAAATCATTTTTTAAGTTTAATCGTGTGTTTTTATTGAACTTTTGCGCATATTATGTTGTGTTGAGTGTCGGTTCGAGTGTTTATCGTGGTTTTTGGGTGTTCCACGGGATACATAGTGAGTATTTAGTGAGTACATAGCGGAGGTGCGCCACGGGTAGGGAAATGATTCGGTGCTTTCTGTCTCGCGACGCACACGCATCGCTCAGCTGTAGGTGGCGTTGCTCATACTCACATACACTACTGTACACTACCGACTACACTACTGTGCCACCAAAACATGAGTTTTCATGACTTTTCCGCCTCACTTTTCTGTGCAACAGTCGCCTTAAACGTAAATATTATCACGTTATATGCATGTCTACGCGTCTCACTGAACGTTTAAAGTTTTATTTATTTACATTCCGTAGCGAAAATAGGTGAAATATGAACGCGAACTTGTTGATCGTAGGGCCTCGTTTTTGTTTACCACCACTTCTAGACTTAATTTGTGGTTGATTTACTTGAGAATAAGTGCTTGTTATTAGTTATAAAGTTTATATTAACTAAAAGAAACATTGAAACAAATTAAATTCTTGAATATATTGTAAATAATTGACAAATAATGTAACATTGTGTTATTAAGTATTTTATTGGATTTACATTATATTTTATAATTAATATATACATTTTTCTCTATTTCAGAAACAAATGGCATATCACAAAGTGTAAATAATGGCTGGATATCATTGAATAATCAAGCATAATAGAAGTTAAAAGAGTTATTCAACTCTACACAAATTACAGATAAGTTATTTACCCAGAGAGTAATTTAAATATTTAATATATTGTCAAACCTTAGTTATAATTTGTATGAGGGTAAATTAAATCCTTAGACATTTATAATCAACCTCGGATTGACTAACAAAGGAAGCTGACAAACAGCAACCTGATGTCGGAAGAAAAGATAACTCCTTTACCACACATTCCATCATGAAAACTAAACAAGGTAAAGAGGAGCTAGAAAAGAGCCCCGATGAAGAAACTATAGTAGAACCCAAGACTCGTGCCCGCAAGAAGGCCTCAGATCTCAACGAAGAGGATAAAACAAAACCTCAAGATGATCCTAAAACATCCAAAGATATTAAGAAACCTGCACCAAGGCCTAAAGCAGTAGTAAAGAAAAGACCTCTAGGTATTAAAAAAACAAAAATTCTAAGGACCAAAAAAGTTGCTGGTGCAAAGAAAAAGGTTCTTAGGCAGACTGTGACACGAACCAGGAAGACAAATAAAGAAGTTGAAATTGCACAGGAGAAAGATACCGTCCCACTTATACCTGCCACAGAAATAAAGAAAGAGCCTATAGATGAGGTGACTCCAAACTCCAGATCTTCAAGTCCTAAAACAGCAGGCAGGAGAGTGAGGCTTAGCTCGGATATGGTCATGATGAAATCAGTGTTAGGAGACTCTCCAAGTAGTTTAGTCCTAGGACCAAGAACAAGTCCATACTCAATGCGCTCTGAAAGGAGCAACAGTCCATCTCTGTTTGAAGGAAAGAATTTAAGGAGTGGGAAACCTAGGAAAGTTAAAAATAATCTTTTAAATGAAGTTGTTATGAAGGAGCAAAAGAAAAGACGGAGGTTACTTTCAGACCCTAAGCCAGCTGATGCTCCTGAGGTATCTGAAGACTGCAAAAAGCTGAAAAGAGGCAGGTCTCGCTCAAGGGATGGCAGTGAGATATCCAAATGCTCAGACATAACTGAATCAGATGTAAGCCTTAGCGAAACACTCAATGAAAGTGAGCTCAGCAAAAACTTAGAAAAAACTAAGACTGAACTAGATATAGAATTTGAAAATAATGTACAGATCTCTCCTATTGGAAAAGTGCCTTCTCTTAGTGTTGATTCAAAGTTGACAGAAACAAAAACAGATACAGAGCCAAGTATTGCTTTAAAGGAAAAAGATAAAAAAAAGTTGAGCTTAAAAAGGAGTACCTCACTGGACTCTGATAACAATAACAGTAATAGGATTAAGTTAGAAAACATTAATGTATCAGAACTAGAAGAGAAATATTTGATGAAGACTGAAGCATTATTTCAAGAACGTAGTAATATATTGAATAGTATGTCTAAAACATTTAACTCAAAAGAAGTATCTAAAAATATTAGGAAAGCCAGAAGAGGGAAGAAGGCTGCAACAACTTCAAGACCTGTCTCTATCCAATCCAAGAATGGAATCAGCAGTAGTACAATAACACACGAGCTGGTAGAAGACAGGATAGAAACAGTTGACACACTGTCAAAAGAAATTAGTGATCTCATCAATGATTTAGATCAAAATATTGATCAAGATCAGGAAACGTCAAATGATACTAATAATACAAATACTGAACAATTACAAACAATGTCAGCGCGTCAGTTCTACGGTCTATCTAAGCCGCTAGGGGATAATAACAGCATTATTACACCTGAAACCCCAATTAAAGACAAAGACGCAATCACTGAAATAAACAATGAATGTACTCCATCCAAACAAGATGACAGCGAAAATATACGTCTTCATTATTCAGATGAAAAGTGTACAGAAAATAGACAAGAAATAACATACAAACCGACAAGCACAGTCGCCAGCATAGATAAATTAATGGATAGACTGAAAGAATTCGAAGAGTTCGACAAAAAAAGACAAAGACAAGAATCCGAGTCTAAGTCTAATGATAGTAAATCTGTGATGGTGTCGAATGATGTAGTCCTAATACCTAAATCTGGAGCAGACATAAAACCTCTGAAAGCCTTACAGCCTGTGAGATCACCTGAAAAACTAATCGAAAAAGAAAATGTTCTCAGTTGTTTTGAAAATAACTCCGCTATTTCAATAGTGAAGAGAGATCAAGTACGCAGATCGATAGATGTAGACCTTCCAAATTCGGTGACATTGATTAAAAGAAACAGTCTTAGTGCAAGAAAGGAGTCAACTAGTTCGACACATTCAAAAGAATCCGACGCTATAAGTATTTTTGAGAAATCACTGGGCAAAGATGTGACACTGACTGAGATAAGGAAATCTGTGGAAAAGGCAGCGCCGGCACAGCAAATTGATTTACATCAGTACGCAACGCTACATCCAAACAACTCGAGTCAAGCTTTAGTCAGCGTACTCGACTCGAATCAAATATCGATAACGCCACGTAATATCGAATCTAAATTGAATAACGAAGTACAAATAACTAAAAGAAAATCTAGTGGTTCGTTGTCAAGAAAATCCTCAGAATCTGGTGTGGAAACAGAAGAGAAAATGGCGACGATAGAGAAGATCATGTCACCACCACCTCCAATAAAGTCACCTGTATCAATAACTTCCACACCTGTAGCAGTTAAGTCTCCTGAATCTACGCAACCTATGGAAGCTGAGGCACTCGCCCCTCCATTAGAGACTGTGAAACCCATTCCCGAAAACATATCTTTGACCTCTGAGGTCCCAAAACTAGATAGTGTTGTGGCTGATTCTGCAAAAATCGAAAGCACTGAAACTGCTATCGAAAACAAATCTACTACACCAACAGAAGAAGTGAAGGAAGTTACAGAACCGATAACCGAAGTAAAACCAGAAACAAAGGAACCGGAGAAACCTGAGCAACAGAACAAACTTGAAGAAAAGAAAGAGGAACTAATCGAAACTAAACCTGAGGAGCCAAAACCAAAAGTTTCTAAAGTGAAATCGGCGCAGAATTCCACAGAAAACTTACCAGGGCCTAGCAATGCATTACTGGAAACACCGGAGAGCCAGAAGCGTAAGGAAAATGTTCTTCGGACATTAGGACTTTTAACGCATAAGGCGGCGAATGAGGCTAAAATAGAGAAACTGAAAGAGAAAGAACGTATTTACGGCAATTATTACAATTCCATGGGTAAAGGTAAAGCCGGTAAATCAGATTACACGGGAACTTTGAAGACAGTTATTAAACTAAACCGAGGAGTTGGAGACAGAGACAAGAAGAAGTACAGGAGTTCCTTAAAAATGACCTTCCAAAAGAGTAAGGGAAGATCCGGGAGACCTCAGCTGGAAGTGGGTGACACAGGCGGTGAAGACGATTTCTACACTATTGGAGGACGAGAGGTCAGTTTTTTTTTTGAATATTTGTCTTTATTTCATTTTTTACAAAATTTAAGATATTGCGTCTTGAATTTGCGGAACTCAACGCCGCTACTTGTGTTTTTGCCAGAAATTAAAAGTAATTCTAAGTGTACGCGATTCTGTATATCTTACTATTACATGAGTTGAATTTTAAATGTAAATGTTTTAAAATTATTAAAATTTAGGCTTTATACTATAAATATAGGCGGCGAATAAAGCTTCTTCAGAAAATATATACAGCTTTATTGAGCTCTATCATTGTTAGGCTACCATTGTTTAGGTGTACCTTTAACTAAGACATACAATTAGGAAATAATTGTTAACAAATTATTTAAAATTTATTATCTGAGGTATTTTCCAATATTTGACCTTAAATTTTTTTAGATCATTTTCTTAAAATAATAATTGATAAAATAAGCATCTATTACATTACTTTAATTTGCGAGACATTAAAGTAATTATTATTTTCTTTATTTAATACTGTGAAAATAGTTTTTATAAAACTATAAGATAGATCATTGTTTGAAGTTCTATTTTACTATAGAAATAATATATTGCTGGTATGGATATGGTATGGATGTTTAATAGATTGAGGAAACTTAACTTAATAAGTTATAACTTATAGGAAAAAGAAATTGTTTATAATAATTAAGCAAATGTAATCTACCGAAATATGGCAAGTGCTGCCATATAGAAACCGAATTAAATGACATTTACTGTTTAAAAAAAAACGTTAAACAGATAAGACACTGCGCAGCTTTAAATCCCGCCCAAAATGCACGTTTTATAGTACTAATCTTACAATATATTTAAGCCTAAACTAACATTATCGATCTTGAAAACTGCAAATAAAATTCTATAGAAAAAGGCACGGGAAATTGTGCGTCTGTGGACAAAAAAATACACATTTTGCGTAATAGGCGGGAAAAATGATATGGCTATGTATATATACATTAGAATGACTTTACTATTAAAAAGAGAAACATAAGTTTATCGTTGTTATAAAACTTCTCAGACAATGTTGTGAATACCTGTAATTGGTGCACATGTGAAGACCTGATACTTTTGACTATTTATTTATATATAAATGTTGCATATGTTTTCCTAAATAAATAAATAAATAAAAGAGAAAGATACATTAAGATAAATAAAACTTATCCATGTTTTTATTTTAATTATTATTAAAATTCTTTTTTTTATTTAAAAATATGTTGTTTTTTTCCAGGGCGCAGCACAACCAGCATCTGAGGGTGGGCACAGAAAGTCACATTACAGTAATCGTCTTAACAATCATGGTGTGTGGATGTTGCTCACCCCATGTACTAACCATTGATAAAGTTTAACTAAAGTAGCTTTTAAAATTATTTTATAATCCATTCAGTCTAAAGGACACTGTTTGGCTTCAATTTAAATTGGATATTGGATTTTGATGTTAATTCTGACGTTATTTTTTTTTATAAAAAAGATAATAAGAATAGGTTTTTTTTTCCAAGTTAAACATTGTCGATGGTTAATGTCAAATTCTGTTTAATAATGTATGATAATAATAATAATTATTTACTTTTAAATAGTTTCATAGACAATGTTATTTTTTATAAATCTTTTTTTTTATTGTTCTTAGTCAAAATTGTAAAAATTAATTAGATTATTGCTTCTAATTTGTATATACTTGTTTTATGGTATTTAAACAGAATTTGATATACATTTTTTTTAATTTATTAACAAAATATTAGAATAATACATTTTATTACTAACAAATTCATACAATACAAGGTAAAGGGAAAAAGTAATAAATGGACTTACATGGGAGGTAATTTAATAAAAAAATTTAATGGTCAAGGTCGAGTCGGATAACTTAATTTAAGTAACTTAATTCTCATATAATATTCAATACAACTTCATTCATATTTGTCACATAAGTTTCTATAGTATTATATTGTTTATTAATATATACAAATCAAAGTTTGTTAGGTTAAATTTTATTTTTCTTATATTTTTCGCTATATTTTTAACTAAAAGTATAACACAGATAATTTAAAATGTATGCCAAAAATGTCGTCCTGTCACCTGTATCTGGAACTGTGATGCAGAACTATCATGAACTAGTAGCTTTCAAAGAATATTTTACTCTTTCTGTGAAAGCAATAGAGTCTATTCAAATTGTGTTCTTTATCCACAAGTCCTAGACACCATGAGTTCTTTTCCCTACAACAGGTGTGCACATTAATTCCATAGATTCACTGTGCCCACCCCATTGTAATTTGTTTGTTTCTCCATGATTACTACATCAGTTTGATTTTTTTCGACAAAATGCTTTATATTAAACTAAATTCTATAAACATATTCTAATACAATAATAATATTTTAAAAATATAGTTCATATAACTGAATATTAAAATGATTACATACATTAATATATTAAATAAGCTTAGCTTAATTTTTTATTTCAACTAATGAAAGGGGATGAGGGGAAAGCATTTTAAAAAAAATGGTATGTTAAAGATTTTGAATTTGAATCTCTTCCAGGGGGATGAATAGTATCCACTATTAACCACATACTCTCATGGAAAATGTGTCTTATAAATCTTCGCATTAGAACTACATTTGCATGATGTATGATTATATTATATTTATGTAATTTAAGTTGTATACACTGCAATTTTTATGTTTAATTTAGCTAATTGTATTCATTATTAAGTCAAAGGAATTTGCTTATAAGAACAGAATTTTATATATATATATATATATATATATATATATATATATATATATATATATATATATATATATATATATATATATATATATATATATATATATATATATATATATATATATATATGATTTGATTATTTTATATATTCTTCAGCTTATATACAATTTCTTGTTAGTGAAAGAACTAACGAATGAATGACGTTAATAATAAAAATTAGTTGTAAGCCATGAACGAAATTTATAAAACATCAACTAAATTGGCTTTAAATTCAATTTCCTTAAAATTTCAATCATTATCATTCATATAAAATCTTCTGGCAACATTTCTACAGCTGCCATATCTTCTCTAGATGGGGAAGTCCCTCCGGAGCCCGAACCGAAGGAAACGCTCAATCTCGTCATACCAGAGAAGGCATCTTCATTTAGTATACATCCTGGGAGGCTGTGTATGGACCAGTGTTTCTATTGTGGTGGCAAGTTCGGACTGTTTGACACACCGTGCCATATCGCTCAGATGAAAAGTAGTGAGAGGCAGAGGAAGGTGTTGGATAGTAAGTTCTATTTTTTGTTATAATAATAATTTATTACGTAAAATGAGTACAATAGTATGTGTTAAATTATTTGTGTGCAATGGCGATTTTGTTACTAAAAGTGATCTCTTACAGGCACTATATTCTAGAAATTAATGTTGAGAGAAAAAATAAATATATAAATACATACATAAATAGATATACGTACATAAATATTGTATAATATAAACACCTGATAGATACATGCTATTAATTTGACGAAGAGTGTTGTTCTACGTACTTTTAAGCCTAAGCTTAAAAATTTCTACTGATGGACCGTTTGAACGTATTCCAAAGCTTTATTGTTACAGGAGTCTTTTTTTTTTTTTTAGCTTCACGCATTATCCCGCACAAGGCAGGGTAGGCAGAGGGAACTGCAGGGACCGTGGGAACCTAGTGTTAAGACACTCCGTTGCTTAGCCCTTGCTTTCTCCGTCCCCACTTTCCGCCGTTTTTGAGGCATTGCGTGTCGAGTGGCGGAACTCAACGCCGCGCTTTGCCTAGTTTTGCCAGAGCGAAGAAAATGGAAATAGAAAAATCCATCTTCTCCGACTGGGGATCGAACCCAGTAACCGTCGCGTTTACAGGCAGACGCTTACGCCTCTGCGCCACGACGGTCCTCATTTTCGGTCTCATTTATTATTGTTATTACATTCATTTTTAATGACGAAAATAGAAAATTCCACTGATTATTATCATTTTCAATCTATTAAATAAATTGGGGCATAGCCATCCTCATCCCATTTGGTTTGGCATGCAAGACGAAGCGTAGTGTCTCAACACTACCTTATGTGTCGGTGTAGACGAGGAAAAGCTGACGATAGACAGCTGCCTGAACAATAAAGATTACATTATTATTATAATAATATACATTTTTACTATCAAAATGTGGAAAATTGACGACATATGGTCGCCATTCATTTTACAGCAGTCAATTTCGTTCTGTAAAGTGAATGGCGGTATAGCGGTTACTTTGGGATAAAAGACGAAGAGTGTAGTGTCTCAACACTATCTTATGTGTCGGTGCAGACGAGGAGAAGCTGACTATCGACAGCTGCCTGTGCGACGCGTGCTACCGCCACGTGGACCGGCGCGCCAACTGCCCGTCGTACCGCAAGCGGCCGGTGGCCAAGCCGCCGGACGCGCCGCCCGCCTCGCCGCCGCCCGCCCCCGCGCCCGCCCCCGCCCCCGCCGCGTGAGTCGCTTGAGACTTCTTTATGTGTTTGTTTTATAGCTTCACGCTTTATCCCGCTCGTGGTAAGGTAGGCAGAGGGAATGGCGGGAACTGTAAGGACCTAGTGTTAGGATGATGTTGCTTTGACCCTGCTTTTTCAGTCCCTCGCTTTGAAGTAATTGAGTTTGGTAACAGTAGAGAAGATCTTTTTTTTAGCTTTACGCCTTATTCCGCATATAGTAGGGTAGGCAGAAGTAAATGTGGGAACTATAGGGGCTTAATATTGGATAATGGTGCTTAGTCCCTGCTTTTTTCGTTCCTAGAAGTTAATTGAGTTGGGTAACAGCAGAGGAGACGATTGTTTGTTTTTTTTTAGTGTGATGCGTGAAGTTCTTATCCCGCTTGTGGCAGGATAGGGAAATTCAGGAACTATAGGAATCTAGTGTTAAGACACTGTTGTTTTGTCTATGCTTTTTGCTTTTTTCGAAGCATTGTGTGTCGAGTGGCGGAACTCAACGCCGCGCCTAGTCTAGTTGCCAGAGCGATGAATGGAAATAAAAAAAATTATCTTCTCCTAGTGGGGATCGAACCCACTAACCGTCGCGTTTACAGGTAGACACCGCGCCTCTGCGCCATGACGACGAAAATTATTAGGGGTGCTTTTAAAATTTAAATTCCATGTTATGTATTTTGAAATGGTATAGCCAAGCTATACCAACACTAGTAGCTCAAAAGAGCCGGACTCGAACCGGTTACTTACCACGCTCTCACAGAACACGGTCGTGACATGACATCATATTAATGCTGCTGTGTTTCGTCACGTCAGCGAGAATTCCGGAAGCACATTAAGGGGAGTTGGCCGGTATTTAGTTAACAATCTTCTCAAGTTTTAGATAACTACGAGCGAGGGTGTCCATTTAACATCATGAGGCCCTTCTGCTCGGTTGCCATCCAATACCTAACATATTAAATATTTAATGTATCAATAATATTTACGTGTTCCTCGGCAGCAGCTGCCCAGACAAGCCGCTGTCGCCGCCGCCGGAGGAGGAGAGCGACTCGGAGCCGGCCAGCAGCGCGCGGCGGGCGCCCTGCCACACGGCCGGCTGCGGCGCGCCCGCCGACCACGCCATACGCCGCAAGTGGCTCATCAAGATGCGCTCCGGAGTCAGCAAGCTGGTGAGTGCCAATCAAGTACATGTATAGTGTCAGTCGGAAGCGTTGAGGTTTTAGGAAATATTTCTACATAAAATAATTTTATTTTATATTAAGGTTTATCCTTGTTTAAGTCTCACTACGTTTTTATATGCTTTTTTTAAATATTAAATGTATTTTAAACGCGTTAATATTATTAGACGTTTGTTCCTTATATCACAGTGTAAGACATTTTTTATAGCTTCATGTTGTATTCTATATATTGTACTGAAGACCTAATTAACTTAATGAAACACTTAACTTAAAAAATAAAAATAAAATAAAAAAAACCGAATATGTTTCGTCCAGCTGAAGCTGAAGTCGGACTACCCGGGGCTGCACACCATCCCGCTGTGCGCGGAGCACCACCGCGCGCTGGCGCCGCTGCTGGCGTGCGCGCTGTGCCGCCGCCGCCTCACCAAGCACCACAACCTGCACTTCATACACCACGTTAGTGCTTTAGCGATACTGACACTTGGATTTGGTAACATGAAAACTAGACTGTTGCCTTTACATTTACTAATATGAGAACTGACACGGAAACTAGATTGTTGGCTTTAGCTTTGTGTTGACGCTTTATCCTGCACATGGCAGGGTAGGCAGAGAGAACTGTAGGAACCGTAGGAACCTAGTGCTGACACCGCTCCGTTGCTTAGTCCTTGCCTTTAGCTTTGGTAAGCAAAGCTAACACAAAGACATAAAACAATAAGATTTGGTCATAAGATGATTTTAGCGTTTCTTTCTTAAAGTGAGTTCATAGCATGCACGCAATGCTTTGAAGGCGGAAAACGGGGACTAAACAAGGGAGTGTCTTAACACTAGGTTCCAATGGTTCTGCAGTTCCCTCTACTTACCCTGCCGTGTGCAGGATAAAGCGTGAAGCAAAAAAAATAGAATGCAATTATTTAGCTTCAGTTTCTTTCTTTAAATGTGTGACTTGTCCATTTCCATTAATAAACTTAAACATACATAACGTAATTGTTTTTTCTTTATAATATGTCATATGTATATTTGTATTAATAAACTTGTTAAGTATCCTTTTTTTTTACAAATTTCCAGGACTACGCAGACTTCAATCCACTATTCAAGCAATCTGGCATACCAGTTGAGTTCAACGAGAGGCCAGTGCTGTGCAAGGTGTGCAGATATTATTGCACTTTGCTGCAGCGGCCCGGACACAATGATAAACATGCTGAGGCTTATACTAGGAAGTAGGTTCTATATTTTAGTTGTTTCTTTTTTTCATTTTATTGAGTAAAAAATAACTAAACTAGATTGATATTAATTAATTATTTTATAGCTCTAAATTGCTTATATATACTTTTTTGTGTCAAATTTTATGAATTTAATGGTCTGAATGTGTTGTTATGTACTCTTTCAGATTACTACAAATATATAAAGTGGAAATACCGCCAGAACATCAAGGTACAGATGACACCAAAGTGCTAGAAGACTGTAATACAAGCGCCAACAAACAAAAGAAGAAAGCCCGTAATAAATCTAAGCAAAGAAAGTCTACGGAACCAGAAAACCAAAAAGACAGTGAATCGTCAGAGAGAACGATGGAGAGCTCTCCAGAAAAAGAGAAGGCTAAAGAAGAGACGAGTGGCGAAGAAAATAAACAGCATTTAGAAGAAGATATAGAAAGCTTAATATCTTCAAACAAAATACTAGTACCAAATGCTAAGACAACTGAAAGTAATCCGCAAAGTGATAATTCAGAGATGGATTTAATGTGTGATATAGAAACTCCTTTATTACCTCTCGATAAGCAAACAGAGCTTAGGTATTTGCTACAAAAACAGAACAATCCAGCTCAATTCCAACACAAACCTAATTTGACACAAAAACAAAGAAATATTCTCAAAGTTCACAACATTGGGATCCAGAAACCTGGTCAGCAACACCGAGTCAATGAGAAGAACTCCAAACGGGTTCACAAAATAGGTCAAATACTATCCCATAAGGATAAAACTAAAAAGGAAGAGCTTGAAACAGAAGTGGAAAAGCCGAGAGAGATAACTATTCTCCAGAATATACCACTAAATGACGAATGCACGATAGAAACTATACCAAACAAAAAGTCCGCCGATATAAACACGTTGAAAAACAAATGGCAGTTGTCGGAAAGCTTCACACAAGTCAAGAAAAACATAAGTGAACTATCAAAGAAATTGACAGTTGAAAAAGAACCTAAAAAGTTAGACTTGAAATATTCAAATCCAGTCAAAAGGTTAGAAACGAATCCGTCGATATCTGTAAGAGAATTGTTCCCGGGCGAAGAGGAAATGAATTTACAGTGTAATATAGAATTTAATAATGTAAAAGGTGTTACGCCGGAGGGATGGGAGAAATGTAACACTACAATACAGTATGACGGAGAGACAAAAAAACTTTGGACGGAACTACAAAGGCCGTACGGCAATCAGTCGAGTTTTCTAAGGCATTTGATACTTTTGGAGAAATATTTTAGAAGTGGCGACCTAATACTGGCGCACAACGCGTCTCCCCACGCCGCAAATTATAGTACGTCAGTCCAAAGTAGATTACGAGCATATGATAATATAGCATCAGAGCCTAGACGGGAATCTGTCAGCCTGATAGAATTCCGGAAGAAACCTTCGCTAAACGGCAAAAGCTTGCTCAAATCTAATCAAAACGAGGAAAAGGATCCCAAAAAGTTTATGCCACCACCTGGTTTCCCCAAACCGAAGTCTAAATCCGAGAAGAAGGCTAAAGCTTTGCCTCCAGAGCTTATAGCTATAAACACACCCAATGCTCAAGGCAGGAAAGCTATACAAAATGTACTACACAATATTCAACAATTAGTCAAAGGTGTATCAGCATCTGATCCCACAGAAGTGGCTGTAGCGCCCTTACCACCAAAATATGATGGAAAAGATAAAAAAGACATGCCCGGATTAAAATATGAGCCAGCAAAGGAGAAGAAAGATAAAAAAGAAACTCCTAAGAAGACGAAAGCTAATAGCAAAGGGTGGAGGCCCAATCTCATGCCTATTACACAAGTAAGTGTAATTTCTTTATCTTAATAAAATGTAAGACTATTACCCAATGGCTGTGTCTTTCACACTAAATGCGATGATTTTTTATCAATTTTTGTGTTCGAATTATTTGTAGTAGTAATCTTTAGCTAGAGGAAATTTGTTTCTAGTAGTTAGTGAAATATTAAAAATGTAAATAAGTTGCAAAAAACAAATAACAATTCCGATGTTTTTCACGTGTGGCTTGGTGGTCAGAGTGCTTCTACGGTTGCTATAAACGTGGGTTCTAATCCCGCTCTATTTAAATTTTTAGTATATATAGATATAAAATTTCACACTTTGTTGTCAATGCTATGTGGAATAAAAGTATGAAGTTATATAATATTATATAAACTTTTATTTTCAATAGGTCACTGTTGAAATACAGTTGAATTTAAAAAAATACAAATTAATAAAACAGGATTTGAACCCATACTCTTTGAGTTCAAAACAATCTCGAATATATTAACCTATTATACCAGTAACAATTTATAATGTCACAAAGGCTAAGTACTTAAAATTTGTGTTTTATAGTAATAATTTCTTAATTTTTTTAGGAAAACCTCGCAAAAGTAGCTCGAGAACCTCTCAAACTTGCGGTAGACGGGCATTCCTTACCCAGCCTCGTCCAAGTGCTCTCTGGAGGCACTCGGTATCACATAACCTTTGAAGACTACAACAAAATGTGCCTAATTAGACGCGAAAGACAACAGAAGCTACAAGAAAACAAAGAAAGCAAAAACCTTAGTTTAAACTTCCCAGATGAAACTACAGTCATTACTGAAATTCAACCTTCCACTATGTTAGGAAATGGCGGCACCGTCCTACAAAATATATCATCAGAAGACAAGAAGGAACTGTCAGATCTAAACATTGGATCAAATGCGGCAACCATTTTGAAGAATGTCGGTCTAAAGAACATTACTATAGCTCCTATTCCCTCGAAATCGTCCACAATCACCTCTCAGACCTCTTCGAACACTTCGCCTTCGCCTCTTCTAGTCTCGACTCCCATAAAAATACCACAACTAGGTCCGGCTGTGTCAATTACAACAGAAACTATAACAAGTATGCCCCTTGTAACAAATTCTATGATTTTACCCAAAATACCTAAATCTCTAACAGTAATACCGCAGACGGTGGCTAATGTAGTGACTATAACTAATTCGTCTATAGTTAGCGACAGCAGGCCATAACGAAAACCTTTGTACGTGGTCGTGAGGCCACTTGTCAAGCAAATGTTATAACAGTGCTGCCGCAAGAAAAATAAAAATAAAAATAGTATATATAGTGACAACCAACTGTTATAGAAATGATAGAGGCAAGGAAATGGTCCTGTCCGATAAAAGAATCTTGGTTTAAGAATATTATTAAACATTTGAAGAATATTTATCATAAAAAAGTGTGTTAAGTGTTGCCAACTTAATAAAGTGTAAGTGTTTTCCAAAGTGACTCGGAAATTGGTTTTTTGTATAAGTGATATGCCGACCGGCGAGCAATACCTAAGTGAGAGCACATGAAGCCTTATGTAAATATTAGTGTAGGTTCGATTCTGAGCTGTGAATATTGGAGAAAGTCTTTGTGCAAATGATACGCCTCATTCGCTTTTATTTATTTATTTATGCTATTGTTTTTTTTTAACCAGTTCTCATTCCCTCCCACCCTCAATTTTCAAATAGACACTGCCTTTGGAATTCCCATACAAAATTCTCTAGTCAGGTTAAAACATGCATTTATAATTTATTTATCATACACAAAAATTTCATTGAATCAACTCGTATCATTTGCATGAGCCGAAGACTTGAAGTGATTAAGATATTTTCAACTATTTATCGTAAAAGATTGTTGAATGTAAATGTATAGCTGTAACTATAGTACTAAACATCATTGGAGCATATTTTTCCATTTAATATAATATTAATTAATTAATTGATATGTTTCTTAGAAACTAATACACGAAGAAACAAAAAAAAACATAGAGTAGTGCACTTAAAATACCAAAAATTGTGGACAATATGGAAACTCAACTGACTGTGAATAGAGACACCTGTTACATAACATTACAATGTATACTGTATAGACCAATTGTTGTGCAAATTAAAAAGAAATAATATTTTTCAATATAATATGTATGTAATATGAAGTGCCTCCGAAGTGGACTGGTGACGTCACTCGCACTCTGTAAATAAAGAACCCTCCGCTCTCCCAATCGATAATCGGTGTTCCTAAATCGATTTTGTTTCTGTAATCGATGTTGATTCGATTGCGATTATCGATTTTGTTAGCCGAGTTTTATATTTGGTACGCTCATGGTTGAATTGTAAGTTAAACGTATATATATTGTTGGAAATTACTAGTATTTTATTTTTGGTCAAATATCTTAGGATACGGTCCAATGTTAATATTTAGATGTACAGCGTACTGGTGTGTTAAGGCGATGCTTCCTGAGGTTCTCACACGTTTGGGTTCCGCAAGAGCTATTGGTTTTTTTACACAAACACCCCCCAAAAGTTTGACTGTCTGTGATTATTTCAGAATCTTCTGTCTCGAGCTCTTACTTAATTGAATGCAATTTTAATGTGACATTATCTAACACTGATGTTTTTTCCTTTTCTGAAGAGCCCAACTCAAGGACAGGGAATGTAAATAAAAAAAAGTAAAAAATTTAATAGATATTCAAATAAATAACTATTTTTGTATGGAACATGTAAATAATCAAATACGCTTGAAACGAAACGAATGTTTGAATTTATTCACAAACCGATGAATATTCTTGTACATAACTATGTAAGTAGTTAACTCTTTATATTTGGTATAGAAATGTCAGCGGTTGATATTGGTTAAGATAGATTTTATATGACCACATGTAATGTATGGTGTGGACTGGCAAATGTATCAGCATACAGACATATTGTATGATTAATTAAGATTTCTTTTTTTTAAGCTGAAAACGCCTTTTTTTCTATTGATTGTATGTAAATTACACTGTATGTATGTATCATTACATTATAGTTTCTGGATTAATTTAAATTGTGTACCCGTAGCCATTTTATTTTCTATAAAAAAATCATGTCCTTTTTTTTCTTTATATATTATTATTTAATAAAACAACTGGCAATATTTGTAATACATTGAAGTTTTCGCCTTAATATGCATTAATTGTTATATTTTAGATTTTTGGAAGTGAAAAGTTGAACAAAAGCGCGCCAGAGTTAGTTTCTTCCAAAGATAGTGTGTTAGTTTACAATATTGTTTTACAATAATTATTAGTTTGCGTCGCGTCGCATTGCGGCGTGACTTTGTCTAATAAACATATCCTTATGTCCTGAACGTTGGTGTTTTTTTTAATTATTTTTTTTATATTTACTTATATATATTTCCTGATTTTTTTCTTTTATTCAAATCATTTAAAACAAAATTAATAAAAATATAAAAACAATATCAGATACTACTTGTAGTAAAGTTGAAATTACTAAACGTCATTGATTTGGTGGGAAAAATATAAAAGCACAGATACATAACGAAAATATTTTATATTTTTTATTTCTAAAATCTTACACTAATTGCTTATTGCAGATAAAAAATGATTTGTACTCTACATGTATAGAATTAACATGTATATTATAAAAAAATATTTAAGTAAATAACATGTTAAAATTAATTATATTACATAATTATTAATCGATTGCAATATTATATATTTTTCTAAGACGTCAAAAATAGTGAATATTAGTGATGTAAATAAAATCTTATGAAACTTTGTTGTAGCTTTAATTACTTTATTAAAAGCGGGAAACAAATGTCTAAACGCTATGTATCCTCTGTTTATCCTGCGATATGCGGGGTACAGCGCTGAGGACAATTTATATCATGTTATTTGAAACTACATATTTGATTATTCTTTAAAATCTATTTACACAATAAGGAATATTTAATAAATTGTTGGACTAATGTATGAAAGAATTGTAGAATTTGAATGAAAAATTTGAATCTTTATCTTTGGTATACTACAACAATGGAAACGATGGAAATTATAAAAATCTTTATATATTATAAAATTACTATATGTTAAAAGGTAAAAAACGAACAAGAGAATTTAACACGGATGCTATTTACCTATTTGGTTAATTAGCTATACGATATTTTAAATATTACGGCAAAATTAAAACAATGTTCATGTCAATATTACAAAAGGAAAGAGTGCTATATAAACATAGTACATAAAGACGAAATGAAGGTTGAAGTCAAATTCATATAGTTTAGTAGAATATCTTAACTCTTATTGCTTACATCCTAGAGTATAGAAGAACATTCCTTGCACACCGTGTTACCATCAGTGACTTAAATATTTTTAAATTAGACTGATTTACTAGTAGGCTGAGTATACTTGGATCTAAGACTGTTAATTGAACTGTTTTTTTTTGCTATTAATTAAAAAAATCACATGACAGTTGCCTTTTGTCATTAAATAAAAACTGCTAATATTTTTTAAAATGGTATAAAATGATTTCTTGTGCATTTGTCAAACGAAGTTACTGAATTGCATCAATATATAAGGAACTAAAATTGTAGAAGTGAGGGAGACACACTACTACTGATAGGAAATCTGTGCAGTGCAAAAAAGGTAGGAATCATTTTAAACATTTTTTCAGCTTTAGTTCTTTACTGGATTATTACAAAAAAAAATGTGATAATGACGTTATAAAGTCGTTTGACGTTGTTTATTTTTAATATTTAGTTTAAAAATAGTGGCAAGATCATTCATAACATAAAGTGCTGGTGACTAAAATAAAAACTAGACTCTAGTAGTAACACTATCTATATATATATTTCTATCAAAAGCGAAAATTTATTAAAAGTTTTATTATATTTTTGGGAATGTTAAACTGTATAATTTATGTTTTTTTATTTGTTGGTAACAATATTATGGTTGATCCTTTTTCTTGTTATGTTTCGAAGCCCCTTTGGTTCGTTTCCATTTCATTCTTCTGTTCTGGAACCACACTTTTACCTTAAAAAATATCTGTTACTTTATTTTCATGATAAATATCTATAGTGCGTCTTAAACAGCTTAAAAAAATCAATTTCTATTTACCAGTTCTGGTCTGGACAAAGATGTGAAGTGGTTACTTAACATTGAACTCGTCTAAATCGCGGAATGTTTAAATTAAGCCTAAGGTATTAAACTTTTTCTATGCATGTGATAACATGTAACACACCATATTATTTTTTTGTAGCTTCACGGTTTATCCCACTCATAGCAGGGTAGACAGGGGGAGCCACCATAGGAACCTTTGGAAACGAAGTGTTAAGACATTCCGTTCTCTGCTTTCCGCCGGTTCGAGGCATTGCGTGTTGAGTAGCGGAACTCAACGTTGCGCTTTGAGTAGTTGCCAAAGTGAAGAAAATAGAAATCGAAAATTCCATCTTTCTCGAGTGAGAATCAAATCCACAAACCGTTGCGCTTACAGACAGACGCTACGCATCTGCCGCCACGACGCTCATATTTGTGACGATACAATAATTACTTTTTATTTACATTTACAGAAGCTATACTTGTTCGTAGCCCTAGGGAAAACGGCACTTTAAATTGAGACCATCATAGTAGTACAGTGTTGTTATAAACACGATAGTTGACTATATGATTGATATAACTTGTTTTAATGCATAAAACAGTCCACAGATTATCTTAACATTACATTTTATATACTTTCTACTTCTCTTTGTCGATTTTGGACGTGAAACTCTTTAACTTTAACCGGGTAATTACAACGCTCTCACAGAACACCGTCGTGACACAGCAGCATATTAATGTTGCTGTTTCGTCAGGTGAGTGAAAGTTTCGGAAGCACATAAACGGGGGTTGGTTTATTGGCCTGGCTATTTAGTTCGCAATGCATCCTATCAGGTTTTAGTTGTCTACGGGCGAGGGTGTCCACTTAACATCAGATGGAACTTCTGCTCGTTTGCCATCTTATAGTATAAAAAATAATAATAATGTAGTAAAATATTCCTTGGTGTTTCAACTTCATCTTCTTACCTGTCTCTCAGTGAGATGTAACGCGACGGCTATCTCGTATCTCCTCAAACGCGTGAGATAATTGGCTCGTTCAAATTCCGCTTCCAAGCTTTTTATCTGATCCTTCGTAAATGCTGTCCGTTCCTTACGATTTGCAGATGGAGATCGTGGATCTGAAAGTTTAAGTAATAAATGTGATCTTTAATATTTTTGAAGAATTTAAGAATTCCGCCACTAAACACGCAATGCCTCGAAAAGGCGGAAAACAGGGAACGGAGTGTCTCAACATTAGGTTCCTGCGATTCCCTCTGCCTACCCGGCTATAAGCTGAGATAAAGCGTGAAGCTAATATATTTTTTACATTGTAATAAAATTTATATTAACATTTGTCTACTATTCATTAAAAAGTTAAAATAACGTTTCGTAAATAGTTATTAATGTTGAATTTTGCTTTTTTAATCCGCAAGCGTGTTTTTTTTGAAACATTACATAGATAATCTTTATCTTAGTTCAGATTTGTCTAAGAGGAAGCCATCGCGGCAGACCAGTGCAAGTCCACACGCGACGGTTGCACGTAAAGTCCGCTAGTTCATACATTCTCATTTCGCGACATTGTAGAACAAATCATTATGTTCTCCGACACTCAAAATGCTACGTGTCTACAACATAATTTTTTTTTAAACAAAGATAATATATACACTATACTTTGATACGTTTTAATTTTTTTCTATTATCTAATTCAATGAATCAAGTATTAAAGCATAAGTAAGTAAGTGTTAAGTATTAATATGTATTAATATGTAGCAATGAGTAATGACACATTAACTTCTGCAATCTACAATCATCCTAACATCTACCTTGCTACTGTATAGCAAGGGATATCTTCCACGTGTGACGGCGCCGGCGCCTCGTTGTTTACTGCACGGTGGCGCAGGTGGGTTTTATTGATAGGATGTTTAGAAGTCAGTAGGTCTGTTTACAAAAGTTAAAATCGTAAAAATGTTGAAGATTTATTAGCAATGGACATAGGCTACTGTTTAATGTCCTTATAGTGGCATAGTGTCTGACAGCTGACTGTATACAGGACGGTTGTTGGTTCGATTCCCTCTAGGTGTAAGATACTCTGGTAACAAAAGTACAATCTCAAGTTCCGTCACACAACGCGCTATGTTTCGTAAATTAGGAGAAAATAATATTTTCAGAAGGAAACATTGATGATGATGCTGTTTAACGAATTGCAGCTGCATGATGCAGTCAGGTCCTGATGATGAATTTACTCCGGTTAGTAATAAATCATTATCAAATTTAATTGGTACTTGAGAAATTTTGCTATAGTCTTAGAATTATCTCATCCAACTGCTCTGTGGTATCGCCATTAGAAAAACACAAATGGCAAGCTCGATTTTTTGTAAACACCTTTTTAGTAGCATTTGAAGAACTCCAAAAAGAACGATATCCAGTATTGACTCAAATGGATAAAAAAGCTTTTGGAAGAAGTATTTACAAAAGGAGTTTAGCTTCACCAATTGCAAGCTAATCGCGCTGGTTTTCTTTTTAATACAACGCCTCAAGCCTACCTCTGCATACCCCGTCGTGCGCGGGATAAAGCGTGAAGCTATAAAAAAAAATAAAAAGCCACAAGCCATCAGACGTGACACAAATACGCACTTGAAAACATTTTGCACTAGCCAAAGTGATCTAAGTTCCGAAGGTGAATGAAATACAACACTAAAAAGCTCTCGCCAGTGACATATGGACTAGAACTTACGCACAGAGTATACTGTATACGTAAAATAAAACTTTTAAACATTCAAAAAATAAAAATAATTTACATTTTTCTGTTATATTTCTATTATATTATAGAATGCGTGCAAATTTTCAAATTGAATAAAATTAGTACTTTAATGAGGACCGTCGTGGTGCTGAGGCGCAACGTCTGCCTGTAACACGACGGTTTTAGGTTCGATTTCCACTCGGGGAAGATAGATTTTTCTATTTCCATTTTCTTCGCTTTGGCAACTAAGGCAAAGTGCGTCGTTGAGTTTCGCCACTCATCACGCAATGCCTCGAAAAAGGCGGAAAGCGGAGACGGAGAAAGGAGGGATTGAGCAGCGGAGTGTCTTAACACTAGGTTTCCACGGCCCCTGCAGTTCCCTCTGCCTACCCTGCCATGTGCCGGATAAAGTGTGAAGCTCACGCAATGTCACGGTAGCTTGTACTTTCCGAGTACATGCTTAATTTTCTGCATATACTTTTATTTTATTTTTTTTACTTCCCATTAAACAATTATGCAATACTCTCATTCTTTATAAAATATTTTTTACAACCGTATGGGAATTTTTTAAGTATTTTTTGGTGTTGCAATAATAATTGCTCTATGTATGTAAAGTTGTAAAACAATGTGAACAATGTCTTTCTACTAATGCCAATTATAGGTAAATATTTTAAAAATAACTTAACATTTAATATTGGGAAAGATGATTACCTGATTCTTTCAAAATATATATATTTATAAAAATAACATAACACTAACCTTCCTCACTGAAACTCGTAGAACCTCTCGTCTCCACATCCTCCTCTTTCACAAAAACATGTTCATTCCACTCCCATTCCCCAAGAACAGGGTACTCTAAGGTACTTTGACCTAATGGAACTTGGGGGCAAACTTCAGGTCGATTGTAGAACATTTGGAAGTAATCGGAAAATTCTTGGTGGTTGAACACCTCTTGGTATATATTTTCGGGATTTTGAAAATCTTGCCTGTCTGCATCATTTTGGATTAAAAAATTTGTACGTATAAATTCCATGTTGTTCTCAAAACTTTTTTAAAAAGAATTTTAGACAAAATTTCGATTGAATATTAGTAAAATAAAATGTCAAGTTTCATTTAATACTAATCTTATATATATTGGTATTTTTCACTTTTATAACGAGAAGTTTTTGATAAATTTTCAGTTACTTTAAACACGTCATATTGCAGTCAGTTTCAGGAGTAGAGTGCGCGTGCGCAGCTTATAGCTTTGGGCGGCACTGTTTGCGGGACTGAGTCATTTCATCGCCGCGCTCTATGTCACGTGACACGATCTACAAACAAAATAAACCTGTCCTTTCAAATACTAATTACATGACAGTAGTTTTATATATCGTTAATATATAGTATTGAAATTTAACTTTATAGACAAATCTATACTAATATTAAAATTACTCCTTTTATTTTACAACTCTTTATCGTTTTTTTCTGACTGTCTACTAGTAAAAACTAGTTTTATATATTTATCAAATCAAAACATATCATAATGTTACCTATATCTACGTCAAATTTAAATTTAACGTTTGTCTCGAGTAAAATAATATACGTATTTGAAGCTGCTTATTAATGTTCGCTGTCCAAAATTGGGCGGAAACTGGACAACGGAGTATCTTAACACTATGTTTCCTCTTCTGATATTGCTATATAAGAAAACTCGATCAAAATCTGTTGTTTATTACTATCAAGTAATTAAGATTTAGGTGAGAAGTGACAGTTACATGTGTTTACCGATGAGGGTTGGCGAATCCCGTGAGACTTGTCGCCCTTCGGTTCCCATGGCGTGGCCTAGTCTAGTTTAATAGTGTTAAGTGAATTGTTAGCTTTTGCTTTTCCCCATGGCGGGTGGCAGAGGTAATAGGATCAGTTAAGTGAAATATTAACTTTGAATACTCTGCTTGTGACAAGTTATAGGAAACCGTGCAAATTTACGCCATTGTCGTTGTATGAAACATACTTATTTACGAGTCGGATATTTTTTTTCATTATTTCTTCTTTTATGTCTATATCTCCGTTCTGGTAACACGATGCGTGAAGTCGAGTATTAATTATGAACACATAATGTCTAGAAATTAAACAGAATTGATTTTCATATAACTTTAAATTCTTCGGCGTTTTGCTTTAATCGTAACGCTTTCTTCTTTACCTAAATATCCTTTAGCTTTTGTCTGTAAAAATGTGATTTGCTTTTAGAATTACTCTGGCTTACTATTTAACTTTTATTTATTACTTCAGCTGTCAGCTATAGACGACAGTTTTTTTTTATTATAACGTACCTATCTAACGGTGGGTAGGTGGGTTCGCACTGTTACGTTCCTGAATATATACACCTATAATACATATATAACTCAAAAGTCAGCATTTAAAATAAATATACAGGTATCACTCAATTTTCGTCTTGACTTCACCATCTAAGCATTTTGTAAGGTGTATACAACTACAAGATATCTATTGCATATTGAAATCGAGACTTATATATATATATATATATATATATATATATATATATATATATATATATATATATATATATATATATATATATATATATTTTCGTACATATAACATATTAAATCTCAATTTGACGCTAATAACCGTCTCTGAGTCTGACTACTGCAAATTTAGAGACAAAAGCAATGCAAATAGAACAGGAAATGCAAATGGCTCGTGTATGATCCTATGATGTATACCGCTTGTAAATGCTTTGCGATTTATACATTATAGGAAGGCACGAGGATGCATCCTTCGGCAATGTAAGCATTAATAAGTAATGTCTTCCTTTATTAGTTATGGTAGTATATTTTTATTTTCACACTTTCACGTGTTAGGAAACGTCTTGGAATCTAGAGTCTTTGTAAAGGCAAAAAAACTTAATGTCGATATTTACTAACTGCGATAAGACTATTTATAAAAGATTGTTGCTGCAATTTTAATAAAATCAGCATCAAAATCTATTAATATTATGGGTAAAATATAGTTACAATGTGATAAAATTTCCTTTTTATATCAGTACCTAAGCTATAATTTATTAAGGCACATCTTAACAACGCGAAACTTACTGCAGATCTTGCCTCCATTGGACATTACGCCAATGTATCATCAGCGAATGAGATAGTTATATTGTGTTTTGTTTTGTTACTAAAGAGCGAACATCAAATATATAATTCCCCCAACTATGAATAGAACCCACAAATATGGCTACAATCGGGCAAGTAAAAAATGAAATCTATTAGTACCTATATTTAGACTTAGACTACGCCGACGACATATGCCTACTGAGCCACACACGAGCCGACATGCAAGCTAAAATAGATGACCTACGACGAGAGGCTTTTGCGACGGGACTAAAAATCAACACCCGGAAGACCCAAGAAATGAGATGTGGAGCAACGAACTCACAGCCGCTGTTTGTCGGCACAGAGGGGGTGGAGAGAGTCCACAAATTTACTTACCTCGGAAGCGTAGTGTCGGAAACCGGAGGAACCGAGGAGGACATCGCGTCGAGAATCGCCAAGGGGAGAGCAACCTTCGCACAGCTCCGTCCTGTATGGCAATCGCGGAAATTGACCAGGAGAGTAAAGCTCAAAATATTCCGGTCCAATGTCAAAACCGTATTGCTGTACGGATGCAAGACGTGGAGGGTCACCAAAGACATCTCGCGCCGCCTTCAAGTTTTCGTCAACCGCTGCCTTCGCCGCATTCTCGGTGTATACTGGCCCGAGAAAATATCCAACCAAGATCTTTGGGACCGCTGTGGTGAGACTCCGATCGACCTACAGATCAAACGCCGCAAGTGGAACTGGATCGGCCCACCCCGGAAATGCAAATGGCTCGTGTATGATCCTATGATGTATACCGTTTGTAAATGCATTGCGATTTATACATTATAGGAAGGCATGAGGATGCATCTTTAGAGGAGAGCTCAACTTTGGAAATAATACTCCAGTTTAGTGGTTGAAGGAAGGAATGATTTATTTTCAAAATGTGCCAGTATATATACAAAAATCTAAGTAAAATTGTCCAATAGGAAAACGGTTTATAAAACAATAAAAATAATTGGATAAAAATATTGCTTCGGATGCTGACGTCACGAGCCAAGCTGCGCGCGCATCCATCTCGCGTCGAGCTGCGCGCGCATCTTGTCGAGTCGCCTACGCTGACGCGATACTATAAATATTGCCCCACGCGTGGCGTCGAATATTTTGCTCAAGCGCCGCGCGGAGAGAGGATGTCTGCACCGAAGTTCGCCGTGTCAACTCGTCATGTGATGTATTAAATAAATAGTAGCTGCTCGCAGATGAAAATAAAAACAGTTCTTTTCAGAACTATACGCTTCGTGTTTTAATTGACTATGACGTTAACAAACGTAACAAAACAGTCCTTTTCGGGACTAATCTCGTTTCGATGACGTCACTAGTGGCGGCATACAGTTTTGGCGGACAGACGTTGCTTCTGTGGCATGCACATCTTGTTTCAATGGACGTCTTACAAAGTGCTGCTACAGGAGTCCCCCTCAAGTGAAACGTACCGGCAGTTTGATGTTGCGGCCTGATTTTGATGTTTTGATGTTGACAGGCTGTGACGTCACGGTGTTCGATGCGTTAGGTATCTCTGGTAGCTGGTTATCTAAGGTAACGGTTTTCTTGTGGTAAGGTAAGGTAATGGTTTTCTTGAGGTTGGTATCTTGAATAAGGTTATTTGGTTCTTCCTGTTCTTGTAGTACATATGCAGGTTTTAAACGGTCGATCGATATGTTTGTTTGACGATCGGGTAATTGAATTGTAAAAACCTTATCAGATCTATTGATGACTCGATAGGGACCTTCGTATGGTGTTTGAAATGGCGTTCGTAGCGCGTCGACACGAATAAACACATAACTGCATGTACGTAGGTCTTGATGCACAAAGATGTGTTTATTATTTCGATGAGTTTCGAACGGCTGAGGCTTATATTGAGCGATATTCGCACGTAATTTCTCGACGTACGTACTATCCATCGTAGATGTAGGTATAGATGCGCTCGCGACAAAAAAGTCGCCGGGCAAACGTAGGTTATAGCCGTAGGTAAGCTCAGCTGTGCTAACGCCGGTATCGGTGCGTAGTGCGGCTCGCAGTCCTAATAGTACTGTAGCGAGTTCATTGCTCCACGAACTCGTGTTCGATAACTTCGCTCGCAGTGCAGTCTTCAATGTACGATGCCATCGTTCGACAATTCCGTTACTTTGCGGGTGATATGGCGTAGTACGGGTTTTGTTTATTCCGAGAATTTTCATAAGGTCATTGAACAGGTGCCCTTCGAACTGTCGGCCTTGATCGCTTGTTAGTGTGGCGGGACATCCGAATCTTGCTATCCAGTGATTATAGACGACTTCTGCGACTGTCTCAGCTGATATGTCGGCGGTAGGTATAGCTTCGGGCCAGCGGGTTTGTCTGTCTATCATTGTTATTAGATAGCGATGTCCTTGAGCTGTAGTAGGAAGCGGTCCGACTATATCGATGTGTATGTGTTGAAATCGGTCGCTTGGCGGGAATGCTTCTATGTGGCTTGACGTGTGACGTTGTATTTTGCTTTTTTGACAATTAATACAACTTTTTGTCCATTGAGCGATGTCAGAGTTCATTGAAGGCCAAAAGAATTTTTTTGTAAGTAGCTTGCGCGTTGTTCGCGTTCCGGGATGACTTATATTATGTACGCTGTTAAAAACTTCTCTTCGGTGTTGTTGTGGTATATAAGGTCGAATATAAGATGTAGATGTTTCACAATATATTTCGCTGTCGGTGTTCGGTATATTTATTTTCTTGAAGGATAGATTATTTTGTTGTAATAATTGTTGAATATTGCTGTCTCTTTCTTGAGCGTTCGCTATGTCGCTGTAGTTTATTGTAGACGGGCAGGCTATAGATTCGATTCTGCTTAAAGCGTCTGCGACGATGTTATTTTTCCCGCTTATGTGACGTATGTCGGTGGTGAATTCGCTTATGTATAACAGCTGTCTTGTTCGACGCGGAGTTTCGTTTGATGTTTGCGTCTTGTTCATAGCGAATGTAAGCGGTTTGTGATCTGTGAATATTATTATTTGTCGTCCTTCGAATATCTTACGAAAATGTTTAACTGCCATATACATTGATAAGAGTTCTCTGTCGTACGTAGAATATTTCTTTTGTGCGTCTGAAAATTTCTTTGAGAAGTAAGCGATAGGTTGCCATTTTTCTTCGATATATTGTTGTAGTACGGCTCCTGCGGCTGTATCGGATGCGTCACAGAATATCGCGAGAGTAGCTTGATGTGATGGGTGAGCGAGTAAAGTGGCGTCGGTTATGCTCTTTTTACACGCTTCGAAGGCTTGCGTTGCTTCGTCGGTCCATTGTATTATTGTTTTATCGCGCTTCTTAACATTGTGTAGGTATGAATTTAAGGGAGCTTGTATTGTTGCTGCGTTCGGTATGTGGTCACGGTAGAAGTTAAGCATACCGAGAAATCTTCTTAGCTCTTCTATGGTTTTTGGTTTAGAGTAGTCAACTATTGCTTTTACTTTTTCTTCAGGTGGTTGAATTCCCTCTTTATTAACGATGTACCCGAGAAATTTGACTTGAGACTGGCCTAGGTTGCATTTGGCGGGGTTAATTGTGATTCCATTCTCTTCGAGTCTTCGCAAAACGGTTCTAAGATGTTCTTTATGTTCTGTTTCGTTTGATGAAGCGATGAGTACGTCGTCGATGAACGGAAATACGTAGTCTAATCCTCGGAGTACTTGATGTATGAAGCGTTGGAATGTTTGACCGGCGTTTTTTAAGCCGGGACACATTCGTGGAAATTCGAATAAACCCATAGGTGTTATAATAGCGGTTTTTTCGATATCCTCTTCCCTGACGCTAAGTTGTTGGTAGGCTCGGTTGAGATCAATCGTCGAAAAAATTGTTTTCCCGCATAGATGATAGGTGAAGTCCTTGACTCGCGGTACCGGGTAGCGATCGGGTTTTGTAATCGCGTTTAGTCTGCGGTAATCGCCACATACTCGTATGTCGCCGTTTTTCTTAGGCACGATATGTAGTGGCGATGACCACGGGCTTTTACTCGGTCTGCAGAGTCCTTGTTGCATCATGTTTTTGAATTCTTTTTTTACATTTTCGTATCGATGTGGCGGGATCGGTCTAGCACGACAGTGTATAGGCGGGCCTTGCGTTTCGATATAATGTTCGACGTTAATTTTAGGTTGAAGTTGCATTGCGGTTAGTCTTGTAGTGCCGGGAAACTCTGCTAATATTTCGTGGTAAGCGTTGTGAATGTCTATGCTTCGTACTGTAGGCGTATTTGTTGATGTTATAGGAGCGTTGATTTTGAGATTTGTAACTGCATCAATTAATCTTCGATTTTTTAAATCTACAATGAGTTGGTGGTGGTTTAGAAAGTCGGCTCCTAGTATAGGTTTTGACACGTCGGCAACGATGAACTTCCATTTATACGGACGTCGTAGGTTGAGGTCAAGTTCGAGTGTTTTTTCGCCGTATGTAGATATAGTTGTATTGTTCGCTGCATAGAGTTTGAAAGGTAACGGCGTTGTGTTCTGGCCTTGCTTTCTCGGTAGAACGGATATATTTGCCCCGGTATCTACTAAGAAAGATAGTTTCGTCTTCTTGTCGGTTACGAATAGGCGGTATGAAGTAGTGGGAACGCCGGATTCCGCCGCAGCCAACGTTCGATCTAGTTTTCCGACTGTTTTTTGTAGCTACAAGGTGTTGTGCAGCGTCTCGCTTGACTACCGAAGCGACGATGGTAGTAGCAGTAGGGTGGCGATGAATCTTCGCGAGTGCGGGATCGAGACGAGCTACGGTGGCGGGATCGAAAACGTTGTCGGGGATAATTATATGGCGGTCTTGCAGTCGGTCTTGCTTTTAGTTCTGCGATTTCTAGAGACAATTTTCGTATTTCGTTTATTAAAAATTGAGAGTCGGCTTGATTTGTTGACGGCGTCGGCGGTTGTATGGTAGTTGATTGTGTTGAGATGGCAGCGATTTCCTGTGTCTGTTCGATCATTTTGTCGGCGAGTAATGCTAGCTCTTCCAGGGTAGTTTTAGAGCTAAATGTTTCGCTGACGGCGAGGACAGAGCGGACGTGTGCTGGTAGAAGTTTTGTCCACATCATACGCAGCGTTGAGTCCGAGACCTTATCCCTAGCGAGGTTTCGCATGCGTCGGAGTAGTTGTGTGGGCTTCTGGTCTCCGAGTTCCATCTCAGCGAGTAGCTTTTGAAATTGCCGACTGTCAGATTCCTCATAGACGGAGATGAGTCGCTCCTTGATGGCCTGATATTGTTGCTCCTTCGGGACGTTAAATAAGATGTCGGATATTTGTTCGATGTCGGGCTTCTCGAGCTGTACGAGGACCATCTGGGTGAGTTGAGTCTGGCTCCTCTTTAACTCCTCTGTTGCGGCTTCAAAGCTAAGGTACCAGAGCCGTGGGTTTTCGCGCCAAAAAGGTGGTATGCGCATTGACAGCGCTATACTCGAGACTTCTGGGGCTGATGTGCTTGCGAAAGCTTGTGGCAGGGCTTGGTTCTTGTCTTCCATGGTGTCGGAAATTCCTCGAGCAGGGATTTGTTCCAGCAGAAATTATTTCAGAAATTAATGCAGAAATAATTCTGTAGGTAGCCGGGCAAGGATTCTTCTTGATTCCTTCTCTTTTTCTTCTTTGTTCTTCGGGGTCACCACTTTAGAGGAGAGCTCAACTTTGGAAATAATACTCCAGTTTAGTGGTTGAAGGAAGGAATGATTTATTTTCAAAATGTGCCAGTATATATACAAAAATCTAAGTAAAATTGTCCAATAGGAAAACGGTTTATAAAACAATAAAAATAATTGGATAAAAATATTGCTTCGGATGCTGACGTCACGAGCCAAGCTGCGCGCGCATCCATCTCGCGTCGAGCTGCGCGCGCATCTTGTCGAGTCGCCTACGCTGACGCGATACTATAAATATTGCCCCACGCGTGGCGTCGAATATTTTGCTCAAGCGCCGCGCGGAGAGAGGATGTCTGCACCGAAGTTCGCCGTGTCAACTCGTCATGACTGTGATGTATTAAATAAATAGTAGCTGCTCGCAGATGAAAATAAAAACAGTTCTTTTCAGAACTATACGCTTCGTGTTTTAATTGACTATGACGTTAACAAACGTAACAAAACAGTCCTTTTCGGGACTAATCTCGTTTCGATGACGTCACTAGTGGCGGCATACAGTTTTGGCGGACAGACGTTGCTTCTGTGGCATACACATCTTGTTTCAATGGACGTCTTACAAAGTGCTGCTACACATCCTTTGGCAATGTAAGCATTAATTAGTAATGTCTTCATTTATTAGATATGGTAGTATATTTTTATTTTAATAGTCCTGTCTTAAAAAACATTGGACTCTGGTTTGTGGAGGCAAAAAAATATCAATGTAGATATTTTCTAACTGCGATAAGACTATAAAAGAGTGTTTATTGTTTTTTATATTAATACGAGATAATATGCTATGGGATAAGAATCTATTAATATTATGGGTAAAGTAATATAGCATGCTATAAGGTCGTGCCCACTCCATAACGACCATAAAAAACAAAAGGCTGATAAGTTTAACCCTGGAGCCATTAAGAGTAGAGTGAACAGGTTTCTACTGGACGGGCGTGTACCACCTTCGTCTTCATCTACACTTCCCATCAGGTGAGATGGGAGACAAACGCCTGTTCCATTACAACTATAAAAAATAAAAAAAATAAACTATATTATTTCTCACATTACGAGTTTATGGACTGTGTACATACGTAGGTATATATTTTATAATGTGACAAGATTTCCTTTTTTAACCTGCGCCTCTTGGAAATCGACCAAACGCCCTGACTACTAAGCTAGTCTTCATCAGCAATGTCAAAATATGTCAAAATGTTGATATTACCTAAAATAACACATGATATAAGAAACATAATAAATAAAATTAATGGTCTGTTAAATTTTTCTATATTTTCATAGTTTAGAACGTAAATATTAGTACTTATAACACATTTTATATGTAAAAATTACAAATTCATATAATATAATTAAAAAAATAACTTTGTATATTAGGCAAAGCGCGGCGTTGAGTTCCGCCACTCAACACGCAATGCCTCGGAAAAAAGCGGAAAGTGAGAACGAAGAAAGCAGGCAAAATACACAACGGAGTGTCTTAACACTAGGTTCATATGGTTCCTGCAGTTTCCTCTGCCTATCAGCAATATGCGGGATAAAGCGTGAAGCTAGAGAAAAAAAAACTATGTATATAAAAGCTATAAACGTAAGCATCTACTGTCAGATTCGTCATAATTATTATATATTTAGTGACGAAAGCGACTGACTCATCGCATTATCCTCACACAGTGATATCGAGACACACGAGAGATTTAACATGAAATAATAAATATATATAAAAAATGAGCCTATATTTCTCGTCCGTGGAGTGCAAAGTGCAGAGTGCAGGCTGCAGCTGCCCAAACATCGGCCCTCCCTCTGTCTTATAAATGGTAATGTCAAGAAATTTATAACAACTGTGATAATAGCTATGTGATGAAATGATTTGAGTTTACGTGACAGTTGTGGGTTTGATTCTCAGTCGAGGAGAATTGTTAGTTATTCATTAAATTAATTTTCTTATCTAGTGACAGGAGAGCGAGGAGCGCGGCGTTGAGTACCGCCAGTCAACTCTTATACATATATTGTTACGTAAATTAGGCGGTGAATGTTTAACGGAATGACTTTATACTAGACGTATGTATATTGCCAAAATTTTGAAATTATTTAGTAGTCGTGCGTTACTTCGTTAGTTTGGTTCTGGCCACTAAAATAAAGATATTTATAACTATAAAATTTGTATTACTAAAACTCTCTAAAAACCAACTAACTTCCGTAAGACTCACGTACGAAATTTTAAACTTTAGAAAAGCAAAGATAATTCCATCCGATTTAACACACTATTATAACTGTTGTATTTTATTACAAACTATATTTGACTGAAAAAAGAAAAGAAGTTTCAGGCATACAGTTATTTTTAATTAATTACAATAACTTCACTAATTAGCAGTAATTTGTATTTTACGTCTAAAATTCTTATACGTATGTATGTACGACTAACACTTTTTCTTGTAAATTGAAAGGTTTTTTTTTTATTTTTGTATTTTTTTAAAAGCAACTCGAAATACCATTTACTGTATTTGTTACTTTTTTCGATATTCGTTATCCTAAATGTGATGACTACAGTATGACTCAAGCATACTCTTTGACAGCATGAGAAAGCGCAAAAATAATAATATACTATAAGTTTTTATAGGTGTACATTATTTTTGGATTTTCTTGAAGATCGAATCGATTATTGAATTATTATTGACTTTTTTCATTCGAATATATACTAACTTCGAATTTAGTTTAAATAACGTTTGTAAATAACAGCTTTAATGTAAATTTCGTTGCGGTGAAAATTTTATCCTGAAAGAGGGGCTACAACTTCAATAACTTAGAATGAAAGCAATATTTTATCGCAAACTAGAGTTCAATTAAGAGATTTAATAACTTAAAGAGAAATAATAAACCTTACTTATTGAGATATTTAAGTCATTTGAATTCGTATGAAACAGTGGAAACGCTCATTTTTGAAACTCTCAGCAAAATTTGCCACCTTATTATTAGCTTTACCATACCTAAAAAGTGATATTTTTATCCCGCAAATTGCAGGGTAGGCAGAGGGAACTGCAGGAACCATATGAACCTAGTGTAAGACACTCCGTTGCTTTCTCCGTCCCCGTTTCCTGCCCTTTTTGAGGCATTGCGTATTAGGCGGCGAAACTCAACGATGAGCGACGAAAATGGAAATAGAAAAGTCCATCTTCCCCGAGTGGGAATTGAACCCACAAATCGTCGCGTTTACAAGTAGACGCTACGCCCCTGCGCCACGACGGTCATCCTAAAGTCCGGTGTTAAGTTAATAAAATAACATGCGGGTAAATCTAGTGCTAACTCCTAATGATTAATAAATCTACTCAAATTTGTAATAGTCTAATAGTTATAATAATAAATATAAAGAGGACAAAGCGACATAAAGAAATCGAGAGCGTCCAAAATAATTGTAATTCGTTTCGTATATAATGAAGTGTCCGGCCGTAAATATGGCGGCGGTGACACTTTGTAGCGCGTCTGGTCTTCTCATCAGAGTCGAAATATTTAGGGTTCCCTTATATGTATATATATGTATGTATGTATGTGTTCTACATATGTGTATGTTTAGAAAAATATAACTATGTATGTACTTTACACAACCATGCCTTTAGATCACATTTTAAATTTCTTTTTAAAAGTTATGTAAGGAATATCGAGTTTATTAGGTATTATTAGCGTTAACATTTTGAAATTAGTGAGAATTAAAAATATTAATTATTTACCTTTTCATGTATGGTTTATTGGATAGATGTGTATATTTTTTAGAAAAGTCCTACTCTACATATTAAGTATAGATGATAAATAAAACATCAAATTAATTTATAATTAACCTTTATTTCAGATCGTAACTGAGATCAATAATATAATGTTAAAAAAAGCTGCATTATAATTGTAGCCGCGCAAGAATCCATCGCTTTACCATAACCAAGGCTGATTAAATAAATTTATATTATTTCTTATTAGATTATTAAGATAATCTTTTTTTCATGATTTCTTCTGATCCAAATGATTTCTTGCGCAGTAAATTCTACATAATCTACTAAACTCCTAAGAATTACAAAGTTTTCGCATTGATTAAGCCACGTAAAGCTCTTAAGTACACTTTTGGGCAAAATACTGACAAGGCGCCATAAATAAACTTATTTTTTCTTAAATTCTAGCACTTTTTCATTGATAAAAGACATCAGCATTCAATTATTCAGCCTACACTTTACCTATGGAAATATTTTTAATTTCAATTCAAATATCTCAAATAAATAAAATAATTTACTAACTAAGCACCTGATTTAAATGCATCAGTTACAATATTGAAATGATTTAAAACATTTAATAAAAATTGCACATTATCATTCTAAATTAAATGTAGATTATATTATAAAAAAATATGTGTGTAAACAGATAAAAAGAGCATGTGAATAAAATAAAACTTGTGAAATTGTAAGAATAACAATTCATACAAATTAATCATAATTTTAAAATTAAGCACACTTTATTTAAATTTAATTATGCTCCATCGGCACAATATACAAACATTTTCATTTTCGTTGGAATGATGTAAGCTTATTCTATTTCTATTAATCCCTATTTCTTTCCAAAATATAGTAGATTCAGATTTATTTTTTAAAGTATGTAGTTATTTAAAAGTTATAGAGATGTCGACGATATCCATACTGTTCTGAATAATAACACAAAATAACTCAATAGTTTAAAGATATAAGTAATAAATGTACCTTTACGTGAATATAAATTAATTTGAATAAATTGTTATATCATATACAAATATGTCATAACAGTCGCCATATTTGATTTAAAGTTTTTATTTTATCCTGTGTGATTTGAACTATTTTTTTATAAAGATAACTTACACTGTTTTAAAAATATATACTCTTATTTTATATCATTATTTTAAATTGTACCACAAAATTGAAAGTATGATTTCGTCAACATCCCATTAATTAAAAACAGATAATCTACTACGTTAAGTCTAGTTAACGTCACGATTGCAACGACAGTATCCTGACGAGGGTGGAGGTGATATACCTGATGATGAACATCCTCCTCCGGGCCGGGGGCTACCGGGGCTCCTCTGGGGATCTACTGAGCTCGGACAGGGAGCTTGCGCGTTTCATGCTATGGAAACAAGCATTTTTATCAAGAATATACAACTTTTGCATTTTATTACAATTTTTGCATTAATTTTGATATATTTATAGTTCAAATGTAACAGTATAAAGCTAATTGCATAGCGTAATATTGTAAAGAAGCTACTTAAATGCAACATAAGTGAGTGAACTAGCACCTACAGATGTTTTGTGAAACAAAGTTGTAAGACAAACTCGCTAGTCCGCTAAATGACAGGGTTTTGAAATTTTAATAAAAAGTAACTACTAAACAAAAATAATGTAAAACTAATCATACCATGTTATTTCTATTAACAAGTAACTTAACATATAAATAATGACACAACTACACATAACGTGTTCATTTCCATTATAATTGTTTTTCTACATGTTTGTGGTTAATTGTGAAACAAACCTCTCCGGGTCGGTGTAGTCTATGTCGGGGAGGTGTGTCGAGTGTCGTCCGGCGAGTCGGTGCAAAAGTCTCACGGAAGAGCGCTTCAGACTCTCGCGAAGTTTCGAGAAACTGGCGCTCCGAGACACCTCGCCCGCGCCCTGCCCCGTGTTATGCAATTTATACTCCAATTACAATTATTTTATTATTTTTCTTTTTAAATTAAATATTGTTGCTTTTATTTCAAAATTCCAATTATATTGTAATGAATGGCAATCTTTATGTCAATGTTAGGCTGTATGTTATAATGACATCGTATTTACTGTTTGACATATTGAAGAAAAAAGTAAGAAAAATATCGGGCGGGAAATTTCAATTTAATGAAAATTACCCAAAATCGCCTTTAAATTTTCAATTAGTGAAAATGAATTCATACTAAATGTTAAGAAATATAGAACATAGAAGATGAAATGGATGAGATGCGACATGCATCTAAGAGACTAACAGCGAAAGCCGTTTTATAAACATCTGTAAATATATAGTTTGTAATTATTTTAGTATGTGTTTTCATGCATTCGTCGGTGCTTACGTTCCGTACATGTATCTTGTAATGTCGTGGACTATAAATTGCATAACACTGTAGACTCACCTTACGACCGCAAAATACTCGAAAAAGTGACATAAAAAATAAAATAAAACAAAAACAAATGATACATAAATATTTATTAACAATTAATAATTATCATTTGATATCGCGATGTTAGACAAATACTAAATCAATATCCTCGAGTGTATTGCAATGGAGATTCTTAATAAAATGATATTAAGTTAAAAAAAAACAATAAAAATGACGATAATTTGTGTCTGTTGTATAATTAAAATGTGTAAAATTAACATTCCCAAGCAGCACCTCGTACGGATAAAAAATAAAATCAAAATTATAAAAAAATACTATATATATGTATATTTATAATCTATTCACATAAAGCTTAGACCGAAACGTACGCTACACTGGAATGAGTTAAGCATAACATTTTAAAAATATAACTACATAAAAAATACGTTTCAATATTTCCAGAATTAAAAAAAAAACAAATCATGCATCCGACAGATAATAAATAATTATAATAATTAAAAAAATAATTATCATTATAATAAAAATTAAAAAAAAATGTAAGTGAATAAAACAACGTCGTTGTATCATGCATTGAATTGAATTGAATTAAAAAGGATTAAAAAAATAACTGACACGCCACAGATTATAAATGCAAATAATATTTCAAATATACTTCACGATCATTCATATAAATTATAAAGAAACGATTAAACGATTACGAATAACAATGTCCTTAAAATCGTTTTAATATCGCAAACATTCTCACTATATAAAACAACACTTAAGAACGTTAATCGCTAAAATGCAAGTCTCCGATTATTCTGTAAAAAGTTACGTATCGTAACTCATATATTACAGTGTGAAACTATTAAGCTTTTAACAATCGATATTAAATCGATTTATTATTATGTATTCGTAAAATTAACATTAGATCTCTCTCATCTCTACGTGTGTATTTCTCATTTCAGAATTGAACCTGCACTCCAACTCGCACCAATAGTTCTATCTCCGTATATAATATTAATAATTACTACAATATCTCTTGAGGACGGCATACATGCTTCCATTACAAATCCGTATCACACATTCACGTATTTTTATATATGTATTTTTTTAATATATTTTTTAATTTTTCCCTTAAACTTATGCCTAAAATAGCATGCTAATAAATTAATCTAAGCTAGACAGCCCGCCATTTTGGATTTCACAGGCTTTATTGTGATACATGATTCAACAATATCGCTAAAAAAGTAGCAAAAACATTAATCTTGAGGCAAATTTAATAATAAAGTGACTACAAAACACAAATAGGCGGGCAATAATTTGAGTGTAAGACATGAACGGTCCTCGAGCGGAGCGCCAGGGCTCCGGCGGGGCGAGGAGAGTTCACATAGAAGCGAGTGAGCTTATAATATATGGGCCCAGACCCTAGTTTAGGTCTCCAGGCCTTAGACCCTACGTCCTAGTTCCCTAGGTCTCTAGATCTAGTCGCCTACTGTCCGGCGCCTCCTGTGTTGATACCTAACGCATTGAACAGTTTGGATTTTAAGTTCATCCGCGGCTCACTCGCCGGATTCGTGCCCTATAAAGCAAACAAACAAAAACAACTAAAATAACACAAAAGTGCTAAAAAATAAACATAAGCATGTGCAATTATAAAAAATATATAAAAATATTTACATACAGATAACAAATAAAATTTATTGCAATGTGATATCTTAATAAAACTAAAATGCAAAATTTTCTTTCATATATCCTCATCTAACACAGGTAGAAGGTGGAGAACGGAGTGTCTATGCACTAGGTTCTCTCCGCCCCGCTATAGACTTGCAGATAAAATAATATACATAATTAGATATATTAAATACCTAGTCTTGAAGCTCCGTAGAAGATCCGCGATATACATTGCGATTGCAACGCTGCCACACACAGACACACATATATTACAAAAAGCTTATGTATATGTATAGATATATAATTGTATTTGAAACAACTGTTACAGAAAACAAAGTGACTTAACACTAAGTTTTCTGTTCCCCTTGCTATAAGCTAAATGCGACAAATTGATATTGATTCTATATTATTTCAATGTCATATTCTGATTTATATAAAAAGAAGAAAATAATTTTATATACAATATATATAATAATAATATAAATATTTATTAATAAAGTGCTACGTTTAAGAGCACCAATATACAAAATCCAAAACTATATACACTAATACTATATATAATACAATTTACACTAAAAACATCTATATTTTTCTAGAAATTCGACTAAAAATTTCAAATGTATACCGTAATAGTACTAAAACCCTCGTACACAAAAAGCACACAGCGAGTGAACAAGCGCAAACAAGAAACGTCGTGGAACTAATTTAGGGGAAAACATGGGAAATGCCAGGGGGGGGAGGTAGTTTTTTAAATTTATTACTAATAATTACAGGGCTAGTTTAGTGTGTCATAATAATTTAATTTATTTAAATTTATATATGAAGACTGTCCACAGACCTGCCAGTGGCTAAATCACTGTCATTAAGTTTTCACTGATTACAATTGTTTTGAAATAATAAATATATAAAATATTTTCAACTCTGAGCTATTTTAGCCTCAAAACACATTTAAATTAAATTTTACTTCCACCTTGGATAAATCTTGGAATATTAGTTCCTTAAAATCCTCAATAGTGGTCACTAACTTGGCCATATAAGTCTAAGAGTATGTATTATACAGAATTTAATGTTTGGAGAGGGTTTTCATATAAAATTGGTACCAAGACAGCATTGGAATATTAAGTAGATGATCTATCCACAAGAATTATCTTTAATTAGAAATTATCATATCATTGAGTCATGAAAATGACACAACAACAAAATTTGATAAAATTATTTATATCATGTAAATAAATTAAACAAATTTGACAAACACAAGCTGCACCTACAGTTCTTCTAATAAAACAGGGTGTAAGGAAAATGCTGTGGAAATTCATTACATTTTGCAAGCATGATTATAATTACAATATACAGTGGTTTATCTCCAGACGCATCCCAAAATAATTCTCAAGATAGGAGGGTAAATCTATTTATAAAAGGACAAAGGTCAGACAGACAAGGACAAGCATGATTCAGGACAAGAGGACAACATAACCCAAAAAGGACAAGGTCAAGGACATTCAATCCCATTCACATTCTAACCTCGTCGTGTTCCCTCGCGTCGGCCTCTCGCGGCCTCGAGTTCCTCGCTCGCGACTGTTTCACGATGTCCAATGCCTAAAATCCCATATTTTTACTATATCTGTGGTATGTTTTGTTATCTGTGCTTTATGTTTTAAATTTCAACAAATCTATTAAAAAAGTTAAAATGTCGAAATCTGCCATATTTGATTGGCCGGTATGGATATATATTTTTTAAATATAATAAAATTAACGTTACTTAATATACTTAGATAATTTAGGTTCATTATTTTTATTAACATATTTTCAAAATTCCATGTAAAACATTAAATGCAGCGGGATTTTTACAAATCCCGTACCGCCCAGTGTCTGTATGCTCAAATATTCTTATAAACAATACTATCATTTTACAGGGAATTTCTATATATTCATTGTCATAAACAATTTTTTATGACAAGATTTATTAAATGTATGAAGTCATATAAATTGACTTACATGAGGTGGGCCGTGCTAGGCAGCGTGCGTGACAAATTTAATAACACTTTGAAATATAATTATTTTTCAATAACAAATAATTTACTAATATCGTTATTAGTATTTAAATAATTGCAGTATTTAAAAACAATAAACTAATGATATCAATCAGTCAGCAATAAAACTGAAATGTGATTTAAGTGACATAAAAAAAATTACTACAACAAAATGTAGAGAAAATTAAAAAGTAACAGATTAAAAAATATTTAGAAAGTGTACGATAAATATAAACACTGTCTAATTTTTTTAATTTAAAAAAAAAGCTTAAAACTTGTTGCATGCTTTTCTTATAAATCAAAGCTAAATATCTAATATTACAACATCAGTGATTTAAAATAAAAACAAATTTCTTATTTTTATGATTTTTAAAGCTATTATACTGAATATAGAAAAGTACTTAAAAATACTTAAAGTTTTTATATATTTAATATAAAAACACATTCCGTCCAAAAACGAGATCTCTAATTGATAAAAATGACGATATTTTCCCAAGTATATTGCAAAATACAATATCCGTACAAAGCTCAACCCAAAACGAGAGCCCTAATGGATAAGAATTATGATATTTTCGCAAGGTTTTTGCAAAAAATAATAACAAAGTCTAACCCGCTAACAAGAGCTTTAATTGTTAAGACCAATGATCGGGTCGCGCTGCGTTCAAATTTTTATATATAAAATTCTTTAAGTATTTTTCTATCTTCAGAGTGGAGTTAAAGTGTTAACTTTAAAAATCATGAAAATATAATATTTTTGCAAGGATTTCTTGCAGAAAACCCTATAGAGCGCACCTCCTTGCGGCTGCGCAGCGCGCAGTCCTCCAGCGTCTCGGCGGCCTCGTACTTGCCCTGGCGCCGGTACAGCGCGCCCAGGTTCTTCAGCGTCGTCGTCACCGTGGGGGAGTCCACCTGCGGCCCGATACGTATTAGGGAAGTATTGAAGAAACATTACACACACACACACACACACATGTATATATATATATATATATATATATATATATATATATATATATATATATATATATATATATATATATATATATATAAACAGTACACATACACAGGTGTGAATGTAGTTGCGACCCTTCATTTAATGCAATAAAGCATAGCATTAACTAGCCTTTATATAAACTTGATAAAATTATAAAAAATGTAATATTTAAAAAAATCGTTTTATTTTTAAATAAAGTAAATGATTCATTTATTGTACCAATATAAAACGCCATTCGTCATGTATGACGCAAGCGTACACTATACTGTCAGCGCGGGGCAGGGATATTTCCGTTCTCATTCGGTTATTTTTTTGAATAAAAGGTAACAGATTGACAACGTTTAATAGCATTTTTGTAGTACGAGATGTTTACGTCATTATGTTAATCATGTCTACCACACACATTACACAGCACGTATAAACATTGTGAAATGGGAAAAACGATCCTGTACCTAAACTATTGATAACTCTTAACTACTTCTTTGTTGTATACAATGCCTTGCTGTATGCCTTGATATATTTTACTCTAAGTAGTTTTGACAAAGGCCGCGCTGTATACATCCTATTTATTAGATATTTAAAAAAAAACAATAGCAAATATATGTTTGTAGCTAAATATATAGTAAGTTACCTTGGCTGCCTTGTGCCAGCCTCCATACTCTCCGTAGGGCGCGTTCTCCTTCTGCAGGTGCTTATTCTCCTCTCTCTCTTCCGCCACCTGCCAGATGGGCTTGTTGTCGCCTGTGTAGGGAAAACGGTATATTCATTATTATATATAAATATATGATGAAATATAATTAAAATTGTAGTCATTTTGACGATATATTTAAATATAACTTTGTAATATATATAATATAATCTAATTACTTAAAATATTTAGTTCATAACTAATATTATTAATATAAAGCTACATAAACAAATTAATCATCATCCTATAATAAATAAACCAAGCATATATATCGTCAAAATTAATAATTATGTGACACAAGTTGGGAAGGTGTGACACAAAAGGCTATTATCATCTTTTTCACAGCATAAACTATTATAAATAACTATAAAAGATTAAAAAAACCATATAAAAAGTATACAAATTAGAAAACGCACGCCCCTTTCCTACCTGTGCCACGTAAATAAATCCAAACTTGTGTCACTCACCTAAAAGCAGATATTGTCAAACCCACGACATCAAAGGACAAAACTAAAATACTAATTATCTAACGGACATTTAATTTTATTTATATTCATTTGAATACATTCGAAATTAATACAATATTATAAATTCAAATATTTTTTTTAGAATTATTTTTTTTAAGAATAAAAATTACAATAAGAAAAAACGCCAAGTTCCTTGAATATAGTACATTTTACATAATATAATATTTAAAGGTTAAGGCACTATTAGTTTACTTTGGCAGCTTCACAGCATTCGGGCAAGAGAGCTTAAGTAATAAATACATACAGCTATTTCACAACCATACTCTTTACCTTTACGATAAAGATAAAAGTGATTGGACTCAAAGTGACCGACTTGATACTAAGAAAATACTAATTTCATAGACAAGTCTATTAAAATAAAAACTATATATCTCACTTATAACTATATATATAGTAAAAGTATAGAAATTTTAAGTAAAACTATTTAAGTTATATATTTAATATAAAGCTATACTTTTTTTGGAAATTGTATTGCATAGTAACATTTGGAACATTTCCAATTGATAAATCAACAATAAAATAATGTATATTTTAAAATAGCTTCAAATTTGGCGCAACTACAACTAATATACTGCAAATAGTATTAAAAAATATAATATATATTTTTTTAAGTTCATATATAATTATTATAACAATATACTACCTACCATTATCTAACAAAACAAAAATTAAAAAAAAAAAAACAAATAAAGGAAAACTACAGAAAAAATTCGAGTATTACAAAATGCAAAGAGAGATCTAAAAAGAAATAGAAATATTGAATACATTAAATAAAAAAAATTAAAACTAAACGCGAACAGAAAAAAGCATTTCTTTTTTTCGTGCAATTTTTTTTTTCGTCACTAAAACATATTGCGTCCAATCATTATCATATAAAATAACTATTTAACACATATTTTTATATGTTTACACAGATTACATACATAGTTTGTTATTTCTAAATCGATAGTTGTATTTGTGCTTTGGTTAAACGAATCCTTCACCTGAACTATAGATGAATGACAAAATACTATGAAAAATAATAACATATACATATCATTTAGCCATATTACATTTTAATTCGAGCACATAATAAAAAAAATACATATAAAAATATATAATAACTTTACTATTACTAAAAAGTTTTCATAGTTTTGAACTTTTCATCAAAATCTTTCTAATAATATTAAAAGCTCTTAATTCTAATGTCATTCATTTCTAAATAATATACATATATATATACTATATATGCATTATATGTTATTATCAATTTAAAAAGGAATGTATGTAGTTATTGCACTCTCGTAGTTAGTCTGCACTGTAATACTGGATGTTATTTTTTTGGTTTTTTTAATGACGCTATGTATTCTGAAATATAAAATTATAAGTTCAAGCGGGCAACGTAATATACTAATATATTGAAAACAAATTACATTATATCTTTAATAAAGCATTTTTTATATATATCGATGTGAGTTATTATGGAGTTTATTAATAAATATAAAATAATTATAACAATGGGGAAAATAAAAGCTTCATTAAAGATATTAAAAAAAATGAAAATTAAAATACACAATAATACAAATTAAGTAAGCAGATATAATACAATAACTTAATACTTAAAAAAATACAATAAAAATATTTTTAATATTACTACTGAAGACTGAGTTTACATTTTCATTTAGATTCAATAATTATATAGGTAAAGGGAAATATATATTTTTTAATATTTATAAGTTTGATTCAGAATTGACGTTTATTTTATTTTTATGTTTTATTTATTTATTATAATAAATACTACTTACCATCAATAGTTCCAAATTCACGTTCATGCGCTCGTGTCAACACCTGCTTGTACAGGGTTTCCGCTTCCTTGTATTTTCCCTTAAATTATAAATTATATAGTTTATATATATTAATAAATTAAATTGGAGCAGCGTTGTGGCGCAGATCAATTCCCATGAGGGGAGGATGGATTTTTCTATTTTCATTTTCTTCGCTCTGGCAAACTAGGCAAAGCGTGGCGTTGAGTTCCGTCACTCAATGCCTCGCAGAAAGCGGGGACGGAGAAAGCAGGGACTAAGCAACAGAGTGTCTTATCACTAGGTTCATATGGTTCCTGCAATTCCCTCTGTTTACCCTGCCAGATGCGGGATAAAGCATTAAGTTGAAAAATTGGATTTTAGTATATCTACAAGTTGGAACCAGGTAGATAAAATATATTTTGTAAAAAAAAGGTTAGGTTATTTCATTTATTAATATTTTTATTATAGATATATATAATGAACCTGCTACCTGTTTGAGATAGCATGAGGCGAGATTGTTCTTCGTCTTGGCCACGTTGGGGTCGTCGGGGCCGAGCTTGCTCTCGTATATCTCCAGCGCGCGCTGGTAGTACTGCTCCACCTCCTCGTACTTGTTCTGGAACGGGGTTGCCATATTATTGAGCGGAATGTTATCATGTATTAAATAATAACAAATAACAATAATAACAATATTTCAAGAGTATCAATGTCAGTAGCAAGAATCGTTAATATGTAAATGTTTAGCAAATTAAAAAAAAAGAAAAAAAAAAGAGTAAGTCCCGCTAAGTTCTTACGCCAGTTATTCTTATACCTGAAGCATTAACTAAGCGAACCGGTGGTAAATTAAATATAACTTCTTATATTGAATAAAGTTATTTTTGTTGTGTCGGTTTTTCTAAGAGCCATACAAGCCCGTACCTGGTTCTGGCAGAGCAGCGCGAGGTTGTTGAGCTGCTTGGCCACGTCGGGGTGGTCGCGGCCCAGCACGGCCTCGCGGATGCACAGCGCGCGCTTGCACAGCGGCTCCGCCTCGCGGTACTTGCCTGCACACACACACACACGCATCAGTGGGACGGACGCAACATTTGTATAACAAAAAGTAAAATTATATATATACAAATCTTACTTATAATAATTGATAGGCCTGCTACAAATGGATTTTATACACAGAAATGTCGTGACGCAGAGACGTAGCGTAAACGCGACAGTTCGCCGGTTCGATTCCAACTTGGAGAAGATGGATTTTTCCATTTATAATTTCTTCGCTCTGGCAACTAGGCAAAATACGGCGTTTAGTTCTACCACTCAATTACTCAATGCCTCGAAATGGCGGTGCGCCGGGAACGGAGTGTCTTACCACTAGATTTCTATGATTCCCTCTGCTTACTCCGCCATGTGCAGGATAAAGCGTGAAAATATAAAAAAGTAAAGCTATGTATCTATTATGTTCGCTAGTAGTAGTCAGTCACCTCGTTTCCCGTACAGCACGGCGAGGTTGTTGAGCGTGGCGGCGACGGCGGGGTGGTTCTCGCCGAGGGTCTTCTCGCGGATGGAGAGCGCGTCGTTCAGGAGATTGGCCGCCTCTTTATATTTGTTTTGGTCTCTGATTTTCAAATATAAGTAAGTGATTTAAATATATAACAGTATTATAAAGCTGTAGTTTGTTCATTTGAACGGGATAATCTCAAGAACAACTGATTTAAATGGAATTATTGTTTTTGGATAGTTCCTTCCTTGAGTAAAGAATAGGCTATATATTACAAAACCCATTGTATCAAGTCGGACTGGTTTGCCTTAGACACTGAATATATCATTTACAAGTATTATTTCTTTTCATACCTCAATGCGAACAAAACCACAAGTTATAATATATGAAATATCAATTCTCCTTTCACTACAGACCTAAACTTTGTTTAAAAAATATCAAGTCTAACAACGAATTTCCGTTCCGTTCCAAAAGCAGAGACTAAGTTAAGTAACAGAGTGTCTTAACACTAGGTTCCTATGGTTCCTGCAGTTCCCTCTGCCTACCCTACTACAAAAGAGATAAAGCGTGAAGCTACAAAAATCAAGAAATTTAGCAATGTAATAGAATAAGGCTTTAGTTCGCGGAAATCCATCTTAAATAAGAAAAAAATTAAGCGCTTAATTGCATAACTACTACTGCAAAGCGTAAGCAGCTACATATAAATTCTTTTCTTAGTAGGAAATTTATCTTTAAACCGACCAACTCCTTTCAACCAACCTGTAAACCAGCGCCAATATATTAAGCATGGTGGCCACATCGGGGTGGTCGTGGCCGGAGGTCTTCTCCAGGTCCTCCAGCGCCTGCTTGCACAGCGGCACGGCCACCTCGTAGCGGCCCTGCGACGCGTACTGTATGACCAGGTTGTGCAGCGTGCGCAGGCGCGCCGGGATCTCGTAGCCCACGTTCACTTGCTGCGCGAACTGGGACGGCGGCGTCGGCGACATTGCTGGGCGAAAATTGCCAGTCAATAAACACAGCTATTAAAGTACCGTCTGCCTGTATACGCGACGGTTTGTGGGTTCGATTCCCATACTTCCATTTTATGAAAACTAGACAAAGCACGACGTTGAGTTCAGACTCTAAAAAGGGCGGAAAGCGGAAACTAAGCAACGGAGTGTCTTAACACTATGTTACTACTGTTCCTGCAGTTCCCTCTGCCTACTCTGCCATAAAAAATATTAAAGTACCGGTAACTTAGTTTGTTTGAAATATATAATATAATGTGCTAGATCTTTAATAAGGAGGATCTGTTATAATGCTGTCTTATACTCCACTCTCCTTTACAATACCATCCACTCAATTATTACCAAATGTTTGAAATGATTCGGTCACGACTTCCATAATAGCGGACATGCCCTAATATTTAAGATATGTCGTACGAAAGCTCACTTTTTGCCATTATTATGTGACCCCACCATCGAGTGACTAGGGTGACTAGGGTCAGGGTAGAGTCTTATTATATAATTTTATTTTATTTTTAACGCCAAAAATAGAGTATATAAGTTTATTTAATTCGTTTATTAGCCTTAGTCATAGTCTTAGTTCTAAGTAATAATAAATATGAGAAAAATGTAAAAATAAGCGATTAATTCTCGTCGTCGTCTCTCGTCGTCAGCCAATCGCTGTCCACTGCTGGACATAGGCCTCCCCAAGTTTGCGCCAAACATCCCGGTCCTCCGCAACCCTCATCCAGCCTGCTCCGGCAACCCTGCGTATGTCGTCGGTCCAGCGGGCCGGAGGGCGTCCTACACTACGTTTGCCAAGACGCGGTCTCCACTCCAGGACTCGTCTGCTCCAGCGGCCATCGGTTCTGCGGCAGACGTGGCCGGCCCATTGCCACTTCAGCTTGCTAATTTTGCGAGCTATGTCGGTTACTTTCGTTCTCTCACGGATAACCTCATTTCTGATTTTATCCTTGAGAGAGACCCCGAGCATAGCTCGCTCCATAGCACGCTGAGCGACTTTAAATCTGTGGACCAGCCCCATTGTCAGTGTCCACGTCTCGGCAGCGTATGTCATCACCGGTAGGACGCATTGCTCGAAGACCTTGGTCTTCAGGCTTTGCGGAATTGTCGACGTAAGGACTCGACGGAGCTTGCCAAATGCCGCCCAACCCAACTGAATCCTCCTATCCGCTTCCTTCTCAAAGTTGTGTCGGCCAAGTTGTATTGTCTGGCCTAAGTAAATGTAGTCCTGTACAACTTCGAGAAGAACGCCGTCGACTCGTACCGGTCTCGGCATGACAATTCTGTTGAACATAACTTTTGTTTTGTCCAAGTTCATACCAAGACCCACACGTCGGGAGGCCTCATTTAGGTCGTTTAGCATTCGGTTCAGCTCTTCCAGCGTCTCTGCAAAGATGACTATATCGTCGGCAAAACGAAGATGAGAGATATACTCTCCATTGACGTTGACGCCTCGTTCAATCCAGTCCAGGGTTTTAAAGACATCCTCCATCGCGTTGGTGAACAGTTTCGGGGATATCACGTCCCCCTGTCTCACTCCACGATGGAGCCGAATAGGTCTTGTTCGCTGATCTTGGATTTGGACGGTCATCGTCGCAGCGTTGTAGAGACATCTCATCACTTCGATATATCGCCAGTCGATTTGACATCTCTGCAAAGACTCCAAAACAGCCCAGGTCTCGATGGAGTCGAAGGCTTTCTCATAGTCCACAAATGCCATACACAGCGGCTGATTATACTCCTCGGTCTTCTGTATAATTTGCCGAACAGTATGTATGTGGTCTATGGTGCTATAGCCTTTTCGAAACCCGGCTTGTTCCGGAGGTTGGTATTCGTCGAGCTTAATAGCGAGACGGTTCGTAACGACCCTTGAGAACAGTTTGTAAACATGACTCAGAAGCGTAATCGGCCTGTAGTTCTTTAGGAGGGTCTTGTCACCCTTCTTGAAGAACAAGACGACCACACCCCTGGACCACGCTTCTGGCGTTATGCCCCGGTGGATGACGGCATTAAAGAGCTCCGCTAAGGCTTTTTGAATCGGTAGTCCACCAGCCTTTAGGAGCTCAGTTGTAATGCCGTCATCACCCGGGGCCTTCCCATTTCTAAGCTGTTTAAGAGCCGCACTAATCTCGCTTACGTCAACGTCCGGGATGTCTCCCGAGTAGTGGCGCGTCGGTGGTGCACGCGATTCTATATATTATTAATATTATAATTAATATTTATGATGAGAACATGTAAAATAAGTTAAAAAAGGGTACGAACCAAGTGCATGTAGTGTCAATTACATTAAAAAAATGATCATTAATCAAACGAGAAAGTCATAGATCAAAATAACAATTGAAATCGCATTCAATTTCCCGCCTATTATGATTTAGTCTTTATTTTCACTAAAACATTTACATAAAAGTATAAAATTACCATTAATAAGTTACATTTAGTTGAATGTATGCCTAAATAATATACTATATTTATGTACAAACCGATATGGTATGGTACACATTATGCTCGGCAGTACTAAAGCATGCGATAACAGCAAATAGCGGATGTCGCAAGATGGCGGGGTATCGCTTACTTCCGATGTCGGGTTACAGTATGCGATTGATTAAGTGCTTTTATTAGTAGGTATAAAGCTTATAAAACGAATATCGGCAAATGTACACCTTTGTATATATAAATTTTACTGAAATTATAGTGCGCATAATCAACAGGCTTAAGAACTTTGACCTCTTCGCAAATTTAAAAAATAATAAAATTTAGTAACCTAACATTTTTTTATATTTTAAATAAAACAATTTAACCGGATTTATCGCATATATTGACATTTTCTGGAAACAGGACGTTATGAGCACTTTGCCGTAGTCCGTGTTCACGGGTATACTACTGTACGAGAAGAGTAAAATTCTTCAACTTAAGTATCCAAAAAAAGTCAATTTAACGCGATTATTTCAGTTAAATATTTTTAGTTAAAAATGCGTAAACACAAAACACACAAAAAATATAAATTAGAGAGACATGTATTTTTCGATACCAAAAAAACACTGCATAATACCATAACTAGATATTTAATAAAGTATTAATTTAATTTTCATTAACCCTATTAATTCCTCAAAAAATAAATTATAAAATTATTTAAATATTTACATACATTTATTATTCCTGTTGTCCTCGTGGTCGTCATCCGGGAAGAGATCGACCATGGGGTCATCCCGCTTGTTGTCCTGTCCGCTGCGGCTGGTCTCTGACTCCTCAGTAATATCGCTGTCGTATTTACTGTAGGTACGAAGGTTTGTGTAAAAATAAATTCAGTTCAGTTTATTTCCTTACTTTAACGTTGTATAGATATCGATATCTTTTTCTAGCACGAAGCTACTTTATAAAATAGCAGAGAGAATTTAAGAATAAATCACTCCGATCTCTAATTTCTGGCAACTAGTGACAATATTTTACATTAACATCGCAAAATTTTGACATTTATCCAATTAAAATAAACCAGGTTAATCTGAGAGTAGTAAAAAAACATATATGTTTCAAATATGTAGGTTAACATACCTACAATAGATTGTAGGCATGAAATATTTGGAAAAATGAGTAAAAAATTCGCAAAGCGACCTAATTATATGCAAAATGCTTTAAGCGTTTCCTTTGAACGCCACAAGCTCGATTCACTCGAATGGAATTTTCTGATTAACCTTTCTGAATGTAATCGTTTGTAAATACATGTTTATTTCTCTTCTCGCTTATAACCGTCTCAATTGTCGAGTTTTGTACAATGTAAATTATTCGCATAATAATATCGGATTAATATGCAAATATGCTTATATATTTAGTCCCATAATTAATAAATACTGCACATCCCTATAGTTAAATATAACATTAACGTAATCGTTTATGTATATTCAATTATAGTGATGTGCTGCTGTCTTTATTAACACACTATCAGATCAACTCTAATAACTAAGAAGTTATCATAGTAGAATATATTTTTCTTACAAAAAAATATGTTTTGCTTTAAAGCAATTTACAATCTATATTTAAATTACAATAGATTTTCTTTTAGATATATATTAGATATATAATAGATTTTCTGTATTATCGGCGCTAGGCGTTATCTTTTTAATATAGACGACGATCGTTATCATGGCAATATTGCTACGTCTATCAAAGTTCAAGGTTCAAGGTGCAATCTATGTATTTATCCGAGTTCAAATTACGACTAAAAATAAAGTTTCTTCAAGTTTCCAAAGTAAGCCGAAAGAAAAATATGAATTAATTAACCTCTTAACAAATATATTTGAAAACAATTAAGATAAAAATAGTACTACATAGTATATACCCAAATTTAATAAAAATACACATACCGTATAGAAGCCATAAAGTCCAAATGCTTATTTTCCTCTTCCAGCTGTGAGACCCTCTGTTCAGACGCCTGCAGGCGTTGCTGGGCGGCCGCAAGCTCGTCCCTTAGCCAGGCGTTCTCTTGGCAGAGCCGACGCACTTGAGTGCGCAACTTCTGTTTCTCAGCCTCTACTGATTGCAGGTGAGAGGCTAATGCCATCATCACCTGGAAATAATATCAAACAAATGTTGTCAACATTTTTTATTATAATATTTTTATTTACACTCCGTATTATCCATAGTATCCTTATACACCATAAGGATTTGAAAAGACCATATTTTTGGACTTTGAAGCAATTACTTGAAAGATTTATTAAATTATTATAATCAATTAGCGATATTTTTTTAGCTTCACGCTTTATCCCGCATATTGCAGGGTAGCCAGTGGGAACTGCAGGAACTATATGAACCTAGTGTTAAGACACTCTATTGCTCAGTCCTTGCTTTCTCCGTCCTCGCATAATTAGCGATATGTTTAATAATAATCAATTTTTATCTACACAAATTTGCAATCATGGCTTTATTTTTTTACGTCTTCACGCTTTACCCCGCACATAGCATTGTAGGCAGAGGGATATAACAAATACATTTTGAAATTACACAAAATAAACACTCTGATATTTGAAGACTCTTATCAAAAGAGGCTAGACCACCCTAATTTCCCAGAACATACCTATCCCTATCAACCTAGCCCTTATCATCCCCTAGGCTGTATACTCAGTTGTTAGTTCACCAACCCCTAGCACATACGCCCTTGTACAACACTCATTAAGGGAGATCTCGTTTCTTGGAGTATGATAAACTTTATTAAGCTTTCTAATATTGATGCCATTGTAGTTAGACGCAACTTAAATTGAGTGTGTTTAAAAGATTAAGTTTCACTTCAATCTGTACATTACAATGTTAAAATTTTTTCCAATGTCGTTCAAGACAAAAGACAAAAATTTTCACCACACATAAATTAACAGTGTGTCATCAGCAAGCAGAAAACGGAGAAGAGAGAGATTTCTCTTTCCTCTCAAATTCTCTACTCATATACTAAAAAATTAAAAAAGCCTTTACTGTAGTACATTTTATACAAATCATATATAAGTCTAGGTACTGCAGGCAGCATTTTACTCTCAACTATCGATCGATATTCGCTTGTGTACCAACTATTTAGTTGAATGACCCCGGCACCTGTAAGGCTTTGTGCACGCTAATCTAGGGCTCTAGAAACGGATTTATACTACGATTATTCTCCACTATAAAACGCATTTATCTTGATACTAGTATAAATTTCATACTAGAATGTACTTTTTTTCAAATTTGATAAATTTACGAGTTATGTTAAAAAATTAATTGATCTTATTCCGTTGTAGATTTTTCCACAGTTTGTAAATCTAAACAATTATATTTAAAGTGTTTAAAAATTCAGATTCACAAACCGTGGTAAAATTTACGCTTAATATGTTATATTAACAATTTTCTCATACAGGATTTAACATCCATATTAAATATTTTAAAGGTTTTTTTTTGTGAAAATCGTCAAAATCAAAATCATGCCGCCATCTTTATTAAAAAGATATTAACTTTCAATTGTATGGAGTATATTTACACTTTTTAATACATAAATATGTACGTACATGGAATAATTATGACAAGAGTCGCTAGCTTGAATTAGAAAAAAAAATGGAGCAACAGTCTTAATTGGGACAGATGCAGCAACTACTTTTGTTTTATTCTCTGTAGATGAATACTCTAACTACCAAGACCTATTTATACATTGTTCTATAAAAAACATATCATACGTTTCCTTTTTTACTCAATGTCATTTAAAAAAAAATAACGAAGCATATTATTGTATTTTTAATTTATAGCAGATATGGTTTCAAAATTGATAAACCATATTGGTATAAGTTAATAAACTTTAAAAAAATAACTATAGGCTAGCTTATATTTTATCGGATCTCATTAAATGTTACATTCTTTTTTTTAAATCTTCATTCAATTATCGGGTTCAAAATGTATATCACCATATATTAAGGATTCGAATCGCGATCTATTGCTACTCTTCTACAATGTCAGACCATATTATACTATATGTGATAGCGAGTCACTTTCCCATCCCTTAAATTGAAGATGTCTTAGAGGCGTCCTTACGCCATAGAAAGAATATAGGCCACGTCCCGTGATGAAACGAATTGAAAAGCCCCAGGAAATGGAGCACTGAACGAGTTTCTGTTATAACAACCATTCATTACATGTTGTCTAATAAAGGATAGTATACTAATATGCACTTTAATCACATATATCATAAACATACAATCTTCGTTCTTTTTTTTTGATACTGCAGAGTGAGTCGGCCTCTCATCTACTTTCTATGAATCATTCCCTTACTAAAAACATGTATCATTTCTTTAATTCAGATTTTTTCAACAATGTCCTAACGTATAAGTTTTATTCAAGTTATGTTAATATAATACTGGTGATCTCTTCAATCTTTAGCTTCACGCTTTATCCCTCGTAGCAGAGTACGCAGAGAGAACAAAACCATAGGAACCTAATATTAAGTCACTCCGTTCTCCGCTTTCCACCCTCATCGAGGCATTGCGTATTGAGTAACGGAACTCAACGCCGCTCTCAATCGCTAATCGCTATCAAATAGCGATAATTATTTATTTTTAAATAGATATCTAATATAGTAACCGCACACTGTCATATGTTTTTATGTGTCTGAGGTATTTTGTAATCTTACACGTACATACCTATATCTGTTAAGAAATTCGATTACAATTGGTACGCTATATAGAATTGGTATTGTGATAACATAATCTACAATTTACTTTACGATCTATGAAAAAGCTCCCGTCGAATTATAATTAAAAATATTGTAGGTCGTGATTCTTGGATTTTTTAGGTATAGTTAACAAAATGATTTTTTAACATTTTAGATTTCTATACTTATACTATAACCTATATATTTATTTAATCATTTCACCTGAATGGTTTTCTTTTAATCAAAATGCTTAAAATATTAAGTTTGAGCGAAATGCAATACAAAGTATCTATATATGTACCACTCCATTCCTAGTTTTACCCATTTAAAGATGGAATGTGCTAAATTGATTACAATTACGCACATAACATATATAAATAACCTAGCATTAGGACACCAGCAATGAGAATTGAACCCACTACAAATAACTTTGAAGCGTACGAAGATGGTACATTATTCTGCTCATGGATGTACATTTTCAATAAACTGTGTTACATTATTTATGGAGAGGAATTTATAGTGTCTGCGGCGCATCGCACAAATGTTACCAGGGTTGCCATGTCGGTGAAATTTACTTAGTTACAATAAAATAAAATATTAATACTGCTAAGTATTTTTCAGTTTTAAGCTTTATCACGTATATGAGTAGGGTAGACAAAACACTTAATAATAGTGTGAAGACACTCCGTTCTCCGCATTTCGTATTTCAAAACACAAAAAAATTAAGTGCGCTACACTTTTAATAAATATGTATATTATAAAAATATGTATATTATTACCACGACATTCTACAAAAGCTTTCGAATTACAATATCATTTGTGTTAAGTACTTAGATAATGTTATACTAAACATATTATGCATACTATATATTTAGGTTAAGCTAAAAAGTAATGTCACATCACTACGTTCTGCAACTCGCGAGGAAAGCTTACGACGCATAAAAGTACGACAGCCCTGGGCAATGAATCTTAAATTTATTAATTGCAACCATCTACTTTCTGCAAGCAGTTCTATAATTAGCAGCAGTATTGATTTTATGGACGTCAATTAGGCTAATGTATTACAATATTTGTCTATTTGCGGTCCAATCGATGCAGTCGACTGTTGAACTGCATCAATAATGCATGGCCAGTCCTCTGCCCAGTTTAAATATCTTTCAATAGATAGGTTGTACGTATTTGTGAAATATTAATAAATATATGTTAAATGATTGAATTTATCATTTTAAGTGAAAATAACATGTTAACATTGATAATATGTTTAGCACAAAAAAGTGACAAGCCACTCCACAAAAGGTAACAACTGGTAAAATTTCAGCAAAATCTTTCAGCTAAACAAAGTCTAAACATCAACTAAACTGTGCCATTAAATAAAACCAACCTGAGCTTCACCCAGCCCCAGTTCTATGGCATCGATGCCTTTCCTGACCAATGCCACCTTCTCATGTTCGTGTTCTGTGTTGGACGCGAGGCCGGCTAACAGCTGCGCGTGCTCCGCCCTTAGCGCTTCGAGGCCCGCGGCCACTGTACGCGCGCCTGCGACCATCTCCTCCTGCGTCATCGCCGTCATCCTGCCTAGGGATTCGATCTTCTTTCTATGAACAATATACACTAGTGTTAATATTATTTGTCAAAATGATTATAAAGTCTAAACTATAAGTGGTCATAATTACACTTTATTCAATAAAAACGGAGAAACAGATATATTTATATAAGAATATTATGCAATAGTATTGAAAATATCTATATACGAGTATATCGATAATATCAACGAAATTGAAATTGGTGATTCCATTACCCTATTTCTGTTTAATGTGTTTGGTGAGGTAATTCCAAAGGAAACGATAGAAAAATGGCAGGCTACAGTTCGCAATTACATAATGATTTAAATGAATAGCAGTTAAAGACATTACTAATGCAAGTAGCATATGTTTTCTATTACATACAATCATATAAAATACATTATAAATGGTACAATCGATAAAACATATTTACACCACTCGTCCGCCACTTTGATATATGTACAGATAAAGCGATAAAAATATATGTCAACACAAACAGAGAATGTGTTAATCAGAACCTGACCATAAGAGGAACCTTGGATGACAAAACAAGAGGAAAATACAAATCTCTCCTAACTTGTAACCAGCATTATACTAGGAATTCTACTTTCCGTACAATAATAATAAATTAGCCATGTCTTTATTATATAATATTATATTAAAAAACAGCAACGGTTAAAGTATATTTTAAAGAAAAATATCGAAACACGTAGACAATATGTTCCGAGTATATTCGGGCAGATATTTTCTGAGCCAAACTGCTTAAATGGCATAAGCAATAGCCCCGATTGACATAAAGTGAGCGCTTCCATAGTTTTTATCATCTAAGACGACGCTCTTTTTAAAAAAGATTCTTAATTATTTAATATGTATTAAACAAACAAATAAATGAAACATGTATCAATAACATAACACCCAGATACCATAGCGTTAATGAACTGAAAATTGAATATTAAGTAATAATACATTTTAAGTTATAGTAACTTATTAGTACAGGTATGTGTGCATATAAAATAACTATATGCACGTTTTGTTGATATTAAATTATTATTGCTTTACCTCATCTATGAAAAACTTAAGTGATATTATTATATATTTTTTCTACTTTCCGCATGTAGCAAGGTACCCAGCAGAGCAGGTAGGTAGTAGTAGGTAGCAGTAGGTAGTCTAGTGGTACGTAGTAGATAGCCTGCTGGTAGGTAATAGGTCGGCCTAGTGTTAAGGACTGTTATTCAGATATTGACGAAATTTAACGACGTCACCAATCAACACGCGTGAAATTAAGATAATACAATCCTCCAACTCGGAATCGAATATATAACCGTCTCGTGGACACTGAGATGCTGTCCCATTACACTATAGCATCCCGAATTTTTATCTTAGATTAAGAAAAGACAGATATTAAAATATATAAACATAAAATAGCTTAAACAGTTCAAAGCATTTAAAACGTTGCCCATAATGTTTGACGTGAGGTCGGTCGGTTAGATTGTATTGATATGATTTTTTATTGGGAAGATGGATGCTGTAACTGTCAAAAAGATATCTAAGCCTCAGAGTGATGTCTGTCAGACAACAAGATGGACATTTAAAAGGTACTTTTGAAATATATTTAATATTTATAAACGTCTGTTTGTTCACATTCTAGCTATATAATATTATTTTATTATTATACTTTCACAATTACAAATATTTCTCATTATTTTGATAAGTGACTTGTGACTTAGAGGGAGAAAATCTTAAATTATTTAAATAAGAATTTATCTCAGAAGAATTTGAACCCCAACTTTACTCTCAATGTGGACATTGTAGTCTTAAACAAGATATATACCTTATACAACCAGAATGTCATTTGAAATAAAACAAAAAACGCATACAAAATTAAAAGTAGCAGATTTGCTAACCAATAGGTATCAAAATTCAACAAACATAATAATGTAAAAGATATTCTACACATACTACGGAATAGTCAATAAAAATGAATCATCTGTACACCACAATGTAATCGATAGGAAGGATTGCAAAAGGAAAGCGGGCGCGGCGTGGGCCGGGCCGGGCCGTGGGACGAAATTATTACAACGCTCATATACCGGAAACTATGGGGATATGAATTAATACTTCCGAATGCTCACTTATGTATAAAAAATACTAATTTCGTTAAAAAATTTATTTAGTAAATAGAAATAATATATACAATACCATTATTTTTTTTACTTCTTCTACGATAAGAAATATGCTATGACAATTTTTTTTAATGAAAACATACTATGTTGTTACATTCGTACATACACCCCACATAGATTAAAATTCTTACTTACAAAGACGGCTGAAATATCTTCTATAAAAGCATTAAACGTATGGCTTCGGTATAATTACGTTTGGTTCATAATTAAATTTGGCTGCTTAGAAATAAATCTCATTTCCTAAGATTAGTTAATATGGGTTGTTGACATCGACACTACAACAAAATATATGTAATAGATATATTTGTAAGTGATACGGTGAACTACTTTCCTGATTTAAACGTGTCGTATAAATATATAGATAGAAATAATATAAAATTAAATATGATACATAAAGGACGTGGCGTTCCTGAATTCGATTCCCGTTGGGAGCAAATGAATTTTCTTCGTTATCTTCGCTCTGGCAACCAAGATAAGCGCGGCGTTGAGTTGCGCCACTCAACACGAAAATAAAGTAAAAAATTAGGCGAAAAATGGGGAGTAGCAGTGAGCGTCCTAACATTAAGTTTCTACAACTCTTTATTCTACTCCAAATGCGTGAAAAAAGAAAAGAAAAAATATATTATATTTTGTCTATAGTTTAACGGTTCACGATTACTGTGGATGTAGAAGTTTAAAAATGTACTGTTTTATCATTTGTCAAAACATAAGGAAAACAACTATGGCATACATATAAACTGGTAATGAGCCTAACAATAACTCTCGCTTTCATTCACATATCAATTACTGGTGACGTTATCACATGTCATGAAAAAGTGATGTTTATATACTAACAACTAATTCATAATTATTCTTTTACTTTTTAAGCTTTACGCTTTATCCCTCAAATAGCAGGGTAGGCAGATGGAATTGCAGGGTTTTTCGAGGCATTGCGTGTTGAACGTCAGACGTTTTTCACGTTTTTTAATAATTGCTTTCGTTCTGTTTATATGCCTTGTTGCCACCAATGGACCTGAATGGTGACGCCATCATTGGATCGGTCCAATCAAAGAAACTAATATCAACGTTAATGAATAATGATTTTTATATTATAAATTGAATATTTTAGTCTTGCATGTTCATAGATACCTTTTAGATATAATTGGATTATATTTATATATTCCAGAATATCGGCAGAGGGAAAGAATAAGATATATTATTGTTAAATGAGGAAATCGTAATGGTTACTAGTATGAAACTCACTATAGAATATTTAAAAAAAACTATTGGATTAAATGAAGCAAGTCGAATGTATGGCGTTCCAAAAGCCATATTAAAGACAATCAGATGGGAAAAATCAAAAAATTGTCGAAGAAATTCAAATAGTGGAATTGAAAGTAGATCTTTCGGAGGCTTTAGAAACTGAATTTAGCAATCACGTTGTTGAAATGGAGATTTTTTTTTTAATATTACTCCCAAGCTTGCCTTCCAATCAGCTAAGAAAAATAAAATTAAACATAACAATAAAACCAAAGAAGTTCCTGGAAAATTGTACTATGCATACATGAAGCGCCATCCAGATATAAGTTTTCGTCAAGTAAAAGTCACGTACATACGAGATATGAGCAGTACAACTGGATTTAATAAGAAAAATTTGAATAAAAAAGTAATTCTTATTTTGTGCTTCATTTGAGTCACCTTCATTGGACCATTAATACAAATGTTTCAAAGTCCAATGATAGCAACTTAGTGGTCCATTCAAGGAGAGGTGGTCCAAAGAAAGCAACTCGTCATTGAAAAGTTATATTAGAATAGCTCTAAAGCCTCTCAATTTTCATTGCTAATAATTTGTATATCATTAATTTACATAAAAAAGCATCACATTCCATTGATTGTCTTAATTTGTAGGTGATATTTCACGAGATATGATGTCACAAAGTTAAGTGGTCCAATGATCGCAATCTTCCCTATATATACATATTTTGTTTACTGAGCTCATAACGCCAAGTTATAGTATCCATAGAATAAATGCAAAAGTAAGTTGAGGAGCTATAATAAAATTTCATAATAATTCCATTTCATTTTACCACTTCCGAACTTTGAAACAACTTTTAAAATACATCATTAAGTAAAGCTTATTTTTCCGTGAAAAATACTCAAAAGATATAAATGTGTAGCTATAAGACAATTTGAATATTGTACATGCACTATTTCAATACTGTTTAATATTAAAATTGAGCTAGTTGCTACTCTACTTCAGAATTACGATTTTTGTTACATTGCACTGGGAATACTCATTTACTTATGTATAATAATAAAATTGAAATTTGACATCCCTCTATATAAATAATATATCACTAATTTAACAATAGCCGGAGAGAAGTCTATATGTTAAGTAAAATAAGCATTATCCAATATAAAAATTAAATCCACACTCAATGCATACACAATGATCTTCAATAATTATAGTATATTATATACAAATAATAGAATATACATAAAAAAAAACTACAAAACGTCCTTGACATTGACACACGACGACACATGACACAGTGTAATACGTTATAGGTATCGGGACATAAAAGGCAGTGCTAAAAGAACGTGAGAGAGCGCCGCAGGAAACTCAATGATATGCTAATCACGACAATTTAGATATGGGTCAACGGTTCTGCTTACTGTATAATAATTTAATCATACTGTACAAGTAGCTAGATTACTACTTTGGAAAAGCTGGCGTTAAACTTTTACTGTGCTTTCTTTTAGTTTTTAAATAAATTATTTACACTCTATGTAACAGGTTTCTTTTGCTAATATTGCAATAACTTTAAATAATACTTAATCCATGCTTAAGTTATGAACATTAAAAATTAATTTGAATTAAAATAAAGTATTTATATTGATATTCAAAAATATTGAAATGAATCGGACATTATAGCGCAATCGTTTAGTGTGTGACTGTAAATGCTATGGCAGCTGATTCGAACCCAACTCGGAAGCGTGAGTTTTCGTTTTTTCACTATAAAGAGCAAAATGTACTGAACATTAAGAACGAATATTAAGTTTCACTTAACACGTTAATGTCTCGAATTTGAGACAGATATCCTATTATATGTTTATATATATCCTATATATTATGTATTATTAAAGTGTAAGTAAAAAAATTACTTTTAATTTTTTTATAACTTCAAATGTATGTTAATTAATAACATGCATCTCGAATGCAACATGACGTCATATTTTCATGAAACTTTATACAAAGTTTTACACAGAAATTTAATATTAAATACATTGCAATTTGCTTGTAAACCTTCAGTTTTATAACTAGACCTGCAGAACTCTCGCGGGTAATAAACGGGGTTTTTACGTGATCTTCCTTTAACTACTTCAGCAACTTAGTTTTAAGAGATTCGTAAACACTAGTT